>BSBK01011112.1:230000-364593 GCA_027943335.1 Chamaecyparis obtusa | reverse complement strand
GATGTATACATACTCATAGTTATTAAAGTAATGTTAGCAAATGCTTGAATTGTGCTGCTACTCTACTAATCCGTGAACTATTGCCTGTTGCAGCCAGATTGAACCAAATCTTATAGATGTTACAACCCATTACATAGTATTAATATAAAGCTATGATTATAGTAAAAGAAATTTCCTTCAAAGAGCTATGAATAAAGAGTTTACCCTTCAGGGTGTTTTTGAAGAGCTAGAGGAGGTTGAGGAATCTCTATCCTCCTTAACCAATTTGAGTCTAATTCCATCATCTAAGAAGAAATCATTCATCCAAATTCCATTAGGCGGGGGTCTAACATGGGTAAAAATGGTAGGGAAGTCTAGATTCCTCCTAATAGAGGGGGTTTCTGCTATGAACCTATCCCAATCCTCCACTTCCAGAATAGGGAAAGTAGGTACATTATTGTGGTTAATGATTCTTCTGTCATAGTCTTTAGGCCTTAGGATGGATAAGTCCGAGTGGATGTTGTTAAGAGCTTTGTCTAAGTCCAATAAAAATTTCTTTTTGAAGATCCTTTTGCTCAAGTTACCAATGGCTCTGATGTCTAGATCCACTTGTAATGCAGATGCAATGAACATGGCTGGGATGTCAGAATTTACCCGATGTCTGATGGTGTTTTCCTTGAATTCTTTTCCAATGATGACTACTTACTGCTCTTATAATGATATTGTATTTTATCATCAATATCTTTTTAATTCTCTTAGAGGAAATCTTACCCTCAAAAGCAACATGTTTGTCAAGGCATCTTAGTTTTATAGGGGTAGCCATTCTTGAGTAGATATTACTGAACAAATGGTAGGATTATTTAAGAAATGAAGTTGTATTTATAAGGCCTTTGTAAGGTGGTTTCTTCCTATGACCCCCTCAGTTTCTCTTCTTCCCCACTCCTTCCTAGACCCTTCGGTTCAGATTCCCATGAACCTAACGCTTCTAGACAGGAGGGAAACAAAGATTCTTTCTCAATATGAGTAGACTAAGGTGAAGGCTACCTAAAAAAGGTGATAAAGGGGACAAAGTGTGTGCTACAGTCAATGAGGAACCATGATCCAAAGCTACAAACCGGGGCCAAAAATTAAAAGCGTAAAGATTTACTAGGGTTCCTACCCGCTACAGAGACTCTAACCTAAGGAGTGAATCAAAACTAAAAAGGGGCCAGCATCCAATATCATCCTAGGAATGATTCCCTAAAAGAACCAGATCTAGAGTATCTATTGTTAAGCTTTGATGTGTTTTCCATCAATCAGGAATGCAGGGGATCCTGCATATGCATACATATTCTGAAATCTCCTAAGGATGATTAGTGATATGTTAAATCTAAAGATAGTAAAGACTCATATGAATGTAAATATTTTCCATAGAACAAAGGATATGAATACATATGTATATATATATATATACACACACACACACACATTCATACATATCTATATATAAAAATGAATATATATATCTATATATGTATATATATATATATATATATATATATATATATATATATATATATATATATATATATATATATATATATATATATATATATATATATATATATATATATATATATATATATATATATATATATATATATATATATATATATATATATATATATATATATATATATATATTGATATATATATAATTTGTGTATATATATATATATATATATATATTCATTTATACATACTCATAGGTGTAGATTGTTATCTGTTGCTCTCACAGCAAGCTGGTATAAGTATCGTTATTCACCTATCAAGCTCATTCTGAGACTCCTTGGTTTCTTGTGTATACCATTGAGAATTAAGCTGGGGATTACACTATTTACTCTTGCTTTCCTCTGTTTAAGATTATACTATCATCAGGAAATACTTCTTCTTATGTTTGGTTAGTAGGTGTTACTTTATTCAAAAATTTCACAAGCAAATAGTTTATTAGAATAAATGGTCTTATGATTAGATATGATTGGGTCCTTGAAAAAGGGGCAGCAGGGCTCTCGGTTTAGAAGGCAAGATATGCTTGTTCCTTGAAAATAACTATAGGTTAAGTGTTAAGTTTTGGACTTCCTTCTAAGAAGTTGCTTAAAAGAAAGGAATTCTAGGTACTTTCTTGGTTAATACGAGGGTCTTTTGGCAAGCTCCAAATAAATACTTTGTTTAACTTCTCAATTTAAGAAATTAGCTGTTAAATGGATAATTATATTATGCTTTCTGATTGTCCCATTACAAGGCAATATAAGCAAGATAAGGAAATTTTTAGATTGTCAGATTGTCCCATTACCATCTTTGGGACATATCCTCTAAGGATTTCTAGAATAAATTAGTGTCCAGAAATTTTAGTTTCAACAAAGATAATGTAGGTTTCACTACAAAGAATGCATAGGATTAACCCAATCCAAGTTTCTTATAACATATAGAATAATAGATCAGCATTAGTAGTTATCCATAAAGTAGTCTTGTTAGTTCTTCATGTTATTATTCAGGATCAAATTAACTAAGCCTTCATCACACTCACAGATAGAAGTTACAGGCACAGGTATTTTTCTTTTAAAGCATTACTTTAAAAGGAGCCTCATATACAAGCATCATCTTCTCAATAGCTTGAAGTTTTGGATAGGACTAATTTGATAAGGATTTATACTTTAAGAAAACTAACAATGATCTTGGCCAAAAAGTAACAAATTTCAGGTTAGTTCGAGGATTTTACACCCAGGGAAAATAATGTATGAAGATAAGATCATCTTAAAAGGAAAGAGAATTGGGAGGAGAAGTCCTTAACCCAAAGGAAAGGACATGCATAAGACCAGATCATCTTCCTTTAACTATACATCTCATAAATTTGTAATTAGACTGAAAGAGACAGATCAATCTCATCCACTAAATGAATTTTAGCATCAGAGGGAATGCCCTCCTGATCTTTATGTATTAAATTCCAGACTCTGGTCCCAGGCATGCCTGTAGGTTTTCTTAGCCTTGCTCTTTCCTACCAGCACCTACACTGAGTGAGGTGGCATGTATTATTAACTACAAGATTAATAGAATTTTGGCTTCGACCTCTTATAAAAAATAATTAAATACCCTCACATTTAATTTTATATATTTAATAAGATTTAATTATTTAAACCACATAATTAATCTTAGCAAAATATTTAAATGATTTCACAACAATCACAGTAACCAACCAAAGATCAGCAAAACCAACTAAACCTAATAAAATGATAATCATGCAAAAGGGAAAGGCTTATGAATTCACGTCATCTAGATAAATTTGGAAAGGTAAAATATCATAAACTTGTCCACTATTTTAGGAAAAGAAAAATGGCTTAGGTTGGGATTCAGACTTGAATGTTATCCTCCCTCTCTTACCATCGAAACATTGCGATAGTGCACGCTCATCTTGACAATTCAACGAAGTCGATGTCCGATACATGCAAATCTGCATAGAAGACAAGAATGTACATCCACACACACATATACATATATATATCTATCTCTCTCTCTCTCTATACACACACACACACACACACACACACATATACATATACATATATATACATACATATATATATACATTCATATATATACATATACATATATACACACACACACACATATATATGTATATATGTATATATATATGTATATGTATATATATGTATATATATATATATGTATATGTATATGTATATATGTATGTATATATATGTATATATATATATATATATCTATATATAGATATATATATATATACATATACATATACATATATATACATATATATATATATATATATATACATACATACATACATACATACATATATATATATATATATATATATATATATATATATATATATATATATATACCTCCTCTTCGATGTATACATACTCATAGTTATTAAAGTAATGTTAGCAAATGCTTGAATTGTGCTGCTACTCTACTAATCCGTGAACTATTGCCTGTTGCAGCCAGATTGAACCAAATCTTATAGATGTTACAACCCATTACATAGTATTAATATAAAGCTATGATTATAGTAAAAGAAATTTCCTTCAAAGAGCTATGAATAAAGAGTTTACCCTTCAGGGTGTTTTTGAAGAGCTAGAGGAGGTTGAGGAATCTCTATCCTCCTTAACCAATTTGAGTCTAATTCCATCATCTAAGAAGAAATCATTCATCCAAATTCCATTAGGCGGGGGTCTAACATGGGTAAAAAATGGTAGGAAGTCTAGATTCCTCCTAATAGAGGGGGTTTCTGCTATGAACCTATCCCAGTCCTCCACTTCCAGAATAGGGAAAGTAGGTACATTATTGTGGTTAATGATTCTTCTGTCATAGTCTTTAGGCCTTAGGATGGATAAGTCCGAGTGGATGTTGTTAAGAGCTTTGTCTAAGTCCAATAAAAATTTCTTTTTGAAGATCCTTTTGCTCAAGTTACCAATGGCTCTGATGTCTAGATCCACTTGTAATGCAGATGCAATGAACATGGCTGGGATGTCAGAATTTACCCGATGTCTGATGGTGTTTTCCTTGAATTCTTTTCCAATGATGACTACTACTGCTCTTATAATGATATTGTATTTTATCATCAATATCTTTTTAATTCTCTTAGAGGAAATCTTACCCTCAAAAGCAACATGTTTGTCAAGGCATCTTAGTTTTATAGGGGTAGCCATTCTTGAGTAGATATTACTGAACAAATGGTAGGATTATTTAAGAAATGAAGTTGTATTTATAAGGCCTTTGTAAGGTGGTTTCTTCCTATGACCCCTCAGTTTCTCTTCTTCCCCACTCCTTCCTAGACCCTTCGGTTCAGATTCCCATGAACCTAACGCTTCTAGACAGGAGGGAAACAAAGATTCTTTCTCAATATGAGTAGACTAAGGTGAAGGCTACCTAAAAAAGGTGATAAAGGGGACAAAGTGTGTGCTACAGTCAATGAGGAACCATGATCCAAAGCTACAAACCGGGGCCAAAAATTAAAAGCGTAAAGATTTACTAGGGTTCCTACCCGCTACAGAGACTCTAACCTAAGGAGTGAATCAAAACTAAAAAGGGGCCAGCATCCAATATCATCCTAGGAATGATTCCCTAAAAGAACCAGATCTAGAGTATCTATTGCTAAGCTTTGATGTGTTCTCCATCAATCAGGAATGCAGGGGATCCTGCATATGCATACATATTCGGAAATCTCCTAAGGATGATTAGTGATATGTTAAATCTAAAGATAGTAAAGACTCATATGAATGTAAATATTTTCCATAGAACAAAGGATATGAATACATATTCTTGAGTGTAAGTTCGATAGAAAATCCTAAGGTCCTACAAAGTATTCGTGCATTTACATATTCTAGCATATACAAAATATTCTTGAATGTAATTTTGTAAAAAATAAATAGGGCTTTTCGCATATAGACTTGTGAATGGACTAATAACTATGGAAAGTAATATGAAATCTAGGAATATGAGTACAATTCCAATGTGTGTGTCCTAAAAATCTCTGTGTTTAAGTGATTTATGCATATATATACCTAAAAAGCTAAAAGGGAACTCTTCTTATCTTAAATAGGAAACCAGAGAGTAACTCTACCAGTGGGTGACGGCTACAGAGGATTAGATAATGCAAATTTAAGACTGAACCCATACAAAAGATTTGAGATCTCAGAGTAGACATTCAAAGCTAATAATAGTCACATTCTATATTAAGATTAATTATTAAAATATAAACCATAGCTCATCCATTGTTGGTAATTTCCTACTTTTTAAAACCAGTATTATGTCAGTATTGTCTTAATTACATACCAAAAAGTATCTATTCTTGAAAGTTCATAATGATATACTATTAACTATACTTTCCACCTTGGTCTCCAATTAGTCTTTCCGAACAATGTTGCAACTCCAGGAGGCGTCCTTCTTCTGCAGTATGAAGATTTCTTCTTGTTTTGCTTTGTATTCCCGTGATGATCTTTTGACCAGAGGAGCTATGATCCTTATGTTACTAGATGAATCCTCATCCATTTTAGCTGGTACTTCGAAGCCTTCTACATGCCAGTAGTCGACGACTTCGTCTAGGTCCACTTCCTCCTTGAGTACTGTGGCTATGAGAATATCCAAATTTTTCCACATAGAGGGCCATACCTTGTCAAATGAAGCTTCATCTTTGAAAAAAAGGATTGGTAGCCATTGGAAGTTGGGGATGGAAGGAAGGGACACCATTTCCAACTTAATATATAATTCTGGAAAGGGAATGGTGAGGTCCTTGTTAATGCTATGAACCACTTTCTCCAAGCCTCCCAAGATTTCCTCCTTAAATAGTTCCTTAGCCACCCTGATAACTCTCTCTTTCTCAGTCCCATTGAAGATTGCTAATGCTATGAAGAGACCAACCACATGCCCATTCACCCTTATTGTGAAATCATTATCAAAATGATCTTATCCCAGTCCTCTGATTAGGGCTCTACAAACTGTTTCCGAGAGAGGCTTGAGGATTAAGTTCCACCTTTCAGGCCTCACCCTCCCTTGAAAAGTCATTTGTCAATTTTCTTTTGTATGGAAGGTAATTACCATGGTTTCCATTATTTCCCGTCGACCCAATTCTGAGTTTTCCACCTTAATCTTTATGTCGAGGTATTGCTTTCCAATAATCAGCAAATTGGTCTCCTCTTGTATTAGTTAAGGGCCGATAAATGCTCTTAATGAGCTTATCATAATTATGGAGAGAGAGGTTAGATCATGTGAGATTACAATTTGTACTTTGCATTCTTTAAACAATTGTCTCACAAGTTATTATGTAACCTACAATGGTGCTTGGATCTTAGAACTAGGAAATGGTGATGAAGGCTTAATAATGTTTAATAATTAATGTGGAATCCTTAGTTAAGGTGATGACATCTAGTTGGGTACCTTTGTACTCCTAAATTTTGCTTGCTTAAGTAATAATTTCAAATGAATAATGGTGCCCGAAGATTTTCCAAAAGGGAGAATAACAAAGAAAGTGTTGATAATAGGGAGAGTGGTTTTATGGCTATAAAGCCTCCTTCTATTATTTTGATTTGAAATTAAGCTTGAATTGGTTCAATGCTTTAGTGATTATAATATGAAAAGTAGTACCCTGAGTGGCCTCCTTTAGGATTATAAAGAAGGTGTTGGGGAGTAGTTAGGGGTGGGTTTGATTTGTAGGTAGCATCCTTGTCTACCCCTAAGTTAGCCAATGCATTAGCCCTTCTATTCCCTTCTCTATAAATGTGATTGATGGAGACTTCCTTGAAGGTTCTGCAAAGGGTTAGTGCTTGTGATAAAAGTGAATTCAATCTCTAGTTGGGAATTGTCCCTTTCCTCAATGCATTGATTATTATTGTTGAATCCCCTTCTATTTCTAGGGATAGTAGTCCCATGGAAGTGCATTTATTAAGACCTTGGACCAATGCGAAGAGTTTTGCCCAATTATTGGTCTCTACCACTATGGGCTCTGCTATAGAAGCAATTTCCATTCCATCCTCATTATGAATGCTGCATCCAATCCCTTCTATCTCTAGGTTGCCTCTCGATGCACCATTGAAGTTTAGTTTAAACCAACCCTCTCTTGGTGGTTTCCAAATGCACTCAGCTCTTTTGGATGTCATGATATTAGTACCCGAACCTATAAAAGGGCGAAGAGAGAGACCTATCCATTTTCCATGCATTTTCCCATCCTAGTGACTCATATGCAAATTTGTGTCCTGACTCTTAGAGATTCTACAGTTTGAATTTTCTATGATGCTAGCTTCAATCTTGTTACAAAGTTTTTTCCATTCTAATTTTTCATCTTTAAATATCCTTCTATTGCATTCTTTCCATAGTTCCCAAATCAGAATTGAGCGGGAGGAGATCCAAAGGTTTGCATAAATACTATCTTTCTTGAGGGATGGCCATGCTTGTAGCATTGCCAAGAGAGAATAAGGGAAGGCAGATGACCAACCCAAGTTACTTACTAGCCATTCCCAACACTTATTTGCATAGGGGCATTTGAGAAATAGATGATCTACATCTTCATTTTTTTCACAGAGGACACACCTACTAGGACCAGAGAAGCCCAGCTTCTTAAATCTATTTGCTATTAAAATTTTGTAATTGAGGGAAAGCCAGGTGCAAAATCTTGCTTTAGGGAGGCAGTTTTTATTCCAACAAAGGTTAATAGGTATAGTTTTTTTGGGGCGATTATAGTTTTGAGAGATAAGATTGTACCCATCTTTGGTGTTATATTCCCCAGTTTTTGAGCCATCCCAGACTAGTGAATCCTTAGAATTTCTTAAAACCACTTTACATTTATTAAGGATTTCAATGATCCTTACTTCGTCTATTGTTGTGATGCCCCAGCTTTTAATGGATTTCCATTCCCACTTCGTTCCATTAGCAATAATATAGTCCTTGAGATGTATGCTTATCCTTTCTTTGAGGGAATTTATGAGGACGGGGTTATCCAAAGATTTGGATAGGGCCTCATAACCACCCCAAGAATCATCCCAGAAGAGAATATTCTCCCCTGATCTAGGGTTCCAAGTGAGTTTTTCTTTAATTATATATCTACATTCCATCATAAATTTCCAAATTTTAGATCCTTTGGGGGGGATGCTTCTATAAAAAGGCTTGAGGGGTCTTTTTCTTGTAGATATTTGTAAATGAGGATTTTGGCCCATTTAGCCTCTGGATTTCTGTATAACCTCCAAATCAACTTAGCACCTAAGGCCTTTCCTTGATCCTCCAAATTCTTGAGACCTATACCTCCCTCACTTTTGGGTTTACATATATTTCTCCATGATATAAGGGGAATTTTCCTTTTTTCATTTCCCCCTTGCCATAGGAAAGTTCTTAGGTGTTTGATTATTTCCATTTTCTTATTGGAAGGAAGGTTAATGTAGGATAATTGATATGTTGGCATGGCCAACAGAACGGATCTTACCATAGTTACTCTTCCTGTGGAAGAGAGCCATCTACCTTTCCATGAATTCTTCTTGCCCTTGATTTTGTTGATGATAGGATCCCAAATATTTATTGCTCTTTGATCTTTTACTAGGGGAAGGCCTAGGTATTTACATGGGAGCATACCTTGTTTAAAATTAAGAATCTTACATATGTCCCTCTCAGTGTCTTTGTCTGTATTAAAGAAGAAGATTTATGACTTGTTCGGGTTGATTTCTTGTCCCGAGGCCTTCATATAAGTTTCCAAAATCCTTTTAAAGACTCTTGCCTTGTTGGATCCGTAAAGCAATGGGTCATCTACAAAATGTTGGTGTGTAGTAGGATCCAATTGACCTGTTATGGTTATTCCATTTATATTACCCTTTTCGTGTTCACTAGTTATAGTTCTACCCAAAGCTTCCATCATAATGATGAATAAAAAGGGGGATATAGGGTCACCTTGTCTTAAACCTCTAGATATGTTGAAGAAACCTGTTGGGGTCCCATTTACAAGCATGGATACCATAGGGGTGGAGATGCATTCAAAGATAAGATTGATCCAACTTTTAGAAAATCTGAAGGCTTCTAGACTTTTGCACAAGAATCTCCAGTCAACCTTATCGTATGCTTTCTTAATATCTAGCTTAAGGAGCATGCTAGGATTTTTGTTTTTTTGGACCAAATGGATTGCTTCTTGAGCAATTATGACCCCATCGAAGATGGATCTTCCTAGCACAAAACCTGTTTATTCCTCGCTAATGATAAGTGGGAGGAGTTTTCGTAATCTAAGTGAGAGTATCTTAGTTAGGAGTTTGTATAATGTATTACATAGTGCTATGGGTCTAAAGTCATTAAGGTTCGAGGGTTTGTCTTTTTTGGGGATAAGGGCAATAAAAGTGTTGTTTACTTCCTTGAGTATTTTACCGAAATTCCTCACCCCTTCTAGAGCTTCCGTTACTTCCTTACCTACAAAGTGCCAGCATTTCTGAAAGAAAATGGCTAAGAAGTCATCTAGTCTTGGTGATTTATCCAGGTTCATGAGCATGAGGGAGTTTTTAACTTCTTCTATTGTGAATTTTTCAATTAATGCTTTGTTATGGTGTTTGTAATAACTTTTGGTATATTTTTAAGCATTTCCGTTTGGCTCACTAAGTTGGAGCTCTCCCTGTTATTCAAGATTTGATTGAAGAAATTAACTACCTCTGTGGCTATGTCTTTTGGATCATTTATAGTATCTCCTACCTCATTGGTTATGCTTGATATTCTATTCAGATTCTATCTTTGTTTCATGTTGTTGTGAAAGAATTTTGTGTTCCTATCCCCTGTTTCTAGCCAAGTCTCCCTAGATTTTTGTTTCCAAAATAATTATTCTCTTGCTAATACTTCTTCATATTCTTTAAGAAGGTTCTTTTCTTTTAGGTACAATTCTTCATCCATTCCTTTCTGAATAACTTGTGATTTAACCTCATTCATTTATTTTTCCAAGTTTAGTTTGGTCTCAAATATGTTACCAAACTTAGTTGAATTCCATTCCAATAATTTTCTTTTAATACATTTTAGTTTGTTTACAACTATGTACATTTTAGACCCTGTGAAGTTAGGCTCTGACCACCAAGTTTCCAAAAGATTCAGAATGTATGGGTCTCTAAGCCATGCCTATTCAAACTTAAAGGAGCACTTCTTAGGTTTTGTTTGCATTAGAATGTTGAGAAGTATCAAGTAGTGGTATGATCCTGAAACTGTTAGAATCATGGCTTCAAGGGAGAACTCATGTTTAGTCATGCTACCCTTAAGAAAGAATCTATCTAACTTTTATGAGATATTGCAAAATCCTTTTCTCCTGTTATTACATGTGAAGAAGTTGTCTTCTGTTGGAATTTCTAAGAGAGAATTCCTCTCCTTCCACAGGTTAAAGTCTCTGGCAGCTACTGGTAGAGATTTTTCTCCCCCCTTTTTCTCTGAGAGTTTAGAGATTACATTGAAATCTCCTCCTAAAAAACATAAATCATCATTCTTAAGACTGATGAAGGATTCAATTTCTTGCCAAACTAAGATTTTCTCCTTGTTTTGTATTGGGTCGTATATGTTGATAATATTAAAGGTTAGGTTATTCCTGAAATCCTTGACTAGTCCAGCCATCCAGTGTTGCCTCTTTTCTAGAATGTCAATTGCTATGTGTCTAGGATTCCAAATGATGGCTAGGCCTCCCGAGGCTCCTAAAGCATCTGATGCCTCAATTAATCTAAATCCTATCTTTTTTTAAAAATTATCCATTTCTATATTATCTAGTTTGGTTTCTTGTATTAGCATTATATCTAGGTTATGGATCTTAATGCAGCGTTTAATTATGCGCTGCTTATTAAGGGAATTCATGCCCCTAACATTCCACAAAAGGAGGTTCATGGCACCATGGGAAGGTTCTTCCCCTTCCCTATATTCAGAATTGAAGTTATTTTCACTTGACCCTTAGCCTCTCCTGCTGAATCTCTTAACTCTGCATTGGGTTTCCTACCCTTTTTTTTGGAACTTTCACAAAATCGAGGGAGTTCCTACCTTCGTTAAGGAAAGCTATTCCTAAAGTATCTTAATCCTTAATTTCCTTATCTTTGAGTTCTATAAGCAATTCTTCTACAGAACCTCCCATAATTTCAATACCTGAATTGATACCCTTGATAAGTAGTTTTTTTTGAAGTAACAATTCCTCTTCATCCAAGGTTTCATCCATGAACTGATCCATAAGTTCATCTGTTAAGGTTTCTTCTATATAATCTGCTATTGTATTTACTTCCTCCTGGACTTTGTTGTAATTTGAAGAGGTATTTTCCTTAATGGGGGGTTCCCCTGTTTGACTCTACTCCATGAGATTTACAATTGTCTTTGTTGTAGGGCCAGCTTCTTCTACCTCATTCTGGAGGTCTTTTATTAATGAAGATGTGTGCTCGATTTCCAAGAATGACAATCTGATGTACTCAATAGAATTAGGGAAAGGGGATAAGGCTTGGGGCAAAGTTAATGAGGTCTCGGGAGAAGAGACACTTGAAACATGATTTCTTATAGGTTGATGAGTCGATTCCAATGCTTGTTGAGTTATGAGTATCTAATTAGGGACCATTTGGCCATTTGGGGAGGCCTCAGTCATGGGAGAGAGGAGGGTTTCAGTCATGATTGCTGGGGCTTTATCTGTTAGAGAATCCAGATAAAAGCCCCCTAAGTCTTTATTGAAAGAGATAAGGGGATTGGGATCTTGAGAGGAAAGGAAGGTTGGTTGGGTCCCTAATTTCTTTTTCTCCTTAGATGTAGTTTTTGTATAGGGCGAGGATATGATGTTGTAAAGTTCCTGCATTTCTCCTTCTTCTAAAGACAACTCCCTTGGAAGGGGATTGTTTTCTAATGCCACATTCTTTATAGTTGAATCTAAGATTAGTTTAGAGATTTTGCTAGAGTTTTGGTTCATAGTTTTAGTGGGAGACTTGATTGTTTCAGAGCACTCCCAATCTCTGTCCTCCTCTACAAAGTCCCCATCAATAATCTTGGGAAAAATGTGGGCTTCCCCACTTTCATAGTTAATCACCAGGGAAAAATTTAAAGGATCATTGAGATCTAATTCAACTGTGATAATTTTTTCAGCATAATTTTTATCTAAATCTATAAACCCAACAAATTTTCCCAAACAATTCCCAATAGCTCTGAGCGAATCTGTATCTGAAAGTTCAATAGGAAGATTATTAAGTTTAATAGCTTTCTCTACCATTAAATTTTTTAATTTACGGGGATTAAAGAAGGGAGACCAATCCTAGATGTGGAAGCCTATGTTCCTAAATTTAGGGAGACCATCTATCATTAGTTTTTCTTTCAGAGATGTATTGGTGCAATCTACAAAAAGAAAATTATCTGAAAGGATTGTAATACATACCTTGGATTCTAGTTTTTTTTTTATCCACTTTGCTATTGTTTTCGGGGATGCCCCGATGCTTGACCATCTACATAAAAAACCATACTTTGCACACAACCTCTGAATATTGTTAGTCATTGCTTTTGATAACCATATTCTTCTAAATAAAAAATTTTGCTAAAGATTCTTCTCTGTTAAAATTAGAAAATGTCATGTGAGGAGGAGAGTAAACTTTAACTGAGGACGGAGTAGGCCGTGGATTACCTGTAGAAGTTCCTCTGTGAGGGGGAGAATATACCATATTGGAGGGTCAATGATGTGGGGGAGAATAGATGCCCTGCTTCTGGATGTTGTCATTGTGTTGTAGCTGCTCCTCTAGTTTTTGCTCATGTTTCCTTCGTGAAAGTGACCTAGGAGAAACCCTTGGGAAGGAAGCTTTCATAAGATCAAATTCTTGCTCAGGGCCATTTCCTATAGAATGTTAGTTACCAGCCCACGCCAATGTGAGGGGGAATAAATACTAGGGTTTTGATAGGGTTCCAGAGTTTTTAATAGATCAAATGTATTTCTCAAAGATAAGGGCTTAGATGAAGATATGAGTGTGTGTGTGAAAATTGTACCTGATCTGTAGACACAACACTTCAGTAAAACATTAGAGGTTAGCAAAAATTATGCAAAATTGAAATCTAATCTAACCAAGTGATCTACTGCCTTCTAATAGGTGTGAGATTGATGTTCTTAGATTGTTATCGAGATCAGTGACCTAGACGACACCTAAATGAAGGATTTGAATTCAATTGATCTAGATATGAATTGAATGCAATTAAGCTATTTTTTTTGGATTTTCTATGCAATAAGAATGATAAAAACTTGATATGAAATTGATTTGCTAAAATGATCTAACAATGATATGAAAAAGAATCTAAATGAATGTAAAAAAAACAAATTGATCTCACAATAGCCTTGATTCGCAATAAGCTTTGATTCTCCAAATTCCAATTCTCCAACATGATTGTGCAAAAATATGAGATGCGTGGATGCAAATTTGAGAGATGAATTATGAAGAGCTGAGCCTTGTTTTTATAGAAATCCAAGGCTTTGGAGGTGCATGGAAAAAGCCATAAATCACTCAAATAAACTCAACTTGATTTTTGAGTTATTTTTAAATAAAGATAATTTAATTCACAAAAATATGCAAATCATGCAAAAATAGCTTTTTAACTCAAATTAGAGTTTAGATCAGCTTTTTGAACTCCAAAAGGATGTTGAGTTCTAAAAAGTCAACACTTTGCATTGATTTTCTGATTTGGAGTTAACTACTCTTTGATTGTGCACATGGATAATTATGAATTAATAAATAAATAAAGTGATTTATTCTCAACTTAACTGATTTTAAAAATAAAACAATTGATTTATGGGTTAATCAATTATTTAATCAAACTTTTATTAAAAATAATATTATCAAATAATGACAACTTGCTTTAATTAATTAAATAAAAATTTAATCAATTATTCATAGGATATTGGATTTATTGTCAAAATTAAATAATAGAATTAATAATAGATAGAATTAAATTTAATTACACAATTAAGTGGCAAGATATTAAATCTAATTAATTAAATATGAAAATATTCAATTAATCAAACTTAGGATAAATGTGATTTATCACCAAATAATCATTAAATTAAAGATAATTAAGATAATTAGGAATATTGCTAGGAATATTTCCCGATGCAGAATTTATGATAATCAATTAGGATTTGATGATGTTTAGATGTGCCTTAGATTAGGACTTTGATGTCGATTTCATTCGAATTGTTGATATAGGAGATTAATGAACTTATAGCCCATTTTTGGGGTATTACATTTTGCCCCTCTTTGAATTACTGTGCGAAGCGCAGTGGTTCAAAGATAGTCCATGTTTGATAAAGATATGAAACTGATGTTTGAAATTGATAATTGATATGAGACAGAAGCTGATTGATATTGATTTGATATGGAGATAATAGGTCCTAAATGACCAAAGATAATGTTCACTATAACAGCAAATGAACCTATGATTGCGAAAAAGTGTGAAAACACCTGATTCCAAACCTTAGGATTGCAAAGAAGTGAGTCACCGGTTCTAGACTTGATTGTCTTAGCAGAACTAGCAGGTATCACATCTGAATCCTTCAGTTGTCGAAGAACCAAGGAAAGAACACTATGATCCGATGGTTGCAAAAATTGATACAGATTACAAAATTAGGAGACTACCAGATTGATATGGATCTTGATGAATCTGATATGCCCCAAGTGATGATAGATTTTCCTTGAGCGATGAGGTCTTTTTTGATGAATCAGTAACTAGACTTGGTTGTTGTCTTGATTACTAAGGAAGATATGATTTCCATAAAGATATGATTTGAAATTTGATTACAGACTTTGAATGATGTGTAATACCATGCCCCCTTCGGGATTAAAATTGAAATCTGACAAGAAAAGTCAGCGTTGAGAGTTCAGAAGCATGTTAATTGATTGGAAAAGTGGTTATACACGTTCAAGAATGCATGTTGCATCGTTGGAAGGTCCCAAAAGTCCAAGTTTGACTAGGTTAAACCATGAGTTGACCATAGTTGACCAAGTTGAAATTTGATAGTTTGATGTAAGATAATTAATTAAGTTGAATTATGGATTTCTGTGATGATCGAAGGTCGAATATGCAAGCAGTAGACCATCCTGGGCCCAAAATTTTAAATCACGATTTTGACATAATAAACGATCTCATATTTTGATTTTGATCCCGAAAAAGGATTCTACTTGTTGTTTCGTTGGAGGAACCTTCGTGTGAGATTCAGCTCTTGTTAGATTTGAAGATGCGAGTGGAGAATTGTTTAAGCATTGAAGTTCATTTAGCCATTGGGAGATCATGCAACATGCAAAATGCAAAGATACATGCAACCTAAGACCTAGGACCTAGTCACTGATCATGTGTCAATTTGTTATCATCATTGAACTTTTAGGTAACCGGATAAATCAATACAATGCCCACTAGCTATGAAACCATAGACATGAATATCGATTTGTAACGCTCAAGAACCAATACAACACCCACTGGTCCAAAACAACCATGGATATATGAATATTGGTTTTGTTTTCAGAATGTCAGATTAGATATAAGCACCAAGGCATAAGCGCCAGGATGACCTGAATATCACATCCATTTTGATATAATAATTTGTATAAGCATCAAAACATGAACATCATGATGACCTAAATATGCCTTGCATGACAAACACATCAAACAGTCAAGAGATCATTCTAAATCCAGTGTGAATTACCCGTAGTGACCCTTTATCGTTCACATCCTTAGGTAAGATCGTGTTTCACAGTAGGAGAAAGAACTTACTCAAAAAGACAATAGTGAGATCAAACTTCTTTGAATTTTTTAGGTATCAACGGTCGAGGTACACATGGCCATCCAATTTGAGATAGAGGCTCTTACAGTCGAACACCATTTCAATCCAAAATTTCCAAAGATGTTAGATTTTCACATACAAGCAGAAGACAAAGAAAAGATTATGCCCCCAGTCATCACTCTCTAAATCCTGTAAAGGACATCATCGAAGAGCTCGAAGGGACACAATATGCAAAAATCTCAATGCGAATCAGTAAGCATACAAGGAGATAAAAGCATGAAGCACAGATCATTTTCAGTTTGTGTTTGATTGTTGTTGTAGATGCAAAATCCTTTCTGGAGACAAGACAAACTTGACTGACTCAAATGAAGCTTCAAAGGACTCTGACTAGATATGATACATCTAAGATATACTGGAGACCATAGGATATGACATTGATTGCCCCCAAGTTTGAACATTGATAGGATACAGACGCTTGAGCTAAGTGGTGTACAGACTGACTTATTGAAAATTGGAAATGCAGAAACAAATCGGGAGATATGTACAAACTAAAGCAAAACTGAAAGCTGGGAAAGACCAAGATTGCGCTGATAGATGGAGCATTTTGAAACAAGTGGCACCCATTTGCCAGGTTTTCACCATCTTGGTAGAGATTCTATTTTTGCTACCAAGGCGCCTGTTTCCAGGTTTTCACCAAGGCACTTTTTCTTTTTCTCATTTTTTTTATTTTTTTCATTTTATTTTTTTAATTTTTGATATTTTCTAATTTTTTTTTGTGAATCATCAAGGCACCTATTGCTAGGTTTTCACCAAGATGTTCATTTTTTCAGGACATTTTCCAATTTTAAAGATTTTTTCAGGACATTTTACCATAGACTAAATGCCTTAGGCATAGAATTTCTTCAGATGGAGAACGTTGATTGGTTCTCGGAGCTGTTCTCCTTCAGTCGTTGAGAGTTGATAGGAACTAGAGCCAAAAGTAGCAATGATTACAAAGGGACCCAGCCAGTTGGGTTCAAACTTCCCCTTGCGTTCTCGATGTGATTGATTTTTAGGATTCTCTCTCAAGACTAAATCACCAACCTAAAATTCTTTGTGTTTGAATTTCTTGTTGTAGCCTCTAGACATTCTCTTATGGTATACTCTGAGATGATCCTACGCTACTTGTCTGCGCTCATCTAGTATTTCAAGCTCTTGCAACCTAGACACTCTATAGTCATCATCAATTACTATATCATACATTTTGATTCTTAGTGATGGGATTTCGACCTCAATAGGCAGTACCACTTCGGACCCATAAACTAAAGTGAAAGGTGTAGCCCTAGTAGGTGTTCTGATACTTGTTCTATTACTTGTTCTGATACTGATTCTGATACTGGTTTTGATACTAGTTATGATACTTGTTCTGATACTAGTTCTGATACTTGTTCTGATACTTGTTTTGATACTTATTCTGATATTGGTTCTAATACTTGTTCTGATACTGGTTCTGATACTAGTTTTGATACTTGTGCTGATACTGGTTTTGATACTTGTTCTGACACTGGTTCTGATACTTGGTTCTGATAATTGTTCTGATACTAGTTCTGATACTTGGTATATTTGATAGCATCTTTTTTCATTTGCAAACTCCCAAACAAGATCATATTGTGGAGTCCCAATGTCTAGCAAGGTGGAGAACAAGAGGGATTAGCAAGTTGGTGGATGAGATGGAAGATAAGAGAATGAAGGAGAATGAAAGGAAGAAATCCTCAAGGGAAAACTCCTCAAGAATACCCAAGCTAGGGAAAAATTTTCATGTAAAGCGCATTTGGACAAGCAATGAAAGGCTAGCATAGGATAAGTCACAAAAGCATAATGCCAAAGAAGGATAGGATGTAGTCCATAGGAGTAGACATGTCAAGAGGTTTCAAAGCATTGTGTTCTACTCTTTTTTTTTATTAGATCAAGACCAAAGGGGAAAAGGATAGCGATAGGCAAAAATGAATGGAGGAAGATGGATATGAAGGATAAACATGGAAGGAATAAAAGCAAGATCATCATAAGACAACTCAAAAAATAGCCAAATGTTCATGTATAGATCAACATTGTCAAGATCAAAGAGAAAAGATGGAATGGATGAAATATATAGAAAAACTACGCATGATGCCTGATTGCCAGGTTTTCATCACGGTACTTATCCAAGGCACCACAAGGGAGTGGTTTTCACCATAGGATGAATTTATTTCTCTTTAATTTTGCTACCAAGGTGCCTGTTTCTAGGTTTTCACCAAGGCACATTTTCAATTTTTATTTTTTTTTCATTTCTTTTTGAATTTTTGGAAGAAGGCAAGCTTTTTAGATAGTGCTCCTTGAAAGGATAAACCATGATATGTCAAGGAATCAAAATGATATGCTCAAATATGCTGATAGGGAAAGGGAGATGGAAGAGAAAAATGGAGGATAAGGTTTTATGTAAAGCGAGTGAGGTTGGAAGATAGGAGGAATAGACAAATGAGGAAAAATGATAGAAGGTAGAAGGATAATGAATAGAAGGATCGTGAAAGGGTAGATGGAAAGGAAGGAAAGATCAACATCAACACACACCTTGAAGGGTGGTGAGAGGATGGAGGAAATGTGAATGAAGGAATACGTGAAGGAATATGGTGAATGGATAGCAGAGGTTGAGGTTTAGGCGCATGGAATGGAAAAATATTTTGGGAAGGAGATGAAGTGGAAGTCTTTGGAAGCTTGAATGTCAACTTCACTTTTTGCTCAACACCAGACTCTTTCAAGAGAGACTTTGGAATCCATATAGTCGTAGGCTTTTTATTTCCTTTTGATGATCTAGAGAGAATATCTTCAATGATGGATTTTGGAACCCATACTTGTCTTGTAGTTTTTTTCTTAGATATCTCTTTTGACTTTATGTGTCCATGTCGACTAGAGGAGACATGGTGATCTTCTTTTTTTTATGGATTCTTGTATTGCTTCTTTTTCTTGTATTGAACATTCAAGTTACTTTCAAAGAACTTGGGACTTGTGGAAGAAGAAGGAGGATATGACTGGTTTAGATGGGTGGGTGGATGAAAAGGATTCAAGGGTATGCATCTATGTTGATCTTGAGGAAAGATACGAGATGGAGGGATGTAAGGACCCAAGATGGATGGCGAATTAGGAGAGTTAGGAGGGGAAAGTGAAGGGACATAAGGACACAAGATGGAAGGAAGATGTGAAGCCCTTAGTAGTGGTGGAGGAGGTCCAAGGATGGAAGTGGAAGATACAAAAGGATAATCAATAAGTTCATCAAGATCTATATGACAACCAAGGACATCAACATCTTTAGAGGGAGCATTAGGATTTTCAATAGGATCGTGAACATCTTGAATAGGAGCACCTTCTTTGATAGGATTGCTCAAAGCTTGCAAGGACTTAGGAAGAGTAGAAAGTGGAAGCAAACATGGAGTGGTAGAATAAGAAGATGGAAGACTTTGATCTTGACAAGGATCTTTGGATAGTATATGCACATAATTTTTCTCTTGATTTTCAATAGGCTTAACATTGGAAGTAACAACACCATTTTTAACAACCTTAATGGAAGTGTAATCTTTGGAAAGTGCAAGTGTAGTAAGGTTATTTTGATTGTCAATAAGCTCAACAGTGTAAGTAGTAGCTTGATCTTGCTTAGGAGAAGACTTAAGACATGGTGGAATGCATGAAAAAAGGTGTGCAGGATCAAAAGAACCCTGAGGTGAATAAGAGACATCGTGAAAAGGAGTGGATGACATGGAGGGTTCTTGATCTTGATCTTTCTTTATGTTCTTTTCTTTATCATTTATGGAGTCCTCTTGACATGGAGCCACTTCTAATGACAAGGATGCATGTTGGGATTGTATGGAAGACTTTGGAAGAGATGGTGGAGGACTAGTTGAAGTAGGCATTGTAGCATATGAAGGCTTAGGCTCTTTAGGTTTATCATTATTGAAAGTATTTGCAGCCAAGTGAAGGTTAGCTTGAGTTTCTCTAAGAGGTAGCCCTGGAGGAAAACTATAGGGAACCATATGAAAAGTATCAGGGCTTGTGTCAGATGAAGGTTCTGTGAAAGATTTGAAAGACTCAAAAGCTTTAGGAAATGTACGGGTATTGGAGGAAGTAAGGGATGGAAGGGAACCATCACAAGACAAAGGTTCAATATTAACATGATCTTGCTTGAGAGTGTAATCTTTATTTTCAGCCCGAGAGTTCTTAGAGGAGAGATCTTTATAGTATTGACGTTTCAAATCAGCATGGTACATTTTATATTCCTCAATAGAAGTAGATGTATCATCTAGATATTGTCCACAAAAGCCATCAAAGTCTCTTTCAAAATTAGAATCATATGGATCACCATCATGATCTATCCAATGTGACGGCCCATTTGTAGTAAGTAGGAACACACGACGAGGAGGGCTCTTAGAAACAGAGGTGTCATAGGTATCATTACATTGTATGTCGTCATAGTCATCATAGTCTCCAAAGCTGGATGTGTCACTCTCCATGGAAGAGGTATCATAAGGGTTATCACATTGCTCAAATTCTATCTGGGGGCATGGTGACATGTACAAGTCTTTATCAAATGGAAAAGAGTATAGAGATTCCATGGAGAACTCTTTAGGTTCCTTTTCTTTCTTAAGATTGTTAAGTTCAACTTGCATAGCTTGCAGCTGCTTCATCATAGCGATGATTAGAGCTTCTTCCTCATGTGTACTAATTCTCAATAGCTACTACTTTGTTCTTGACACAGTGATTTGTATGACACATTTTGGAAATAGGTTGTAAAAGTTGAAGTATCTGGCAGTTCTGACAATTTTTTGACAAATTTTCAAAAAATTTCCAAATGACTTTCTGCAGACTCGTACGACAGTTGGTAGGCAATGAAACGACAGTTGAAAAACTCGTACAACAGTTGCAAGTAGGATTTTGACTTTTAGAATTTGCTGGCATGAAAACTCATATGACACTGGGTTCTTTACCATACGACAGATGGGTAGTAATGAAATGACACTTTGAGAAAACTCGTATGACTTTCTAACCTCCTGAGACAACTTTTGACTCCAGAAAAGAATTTTACTTCAAATTTTGCAAATTTTGAGTTTTTAGATTCGGATTGTTTGCAAATTTTAATGTCTAGATTTGAGGATTGTAACAGATTTGTCCGTTTTCAATAACCAGATAGATAAACAAGCATGCAAAATAGCAAGCACATGATTTCAAGCATATCTGAAAATAATGAGCAAGGGCAAAAGCAACCTTGCGCATGAACAATCAAGTGACTTATTCATTCTAATCCTCAGAAGCGCTAATTGTGTATGTTCTAAAAATGTTTTGCAATAACGCACATATACCCTATAAAATGAAATTTTGGCCTCGCTAGGGTTTTTAGTAATGGTTTGACTCTGCAACTTTTATGATCCAAAGGGGTGAACTCCAATCCTGATGCACCAAGGTTTTGACACAGTCCGAGAACTTAATCTTCAAGAGTTGCTAGGGAGATCTGACAACCCAACAATGAACCATACCTATGGAGATTTCTTCCACAAGGACATTTATATAGCGGTTGTCACTACCACGGCAAAAATGGCTGTTACCGCTTGAAGTTTTGTCAACACAATTTGCCCTGTGAAGGGATTGTCCACTACGATTAACCCTCTCTAAAGGTGACTCATAGTATGATACCACAAGGGAACTTGGCTCCAGATCCAAGGTTTTGATGCCTCTTCACTTTTAACCCAAACAAAGCAAGCAGATTAATCCAACATGCTAAGACAAAGTTTGTCTCACCAAGGTCTATGATATCAACCCCACGTGATCTATCAACCTCTCCGGAGAGAGAAGGTATCAATCAATAAGGGAAGACGCACGAACCAAGTAGAATGTGAGACACACTAAGTATCCTCCCCACCTACAAGGGATCCTCATTGAGAAGGGTTTTGCTAGGAACCCACTCTCTCAAGATCCACAAATAGTGTTCATGAGGCCTAATTACTATGTGAGTACAGATATATTCCAAAAAATAAATTTATCCAAAAGTATTCAAAAGCACAAGGTGGTACACTTAACACTTAAAGAAAATATGAGGTGAGTCCACAAAGTGGAGCACTTAACCCCTCACACAAGCTAGAAATGAGTCCACAACTTAGAAAATAAGTGAGTTCCAAAAAGCATAAAAGGGTTGCCTGGTGGAACACTTAACGCTTTTTTCCTTTAGACCCCTCCCCTTTAATGTGGCGCTGACCTTGCAACCATGGGGTGGAATGAAGGGTCAGTAGATTAGCAAGTCCAATAACCCAAGATAGCAATCAAGATCAATCACAAGTATTTAAGACTACTTAATGAATCCTTAAGGGGTTACAACCTAGTATCAATTATGCAAGTGTGTAGAAATAGACAAAAGCATGAAAAGATGCACACAAGCCAGACACATAAGAGATTTATTTTAAGTCCAAATCAAAATTTTATTAGATGAAGGAGAATACCTGAGATCCTCGCAACGCGCTTAGTAGATTTTACCTGATTTTTAGCAATTCTTGTTGAGCTTTTCCATGCAAGCAAGTGACGAACTCTCAAACAAGCAAACAAGCAAACAAGATATGTAAAATATATTCAACTTATGAAAACCATAGGGTTAGCTCTAAAAATCAATTATTATCAACAATAATAACTAGAAATTAACCCAAATGACAACTCATATCATTCATTGAACCATGTAAAAAAAATAAGTGCATACCCATCGCAAAACTTTATTTTTTTTGCTGCATTTGACCTAGTCAACAAGATCTAATTTTTTTGATATTATTTTGGCCACAAAAATAGAAATTAAAAATAAAGACCCCTACTAAAAAATAGAGAGCTTTCCAAAAATGTAAAAATTTTAGAAAAATCTCTTGATTTGTGCTCTAGAGACCTATTTTATCAAAACAGACCAGTTTTTGTAAATTGACTATTTGAGCTATTATATTGTGTCCAAATTTAAAACACAAAGAATGGACCACCTATATAATTTAAAGAGCTTTCTGAAAATATAAAAAATTTTGAAAAATATGCTGATTTGCGTCAGATATTATTTTTTTCCAAAATTTCAAGAAAAAATTATTAAAAATTCAAAACATCTCAGACAATTCTAAATTTTTTACTGTAGCTTCTTTGATATATGTGCAACTTGTAAAAAAAATTTCAGAGCAAAAATCAAAGTTGTTTGAGAGATAAAATTAAATCTTTGAAACTTTAGGGCTTTAGCTCCAAAAAAAAATCAAAACTAGCATGTAAAGGTGGGTTGCCCCACGGTGGGCGCCAGAAATGTGTGTGTGAAAATTGTATCTGATCTATAGACACAACACTTTAGTAAAACATTAGAGGTTAGCAAAAATTATGCAAAATTGAAATCTAATCTAACCAAGCGATCTACTGCCTTCTAATAGGTGCGAGATTGATGTTCTCAGATTGTTATCGAGATCAGTGACCTAGACGACACCTAAATGAAAGATTTGAATGCAATTGATCTAGATATAAATTGAATGCAATTAAGCTTTTTTTTTTTAATTTTCTATGCAATAAGAATGATAAAAACTTGATATGAAATTGATCTGCTAAAATGATCTAACAATGATATGAAAAAGAATCTAAATGAATGTAAAAAAAACAAATTGATCTCACAATAGCATTGATTCGCAATAAGCTTTGATTCTCCAAATTCCAATTCTCCAATGTGATTGTGCAAAAATATGAGATGCGTGGAAAATTTGAGAGATGAATTATGAAGAGTTGAGTCTTGTTTTTATAGAAATCCAAGGCTTTGGAGGTGAATGGAAAAAGCCATAAATCACTCAAATAAACTCAACTTGATTTTTGAGTTATTTTTAAATAAAGATAATTTAATTCACAAAAATATGCAAATCATGCAAAAATAGCTTTTTAACTCAAATTAGAGTTTAGATCAGCTTTTTGAACTCCAAAAGGATGTTGAATTCTAAAAAGTCAACACTTTGCATTGATTTTCTGATTTGGAGTTAACTGCTCTTTGATTGTGCACATGGATAATTATGAATTAATAAATAAATAAAGTGATTTATTCTCAACTTAACTGATTTTAAAAATAAAACAATTGATTTATGGGTTAATCAATTATTTAATCAAACTTTTATTAAAAACTATATTATTAAATAATGACAACTTGCTTTAATTAATTAAATAAAAATTTAATCAATTATCCATAGAATATTGGATTTATTGTCAAAATTAAATAATACAATTAATAATAGATAGAATTAAATTTAATTACACAATTAAGTGGCAAGATATTAAATCTAATTAATTAAATATGAAAATATTCAATTAATCAAACTTAGGGTAAATGTGATTTATCGCCAAATAATCATTAAATTAAAGATAATTAAGATAATTAAGAATATTGCTAGGAATATTCTCCGATGCAGAATTTATGATAATCAATTAAGATTTGATGATGTTTAGATGTGCCTTAATTAGGACTTTGATGTCGATTTCGTTCGAATTGTTGATATAGGAGATTAATGAACTTATAGCCCATTTTTGGGGTATTACAATGAGAGGTAATGAAGCCTTCTTGTAGTAATTTCAAGATCAAACCTCCTACCAACCCTGATTCTCCAGCTTAGAATTGTTACTTATGTGCTCTTGTCTTGGACAACTTTGTTCTCCATGCATTCCTCCTTTACGCGTAGCAGGTCGAGTATCATTGGAGTAGTTCGTTGGGAGATCCTAGGAATGAGGAGCCCCTTGTGTCCAAGGGGGTAAATTGTAAGCTTGCAGAGGCCGATGGATCGAGAAGGCAGGGTTTTTTTGCATATTTGGTTTTTGAGAAAAATTGGAATTGAAAATCCAAAGAGTCGACACTGAAAAATGGAGGCATGTTGCAAAAAAGTAGAGCTGACTATGGGGGTATTAATTGATAATAATACTATGCATATTTAAATGTGAGGGTATTTAATTAATTAAATAAATTTATTAATTAAAAAGACTTAAATAAAAGTCTAAGGGTGGAATTTAAGGATTTAATTAATTATTAAATTCAAATTTAAGGTAAATTGGATATAAAAATAATGAAATAATTAAAATAATATTCTTTTAGTTAAAATTGATATGCAATTACCGATTTTAAAAAAAAAATTTGATATGCAATTAGTTGCACATTCAATTTAAATAAATTAAAAGAATAAAGTAATTTTTATTAGTTAAGTGAATTGATATAAACAAGAAATACAAAAGCACATGGAGTTGTTGATTAGAAAATTGATTAAATTATGCAAAAGAAAGATTGATGTGAACAAAGTTTGTTGAGTTGAGTTGAGTTCTGGGTTTGCATGGTTGAGTTTGAATTCCAAACTCCTTTTTCTTTATGAGGAGTGTAAGAAAAATATAAAAAATGAAAAGGAGCTAAAGGAAAGAATCCAAGTGAGTGAACAAAAGGAAGAGTTTTACCATAAACACAATGAAAGAGATATTGCTTCAAGATCTATCACCAAAAACATCAAGCTGCTCCAAGATCAACACAATGAGATAATGATTTTGAAAGGGGAAAACAAAGAAAACCCTTTGTGAATATAATATGAATGAGGCAAAAAGAATAGAGAAGGAGAGAGAATGTGAGCAAGAAGCTCATTATGACAATATGAGAAGAAGTGAGAAAAAATAACCTCATTCATTGTGATGTGTGTGTAGAAGCATCTCTTAAATAGAGATGAGTGATGGAGTTATAATGAACTCCCATGTGTTGGAAATTGCAATTGAAATAATTGTTCTATTGTCATTGATATCAAACCTTAACTGGTAAGACAGTTGCTATCTAGGAGGGTACCATATCTATTGATTGATGAAGAGGATTAGGGAAAGGAGATAACAAGAGAACCTAAGGAAAGGTTGAGTTATTTGATACTTCAATGAGTACTTGATTAGTTGGCACATTGATAAGATAATGTATTGTTTATCTAAGAAGAAAGACTGAAGAAGTAGGCTTAACCAAGCAAAAGTGAAGAAATCTAGTTTAAGTCAAGTGATGTTAGTGTCGATCGAGCACTAATATATGCCGAGAAAATTTAGTGTTGACCTAACATTAGTATAAGCCAAGCGATAGGAAATTATCGAGCAAAGACAATGTTAGCCGAGGAAGACAGTTTGTAGAGATGACCGAGATATATAGTGATGACCGAGGTGATGAACACAGTATTGACCGAGTGTCAATAATTTACATTTGGAGGAAGAATTGAGATTACCAACTAACTTAGTTGAATTCTTGGGATATGTAAATCATGTTGACTTTATTAATTTATTGTATGGAGTATTTAATGCACGGTAAATCATTTTATTATGGATTCAATGAGAAGTTTGAAGTTGTATCTAGAAGGAAGGATGAAGAACTTAAATGATGGAAGGATTCGACGAATCTGACCTAAACCTAAGATCTTCAAAGGAGATTAAGCAGAAAAAGATGGATCTACCTAATCGAAAAGGTATAAGGGAAAACCTAATTGTGAGGTTACAACAAGGAGCTGAAGTTGTTGATGTTATTGATTGATAAGTCTAAGCAGAAGGTTGAAGGTGAAATTATGAAGGAGTTGATCAAAATTGTGATTGCTTGAAGCGAATTCCAAGAAGATCAGTGATGGAGATGGAAATGGAGCTTAGTCAGTAAATCAACATATATGTGCAAAGTGGATCTGTATTTGAAAAAGTGAGTTGTATGTTTTTTAGATCAGAAACTATTATTACTTTCTAACCATTATATCAGTCTAAATCCTTTAATTAAGGTTGACCTAACAATCATTGTATAAATCCTTTAATCAAGGTGGAATTCTAATGGAATGTACTTAAATCCTTTAACCAGGTCACTTTTGATAGAGTGTTTAAATCCTTTAACAGGGTCACACCTAATAGTGTGTTTGTAAACCTTTAACAGGGTTGGATTTTCATAGAGCTCACTTTAGAAGAGTGAAATATCAGTAGCATGTTACAAAGTGGTTTTTCCCAAGTTGGTTTTCCACTATAGTGTTATACTTGTGTGATTGTTTTGATGTGGATGTTGTTATATTCAGCAAGTTAATTACTTTTGGACAGTGGACTGCATGTTATATGTTTTTGATATATACTTTAGAGACTAAGTTGTGTTAGTGATTAGATTTGAGATTGTTGAAGTGCTAGAAAGTTCAATTGGTACATCTAGACCTAAGAACAAATGATTCACCCCCCCTCTCTGTTGTTCTAAATAATTCTAACAATTGGTATCAGAGTTGTTGGTGCTTACAGAAAAAATTTTAAAGGTACTTGAAGCTAATGATCAAGATGTATAAAAAGGAGGTACCGAAGTTGAACAAAGAGAACTTCCCTGCATGGCAAAGTCTGATGAAATTGCATCTAGTTGGTATTGGTGATTCGGTGAAGTATTATGTGGAACATGACTATGTTATACATGTTGCACCTTTGAGTGCCAAGGAGATGAAAGCAAAATAAGAACACAATCAAGCAATGTTGGAGATTACATATGCCTTAAGCTATCCTAAATTTGAAGATATCAAAGACTACACTACTATAAATCAAATGTGGAATACTCTTGCAACTATCTATGGTGGTGATACAAATGTACTGAGAGCAAAAGATGAAATCTTGAGAGGCAAGTTTGATGAAATGAATATGCAAGAAGGTGAAAATATTGCTTAGTGTTGTGGTAGAATTAAGGAGATAGTGAATGCTATTAGAGGAGATAATGAAATCATTGATGATGAGACTGTTATTGGTAAGGTATTAAGAACTTTGCTTCCTATCTATGCTATCAGAATTTCTGCAATTCAAGAATCAAGATGTAACCAATATTTTCATTATCATAGTCATCATTATTGTCCTCATTATCATAGTCATTATTATGGTCCTCCACAATAACGATAGGATTAGCACTATATTCAGAATCTTGAACTTTGGAAAAATCATGAAGTTCATCTGAAAAAATACACACATCTCGACTAGGAGAGTCAAAAGGAGGTAATGTAACATTGAGAAAAGTAGAAATAATGTCCTCTTCTTGTTCTAAAATATCATCAAAAGAGGAATAAGAAGAATCATCAAGTTTGAATGCATCATAAGAATTATCGTCGTCATAAGATTCATCTCAAATAGGAGAATTAATTAAAAGAGGAATATTATCATAGTAAGGATTAGACATAATTAAAGGTGACATTATTAAATAAACAAAATGATAAGATTAAGCCAAACAAAGTGAAATACATTGAAGATAAAATGCTAAAGGGAGAGAAAAATAAATTTAACGCAAATGTTACCTATTAATATGCAAGAAAATTAAATTTTTTGTTTAAATGATAAAACAATTTTTATTGCATCTAATTAGCAAACCAGAAAATGCAATATGATTATATTGAACAAATGAATATGACTTTAAAATGATTTGAAAAAATATGAAGTGGAAATTTTGTTTTAACATTTAAACTTTTTTGTTAAACAAATTTAAAATAAATTTTGTTAAAATAAGTAAAGGAATCTAATGATTAATTAGAAGAATGTTATGATAACCTACAATGATTAGTAAATATAAGAGACAAATAATAAATAAAAAAATATTTTTTCATGGAAATTAATAATAACCAATAATAATATAAAAATGGTGTATCGTCTTAAAATGGAAGCACTTCCATGATAAGAGCGTTTAGCCCTCCGAGTAGGTGTTTTGGGATCATGTCAAGCACCTTGAATGGGTCCCTGACTTTGATCCAGCTTTCTCTCTGCTTTCCATTTCTTTTCTCCACTTGATTCCTTCATTCTAGGTGAAATTAGGGTTAGGATCCCGAGGATTCTCCCTAAGTTCCCTCTTTTATGGCTCTATTTTCTAGGTAGTGTAATCACCTAAAAATGGTCACCTAGACTATTAGCCCCTTGCTAGCATTATTTGCTAAAATCATCAATTGGTTATTCTTGATCAAATCCTAATTCTATCATTTATTTGATTTTATTCTATGGGCTAACCATCTTATCCTAAGTCTTTATTTAATTAAAAGGAGTTTCCTCCTCTTTTATTAAATAAAAAAGCCCCCCACTTTTCCTCTTATCCTAAGTTGCGCAAATAAAGTATTATTCCTATTTTATGAAAAAGGAAAAAGCACTTTTTCTCCCAGTGGGGTAGTCCCATGGCTCCCTTTGTATCCCAGCTGTCTCCTGTATTGCCTGCTAGTAGTCTAGCATCGACAGCCATCCATGCCCCTCCTCATCTTGAGACCTAGCATAGGTGGTGGTCTCTGTAGATACTCTCTGTTGTCGACCAAACTATCTCCAAACACGAGTGATAACAAATCTCTCCACAATCTCAACATGACGGCCTACTAGTGGCCGGCTGCATAACATATACCATAGCTCATGCTCTCTGTCACTCCACTGCTCGCAAGCCCTGTATGGCCTCCACTCAAAAGAGGTCAACTCATCAAGGAGTCTCTGGTAATATGTCAAGTCACCGCTATGAGCATATGATATAAATCCCATGTATCTGAAAATGTAGGGGCGTCTCCGCTCCCTCAGCTATACATGTGGGTGCACTACAATAATGTGCTCCCATGCCCATATCTGAGCAAGCACAGCTCCACATGCCCACATCCTGCTATCTCCATACACTATCTCATGTAACTCATGGTACATATCGGCCAATATGGTCGGGCCCCATGCTAACCATCATGGATGTGCCACCAAATCCGCTACTAATCTGCCCCATCCTAGTGGAAACCCCTTCTGACTCCTGTCAGTAATGAGGGCCTATGCAACAATTGAACAAATAATGCAAGGCACTGGGAAGTCCCTACCATACTCCTCTATCAGCCGCTCCCAACTGAGGTGTCTATCGATAATCGTAACATCCTAGAACATGTCCTGGATGGCCTGTTGTCCCTCAGTAGGATCTTGATTGTAATATACCTATGCCAATAGAAAATCATGTCAGTTTCTTATCATATGGAAACTTTATATCTCTAATCTTTCGAAACATGATTATACTCACCGGATCTCCATGACTCGGCACTCATAGGATCTGATAGACATCCTCTAAGGTGATGGTCACCTCTCTAGTAGGCAAATGGAAGGTGTTGTGCTCACTATGCCACCTCTCAGCTAGAGCAGTCAACAACCCATGATTTGCCTAAATATGGGGCATATCAAGGAGGAACCCAAAACCCATGCTAGCCAAATCATCCTTTCCGGGATCGTCTAGATCCCGGAAGCACCGTAAGCCCGTCACTCATGGCATTCTAATCAACAGCACCAGGAACGTCTCCTGCAAGCCATAAACCAATCCAAATGTTAGAACATATCATGATGGATGATCAAAATCAGTACATCAAAACTTAAATGCAAAAATTGTCTAGACCCATGTCATATTGCTCAAAATTTAAACATGTGATATTTCTTATTAACTAGTGTGACACTATTTTTTAGACAAATATCATGCAATATTTTCTTCAACATTAGTGTGATAAACTTTTCCCATGTGATATTTCGCTAAGTATCATACGATGTTTCACCCAGTATTGTGCAACACTGGACTAAACGGACGGGTGATACTTTTTGGTCCCGTGAACTATTGCACGACATAGTTTCTCAAAGTGTGCGATACTTTTTAAGTATCGTGCAAACTTTCGCACCAAGAAAATTTGAAATTTTTCAAAAAAATCAAAAACATGTTTAAAAAAATATTAAATGCTAAAAAAAGTAAAGTTTTTCTAAAAACTTACCGGGGCACCATACTGAGGAGGCCGACCACGCTCAAATCGATGACGGTGAAATGGAACTATTGCTTGCTAAGCCATCTTCTCTCTCTAAGCTCTTAAGATTCTCAAAATCACAAAAGACAAATGAATTTGAAAATGACCTTTTTACCCCTTATATAGCATTTTGACTTTTTGACCAATTTTCAAAACACCTCAAAATTGCGCAAAAATTGCACCCCTAGCTAATTTCGACATCCTGGATCTATTTTCGGGATTGAAATCAAAATTTGAGTTCATCTTGATAGTCAAATTTGTATTTCAAATTTTCCTTTCTTTTGTGTAGTTGGCTGACCTTTTGAGGCCTGATCCTTCGATCTTCACTAGGGCATTCTTTCCTTCTTCATTCCCATCTCTCTCACCCTTCTAGTCTTTCATTCACTTTCATTCATCTCTCTCTGAGGTCTTCATTGGGGCATATCTTCTTGATGGTTATCCCATCATTCTTCATCTTTTCGATTATGATTTCTAGTGATTTGATCATGTTGCTCTTACTTTTGCCTTCCCTCTACTTGATTTCTATTTCGATCCCGAGGGGGCAGACATATCATATCCTATTGGCTATTCTCCAGAGCATATGCTTGACCATTCCATTTGCTTTGATCGATCTATATTTTTGCTTGACACGTTAGTTCTCGTCTCGAGTTCTGATATTGTCCATCTCTTTCCTAAGTGTTCAATACTGTCGCTACCAGGCTGACCATGCAAGATTTGCTCTCTCTCTGCACTTCATTCTTTGGAGTCAGATCTCTATCTATTTCCTTCTTAGCTGATTTATTCTTTGATGTAATGTGTTCCTAGATCAATCACACATTATTCAAAGAGGGGCAAATGTAATCACCTAAAAATGGTCACCTATACTATTAGCCCCTTGCTAGCATTATTTGCTAAAATCATCAATTGCTTATTCTTGATCAAATCCTAATTCTATCATTTATTTGATTTTATTCTGTGGGCTAACCATCTTATCCTAAGTCTTTATTTAATTAAAAGGACTTTCCTCCTCGTTTATTAAATAAAAAGCCCCCCACTTTTCCTCTTATCCTAAGTTGCACAAATAAAGCATTATTTCTATTTTATGAAAAGGGAAAAAGCACTTTTTGTCTCATATGGACACAAAAGTCAACTCTTATTTTCTCATTGGAGGATACTTGTGCACATGGATTGCTCCTTTTTTAAGCTCCACCCTTGATTAAATCTTTTGCCTCTTAATCTCCATGGTCCATTCTTTCTCATTTCTTATAAAAGGAGATTTCTCTTCTCATTTTAGCATCCATCTTTTGAATACTAACCTTATGCTGCAGGATTGCTTGGAGACTTTAGGAGCTTTTTGAAGACATTCTTGCATCCATCTTTCATTTCTTGCATCATGGCTTCATGTTTATGCTTTCCTAGATTAGCTTCATTTCTATGCTCTAGATTAGCTCACATAGATTAATTAGCTTGGATTGTAACACTTGCATCTTTCTTTTCATATCTTAGCTTGCATTCTCATTTTTAGTATAGTTGCATTTCATTCTCATATTGATTCTTGAGGATATTGAAATTATTTCCCTTGTCTCCATTGAATCTCCCATTGCATACTTTACTAGCAAGGTCATAGGCTTAAATAGTTCTAGCTGAGAGCACACTTAATGCCCTTGCACTCCATGCCTAGGGAGCTCTAGGTCATTTTTCAAGGTTTCCCGTTCATGGATTCCCTTGAAAGAAAAGACTTAGAGAAGTGCACATCTTAGTGTGTACAGGTAGGACTTAAAAATAGGTCCTCTTGGCCTTCATCATGTTCATCATAGGATTTTGTGCCTCTCCTTGGCACTCTACCCTATTCTAACATCATTTCTAGGTCTCCGGTCACTCCCGAGACCTCTTGTTTCTAATTTTGGCATCTCTAGACTGAGACCCTGAGATCTATAAGCTCAAGGTCAATGATGACCTAAAGGGATAAAATTTGACCTTGACCCTGACCTAGGTCGGGGTCGAGCTCATCCTTGACCCTGGGTTCAAGTTTCAAGGTCTCATGATCTCCAATTGTCAGGTTTCAAAAATAATTGTTTTCCCACTTCCGGGTCGATTGTTTTGGTCTCCGAAATGGTAAAATCTTAATTTATATTTAATTTAGGTCCATTCCTAAAGGGTTGAGGCCTAATTGGAATTTAATTCCCCAAGGTGGCCTCTCTAGAGGATTGTGCCCTAGATCACTATAAAAGGAAGCCTTCCTCTCTCATTTTCTCAATCAAGTTTTCATGCTCAAGCACTTTCAAGCAAGGAGATCAAGAAAGCATTTCATCAAGAAAGATCAAGCAAGCATCCATTCAAGCATTCAATTCCTCTTCTCCATGCAAGCTCTCCATTGAAGATCAAGGATTCAAGAATTCAAGCCATTGAAGGGATTTGGTTCAAGCATTCAAGATTCATCATTCAAACCCTAGATCTAGCCATCATGATGGTGTGATCTTCCTTCAAGATCCTTTTATTCATCTTCAAGATCCATTCATTCTTCCATCAAGGTGGATTCCAAGCATACAATCATGGAGGTTTGATTTACATTTGTTGATGTTATGTTCAAGCTTTCATATTAATATACTTGATTACATTTCAAATACAATTTGCATATCCATTGAATATCATAGCTTCATTGTTAGATTTACTTCTACTACTTGCTAGCATTCTCCATTCTAATTTCAATATTAAGGTTGATTCCAAATCGGGGTTTGACCAAGGCAAACCCCCCAAACAAACAAAAAAACCATTTTTCTTGCAAGTACAAGTGCAAAATTGTAGATCTGAGTTTGGATTTGGATACCCTTTTCGCTGAACTTCCGAGATCTATGAACAAAGTCAAAGTCAACTTTCAGAATAAAAATGTAGCCTTTGACCTTTTATGAGGGTCAAAGACTACCTATCGTTAGAAAGATAAAAGATTTTTGGGTTTTCTCCATCTCGGCATTTCCAATCTGAAGCAAGTTGCAGAATTGCCCTGAACTGTACACATACACCAAAAAATAGGTATTTCCAAATTAATTTCATCATGAGGTATGTATCTTATTTTATCTAATTTCAAGCATTCTTTCCCTTGCAATTCAAATGTATGTGTAAAATATTGGCTTTGGGGTCTCTTTTATGTGCAAACCATTGTTATAAGACCTCATCCATACATTTTATATTATGCAAATGGATGAAAATATAATGAACAATGTTATTAAACAAATATAATGGAAATCAGTCAAACTATCTAAAATAAATTCAAACTGGAATACAAACCTGTCACAAGAAGTCAAGAGAAGAAGAGGTCAAGGGTTTGACTCAAAAGATGAAGAAGAAAATATCCTCAAATAACTGAATGAATAATAGTGTACAATGGATCATCCATATAAAGGAGATCAAAGGCCTTGAAAAGGCAAACCTAAAAAGCAGAAGTGCATGTAATAATCAATTAAACTATTACAAGACTAATGCATGCAAAAAACAACTGATGCATAACTAGTGCATGAGTTAACTAAAGCAAACTGATGCATAACTAGTGCATGAGTTGACTAAAGCAAAGAGTTGATATCTTAAGAAGGGAGTAAAATATTAATAAAATTAATAATTTACTCTAACACCCCCCCTTAGATGAGCAACGATGCAGCTACAAACAATGCAAGAAGAAAGCAAAGGAAACTACAATGTTGAAAGCAGAAATGGGTCCCGACAACATGGCTTGATGAGGTACCCAGCACAAAGAGAGTCTTTGTAAAGTGGAGAAATAGAGAAAACCACATGGGAAAAACTCTACTCCAAAAGGAGACCAAGAATGTTCCAGAAAATAGGAACAAAGAAAGAGCATGAAGCATCTCTGAAGCATGAAGCTGCAAACATTGTCAGAAGTAACTGCTGGAACCCCCACTAAAATAGTGCATGACCAGGTAGAGAAGACAAAGTCTGAAGAGCTGATCAATCGAAGAGGTGACCTCCAAAAGTAGGAATGAATGAGTGTCTATATAGTAGATGAACCATCTCACCGAAATGCATAGGTGCCTAGCCACTGCATCCACCTAGTACATAGGAACAAAAACTAAATACATAGATCACTCAACCAAACCAAGGAATCAATAGAGCTAACAGGTGAATCCCCCCATAATGTTGAATAGGGAGAGGGGTGACAAGAACACTAAAATGCAATGCTAGAAACATCTGCAAGAAGAAGAATCAAGAACACCAATAGTGCAATAGAAGTACAAGCACAGGATAAAGGGCGGTGTCATAGACACACAGCATGGGCTAATGTCATGGAAGAAACACTCACTTGAAAAAGGTGGATGAGCACAAAAAGGAAAAACATCATAACCCCCCATGGCACTTTATAACTCAGTGCGAGTACAAACAAACATAAGGTGCTTGAAATCCCAGATATGCAAAAGCAGACACTTTATCTTAGTGCATTTATAGAAAAGAGAATGCAACAAAAGAGAAGCATACAATGCTCAAAAGAAGATCAAAGGAGTCTGAACCAAAAGAACAACCTAAGATGAGCCATCCCTCAAAGGGAAGAGATCCCAGGACCTGAAACAACCAAGATATTCACCAGACTGCAAAAAAGAAAGAATTTGAATAAAATGAATTTAGAGTAGAATCTAGAAAAATGACTCATAGCACTAAAAATCTCTCTGAACAAGCTTTCCAATGATATATCACTTTCTGAAAATGGAGTCTGGATGTGCTAGATAGAGCTCCCAGAGTGCAAACCTGAAGATCTGGCTTTGACAGAGAAAAATACCATCAAAAAAATAATACTAGATAAAATAACCTCCATATCTGGAAAGATTTTGGAATCAGCTTTCTGACGATATCTCATTTGCCAAATTTTGACACCGTATGCTCAAGATATGAGCAAAAAACCAACAGCTGTGCTGGAGGGCCCAAAGAAAGTGTCTGCAAGGATCTGAGGATGGGTGAAGTCAGCAAAAGGACAAGAAACCACATGAAACCATCAGATCTAAGAAAATCTTAGAAAGAGATTTCCATAAATATCTCATTTTCTGAAAATGGAGCCCGGATGCAAGAGAAACGGATCCCGGAATGCAGGAGGTCTGAAAACGCCACGATCACAAAGAATATCTGACTTTGATAGAAAAAAAAGAGCATCAAAATGGCAAAATCACAAATCCATACTAGCAAATTTAGATTGGGCTCAGAACCAACTTTTTGATAATATATCGCACGCCCAATTACGATCTCGTATGCTCAAGATATCGCAAAAAAACATCCAATGACCCCTAAAACAGAACCCTTTTTTAAAAAAAATCATGCAAATAAAAAAATTCCATGCGCTGACGGCATGCTGACGTCAGCAGGGGCCTGGGCGCTAAAAAAAAATGGGCCCCTAGTCACGTGGGTGACCAGGGGTTGGCGCTAGGGGCCAAGCGGCAGATTGGGGGCCGGCGGAGCGGCGGGTGGTGGGCAGCGGGCGGCGGCGAGGCTGGTTACTGTGGAGGCCGCTGATAGTAGTGGCCGCTCGGGCGGGGACTGTTGTGCGGTGGCCGCTGGGTGGCACCCCCAATAAAAGATTTTTTAATTATTTTTTTTGAAACATCATCGTACAGACCTGCCTTGGAGTGCGTGTCAAGGTCGTACGACCCATAGTACGCAAAATTTTTTTTGCCTCAAAGGCCAACTTGTCTAAAATTGACAAGCCTGATATGAATTTTGACTATCTCAGGCCTTTTGGATGCAATCGTGAGGTCCGTTTGGGCTAGAAATGCTCCAAAAAATATTGATCACCTTGGGATCCGTGCCGGAGCCGATTGCAAAAAAAATTTCTCACAAATTCCAACTGTGTCCAAAATGGACAAATTTTATATGGATCTTGGGGTTCTTGGATGCTCTGAACGCAACCATGAGGTCCGTTTGAAGCTAAGATGACCAAAAAAATAGGTCCCCCTAGATTCAATAAAAAACCCCAAAAAAGCCCTCATTTGAAACAGATGAATTTCATCTCTTTGAATCCTTCAAATATGAACAAGCTGTAGAAAATTAGGCTCTGATACCATGTAGGATTTGAGCAACACAAATCCATAGAAACCTGAAGATCACCTGCATATAAAAACCTGTCACAAGGAGTCAAGAGAAGAGGGCAAGGGTTTGACTCAGAAGATGAAGAAGAAAATATCCTCAAATAACTGAATGAATAATAGTGTACAATGAATCATCCATATAAAGGAGATCAAAGGCCTTAAAAAGGCAAACCTAAAAAGCAGAAGTGCATGTAATAATCAGTTAAACTATTACAAGACTAATGCATGCAAAAAATAACTGATGCATAACTAGTGCATAAGTCAACTAAAGCAAAATGATGCATAACTAGTGCATGAGTTGACTAAAGAAAAGAGTCAATATCTTATGAAGGGAGTAAAATATTAATAAAATTAATAATTTACTCTAACAAGGTATTTTAAAAAAAAACAAGTAGAGATTTAATAACGAAATGGGGCAAAGATAAATGTGTTGGCAAGTGATATTTATAGTGCACTAAGAATCACTTGAGGGTTGTCATTTATGGTAACATATATGTTATAGTGATCGCATGGAGTAAGTATAAGTGTTGGAGACACATTCATGAAAATGACTAAGTACAAAATCAGATTTACAGTATATTGCAGTATTGGTTTGATCAGCGAAGAAAAATATATGTTATGTTATGGCTTGTGAACTTAGAGGAAGAAATTTTGGGATATGTATGACCTTCAGTTAAGGTCGCATGTGTTTTGATATTGATATCAGCAAGTTACAGTGATATAAAGGCATGTAAAGAGAGAGGAACAGTGAAACAAGGCATATGAACAGTCACGATGATTAAGGGAAGGCTAGATGGAATGGTAACATGCTAAGTCAGATAAAGATGTATATTGCTGACACTTTGGTAATATAAGATCATCGACTTAGTATTTTGATGAACTACAACTGATTGAATACTTGAATGACTTGAAGAATAGTGATTAGAGATCACTAAGTACTGAAATGATATGTAAGATAATTAAATCAGTCATTATGTTGTCATTGATGTCAACTAATTTGACAGTACTTATCATGATAGTTGCAAATATCTAAACATATGTAAAAGAGGAGAAAAGATGAAGAAATGATATATCTACATAGAGGAAGATGGATATGATAGATGAGGATAAGGAATACTCTTGGTAACTTATTGATGAGTCTATGACTTCATATTGTTGACTTGATTGTGTTACATTAATCTGTTATGAAGTTGGAAGCAAAACTTAACAAAGCAGTGTGGTTGGTAAATGAAGCACTTTAGTATACACCGATACATTGTAGTGTATACCGAGTGACAGTACTAACCGAGCTTGTGTTCACCGACATATTTCTTCGTTAACCGAGTATGGATGAAAGAACTAAATGTTTAGTTTAGCTGATAGAAATTGATGAGCTGGAAAGTATGATTTCGAGGTTGAAGATAAAGTTTGTTATGAGATCAACGACTAACAAAATTCAAAGAAGATATAAAGGATGGAATTGAATGAGTTATTGACACATCTGTCAAGGAAGGTTTAAGCGGCAAAATCAATGAAGGAGATTAAGCAGCAAAATATGATGGATGAAAAGAAAATGGTTTAGTTGTCTATATAAGAGACATTGGTTTCATTGTTAAAACTATGCCAGAAGAAGGAGACTACAAAGATATTGTGTGAACACATCTTCATGCATGCCTGATCAGACTAGTTGAAGAAGAACCGAACTACAGAATAGTACCGAGCATCAGAGAGCTTTTATCGAGTGACAATAAGTTATTGAATATTGAAGAACTGAATTGAAATATTGATCAGAGGACTTTATGGGCTTAGAATAGATCTGAACATCTACAAAATCAAGTTGTATTGTAATTAGATCACCTATTGTTTTAGTTTAACCATTGTAACAAAAAAATCTCTTAACCGAGTGGACTTGAAAGTCTTGTGATGTCATTCATAGAATGTACATTGTTATCATGTCAACCCCATAGCGAATGTTGGTTGGACGATAACTGTTAGTGTTAAATCCTCTAACAAGGTCACAACTTAGAATGTGTTTTGTAACCTTTAATAGGGTTGGCTCTTCACTGAGCTCATTTCAGAAGAGTGAAAATATTTTGGGTTACCGGTCCCATGTGGTTTTTCCCTTTATAGGGTTTCCATGTTAAATCATTGTGTTATGTGTTTTTGTGATGAATGTTTTCTTATCATACTCTATGTATTGCATATTTGATTTGGTCGGTAATCACTATGAAAAATTAACTAGCCATCGGTAAAGACACATACAGTTTATTATTTTTGTTTACCAAGTTGCAGAATTAGTTGAATTTGTTTTAAGTGATACATTTTGTAATTTAGGACTGTGGATAACTGCTTCACCCCCCCCCCCTCTTAGTTATTATAACATATTTATCATTTGTATAAGTAATTATTATGTTTTGTATTGTATTTGAGAGCCGACTAGATGACTAAATAGATATAAATAAAGAGTGTTTTGTGGAAGCGATATGTGTGTAAGATATGTATGAGATATGGATATGAATTTGGGATATCAGTAATGGTTGATAGAAGATGCGAGATCAGATATTGACAGAGACTATTGAGATCTATAACTAGAACTATCAAAGCATAGTTGATGCTTGTATTGTTCACTCTTAAAGATTACCTTTTGTAATTGAATTATTGATTGTAAGAGTTGTAAGCTCACTATACCTTTAACAAGGTTTTTGTATACCTTTAACATGGTTGACATTCTTCTAACAAGAAAATTTACTATGTAATACTCATCTCCTAATAGGGCTAGATCTCCTAACATGGATATTATACTTTAGTGCATAGTTGTGGGTACCATCCCCACCAGGATTTTCCCTTGGCTAGGGTTTTCTAGAAAACAAACAATGGTGTTATGTGTTTATGTTCTTTTCATTTCAGCATTCATATGGTTTATTTTCAATTGGTTTAAGTTTAAATTGAAGTGTTGTACTACTGATTCACCCCCCCTCTAAGTATTAATTAATCCTAACAATTGGTATCAGAGCTATTAGCCCTTGGAGAGAAAGCCTAACAACTTAAGGGAAATTAGAATGGATTTAGAAAGTTTGCAATAGAACTTTGAAGCAACACTTGATGACCTAGACAAAGAAAAGGCTGAGAATGGCTAATTGAAATTCAAGTTAAGAAGAGCAGAAGGTGTTATCAAGAAACTAAAGGAACAACTTGAACTTTCAAGAAGTTAGAGACAAGACCTTATGGAAAAGATTAAGGAGGATTTAGACAATGATACATCAGACCAAGTAAAGAAGTTGGAGCAAGAAAAAGAACAAATTAATCTTCTAAAGATTAAAGAGATTCAACATGAAAAGGATGCAAGATAAAAATTTGAAGAGACTCTAAAAGAAGTGAACATGCAGATAGGAGAGACGCATATAGAACTTAATCACTACAAGGAAAAATTCTTGGAGTTAGAGAAATGCAATCAGATCATAAAATGTGAACTCACTCAATCCAAGTTACACATTGAGAAGTGATAAAATTGATGAACAAAGAGAGACAGAAACCTAAAGGAGACATGACTAGAATTAGGTAAAATAAAGGATAATGCTCTAAGACTCATGAAGAATCACATGAAGCGAAGACTGAAGATAGATCCACTTTTGAAGAACCTAAAGATCATATCAGACCTTTTAGAGGTAGATGCTTTGGATGCAACAAACTTGGACACATGAAAAGAGATTTCAGAGGTAAAGGTCATTTCAAACCATTTACTGGTTATTGTTACAACTGTTATGCATATGGACACAAGAAAGCAAAATGTAGGAAACCTAGTCAGTCAAGAAACATACAAGATTACATCAGAGAAGAATCAATAGTGAAGATCACATGCTACAAATGCAACAACCTTGGGCATGCTACAAGGTTTTGTAAATTATAGGTTAATCAGTACAAGAGACCACCTACTTGTTACAAATGCAACAACTTAGGACATATAGCGAAGTTTTGTAGGTACAATGGAATGGGAAAAAGAAGAGGATCACCTCATATGGTTATAAAGAAGAATATTGGTGAAAGTGGTAAAAGTCTTGGTGAATACATGGATGAAATCAAGAATCATTTTAGGAAACCAGCAAATGAAGATGATGAAAAGATATGGAAGGTAAAATATTTCAATAAGGCATTGGTTCAGGGAGAGACAGTAGATACTACTGTGTCTTCACTTGATGTCAACATTGCTACATCTACCTAAAAGGCCGAGCATGGCCTTAGGGGGAGCATTGGATGCAGAAAATAGATTATATCCAGCCCCTAATTATGTGGAATGAACTCATGCAAGATTATATATGGCATATGCAGACATTATGGAGTCTATATCTATGATCATAGTATTTGGAGATTCATATCCTATGAGCGCGAGAGTTGTGTTTGACTGGATAGTGTGTGAAGTTGAGCTAACTATGATAAATGCATTTACTCAACCAATGATGGATAAAAGACCTTGAATCATATCATTTCTTCATCATTTGATAAGTAGCAACCAAGGAGAACAGAGTTAAGAAGCACATTGGCCACCTAGCAGCCATATTGTGTGATCGATTAAAGCAAAAGTTCCAAAATTCGATGTATTAAAGGTATTTAGATCATATACTCTATCAAAAATCTATGGATGCACCTATGATCTATGATGTAGTTGATAGGCCAAGGTCTAAGTTTAAAAGACACCTTTTAAAGTCTTGTGAGGATGATCCTGAAGGAGCATTTTTGCAAACCCCATACAGTGTCCTTCACGTAGAAGACATTAGGGCTTACATTCATTATAAGTATGAGACTATAAGAGATGTGGAAATATACAAGGAAATAGATGAAATGATAGAATCTGATAAGGAAAATGAAGGAAGAGTTCAAACACTTGGAAGACCAATCAATCATAAATCTAACCCTACTGAATGAATTCTGCAAGATTGAATGGTTCAAGATTATACTAAGAAGAATCAATGATCAGTTTATCTAGATAGGAGAGAAGCCTATGAAGATATGTTTCTAGCTAATTCATGAAATAACTAGATTGGACAACACTGGAGCCCTCCCTATGGTAGATAAAAATATCAAGAAGCAAGTAGAGACCCTAACTCATTCCAAATGGGACAAGCAAGAGATGATTGTAAATGATATATTTCAAGAAGACGTGAGACTGGTAGCAATGCTACTAGGATATAAGTTATACTATAGTAGCATACCTAATTCTATATCTACATCATAATGATGGCTTATAGAATGGTGAAAGAGAACACCAAGTATAACTTGTGCAAAATTCTTGGAGAATGTGAGGATTGTTAAGAAGGACAAGTCAAAAGCATTCAGATTTGGTTCACTCTTGATTCATATGTACATTCATATTGAGCACAAATTTCCTGGAATGCACCCTAGAGCATGGAAGGATAGCATACCTACTAGTATACAAATATCAGAGAGCTACCAGAGACAAAAAAAACAAAAAAAACTAGGTAGATGGTGAATTGTTTGCTATGATTAAAATCCTACAAAGGAAAATGAAGGAGAGATATAGGATTCCTGAAGAGTTAGTTGAGAGATACAAGGACACAATCTATTTCATGGTTGAAACTGATTGTGTATGCTTTGAAGTAGTTGAGTCTAGGAAGAAATGGTGCTACCCTATGGGGTATGAGGTTAGTTCTGAGGTTCTTGTAATGCAAATTGAACATGTACTAGCATCAGAGATAGATACATCTAAAGAAAGATGGGGAACATAATTAGAAAAGTCAGCAAAGGTTAGAGAGAAACATAATAAAGGAATAAGGAAGAGGAAAATAGAAAAGATGGTTGATGACATAGCAGTGAAGGTAGGAATCACAAAGGAACAACTGAAAGAAGTAAGGACTAAGATGAAAAAAGGGTCTTCTAGCATATAAATTGAAGCACCTGCTCCTTCTGAAGCAGAAAAGATAATAAGTACCACCTTTGACATAATTGATTTATCAATCACCCCTTAGAAGATAGCAAAAGAGGATGCACCTACGAGCACTCCTAGGAGATCTACAAGATCAAATATAACTACTATCCCTAAGGAACAAAAGGTCGAGGTAGAGATAAAGAGAAAAGAGGACAAGGTGACTGAGAAGAAAGAAGAAAAGGCAGAGCAAAAGAAAATAGAGAATTTGTGGAAACCAGACATAAAACTGTTACAGAAAAGGATAATAAAAGATGAAAATTTGAAAACACTAAATAGATACTATGAAAGATATGATTCTAAAAATCAGTCAGTGATAGAGGACATAGTGATTGAACACTTACTAATCTATAAAAATAACCTACTGGAAATAGAGGGAAGTATACCAAAGGACTTGTATAGAAAGCTAGAAATTAGAAAACAATTAGCACAATCAGAGGATGAAATAGTAAGGAAAAAATCCATTGAAGAAATGTTGTGTGTAGTTTCTCTATAGGAAATGGAGAGAATAATTAAGGAACTCAAACCCCTACTAAGGACTAAGGCTAGACTTGTAAAAATAATGGCAAGAAAATAAGATGAGGTAATTGAGGACACACAAAAGGAATTGGATAAAATACTGATGAGCGACATGCCTGAGAAGACTTCACCTCCCAAAGCCACCAAGCCTACACCTTTGGGAATGGGAGAAATCTCTAAGACAGCTAAGGAGAGTATGGAAGCAAGTGAAGTTGACAAGAAACCAGACTTATTTGTTGCTGGTGTGCCTGTCACACTTGACACTTTACTGGATGAGAGTAACCTATTTCAAGGAAACCTAGATAGTGTGATGACAAAAGAAGAGGAAGGATAGAAAGAGGAAGGTCAAAAAGAAGAAATACAGGAAGAGAAAGGAAAGGAAAATGAAAAACAACAAGAGGAAGAATAGAGAAAAGAGATAGGAACATAAAAAGAAGAAGAGGTAAGAGTTGAGATCAAACAAGAACCTGATACCTCCTTCGCCCTATTGTTGGGAAGTATGGCCAAACCTATGAGCACTGATGTGGAAAGTATGGATGAGGATGAACTAATGAGATTATCCTTCATGGAATTTTCTAAGGCAAAGGAGAGTTCAAGACAAAAAGGAGATAAGAAGGTTAAGGTGACCACTAGGGCAGTAGAAACTATGAATAAAATACTACATATACCTCTTACATTTCAAGGAAAAGATGATGCAAAGAACCTGAACATGGCACTAAACAACTTCAACAGCCATTATGAGTCACTTATGAAGATCGCAGAAGAAAAGGCTGAGAAGAGATACCTAGAAAAAAATTTGAAGGAAGTATGTCAGTCCATCTCATGGGACTTGGGCATTCTAAAAGCAACTACAACTAAGGCCAAAAGTTGTGTGGCACAAGGAAGAAAGTTGTACAGTTATTGCATCAATCCTATTAGACACATAAAGAACATTGAGGACATAATAGCCAAGGACATGGCTACATTAGATAGTATGATGGATAGTTGTGAGACATCCTCACAAACTGTATTAGAAATGGATAAGCAAACATCCAAGATCTTGGAAAAATTAAATTTTTTCGATACAAAGAAAGGGAGAGTAGTGAAAAAAATTGGTTTGCTAAAGATTTTAATCACTCCTAAGCTATCAATTATTGAAGCTCATCTCACAGAGATGGAAAAGATTAAGGAATCAATGACCAACTCTGTACCCACTGAGTTGAAGATAGTAGAGACCACATCTTATGCACTGAATGGACTGATACATAATAGTGAACTATTGATTAAGTCATGGAATGATGAAGTGAAGACCTTGGAAGCTTCCTTCCAAGACATTCTGAATCTGGTGAGTAAGCACTAAGTCATACATGCTTAAAAATTTGAAGTTTTGTGAGTACCTTTGCCATTGATGTCAAAGGGGGAGAAGAAGATAAAAATGAGAAGAATAGAAAATGAAAAGAAGAAAAATAATAATAATAATAATATGAAAAATAAGATTGTAAAAAAAATTTTAAAAAAAAGGGAATATGTATATAAGAAAGAAAAGAAGGAGAAGAGTACAGTCAGTATTTTGGACACTTAGTCATTTTTCGCTAAGTGTTGCCATTAATGCCAAAGGGAGAGATTGTTGGCAAGTGATATTTTGAGTGCACTGAGAATCACTTAAGGGTTGTCATTTATGGAAACACATATGTTATAGTGATCACATGGAGTAAGTATAAGTGTTGGAGACAGTCATGAAAATGACTAAGTACAGAATCAAATTTATAGTATATTGCAGTATTGGTTTGATCAGCAAAGACAATATATGTTATGTTATAGCTTGCAAATTTAGAGGAAGACATTTGGGAATATGTATGACCTTCAGTTAAGGTCTCATGTGTTTTGGTATTGATATCAGCAAGTTACAATGATATGAAGGCATGCAAAGATAGAGGAACAGTGAAACAGGGCATATGAACAGTCACGATGATTAAGGGAAGGCTAGATGGAATGGTAACGTGCCAAGTCAGATAAAGATTGTATTGTAGACACCTAAAAATCCTTTAGAAAATAAAGCATTTTTATTTTCTGAAAAATTCCTGATGACATCATCATTTATTAATTAATTAATTATTTAATTAATTAATTTATTTTTATGTCATTAAATCCCTTTTTCTTAATTAAAAATATTTAATTAAGAAATCCCTCCCAAAAATGTTTAAATCTTATTTAAACATTAATCCCCTATTTATTAATTATTTTAATTAATAAATTGACCAAAAATCCCCCAAAAAAATAATTAATTTATTTTTTGACCAAAACTTGGCCAATTTTCTTAAGACCACTAACCTCTTCCAAAATCTTCTAATCCCTTCTTAATTTCGATTAAAAGGCTAATCCCATCTTTTCTAACCCTAATCTCAACTCAAAATATTTAATTAAGATTAAATATTTAATTTTCATATTTATTGAAAATATTTCAATAAATTTTCCCAAACTTAAGCTTTTGGAATGAATAAACTTTTATTCCATAAAACCTAGGAGAATTCTAGACTCTTCTAGAAACTTCTCAACCCAACCTCTTCACCCATCCTAATCCTAAAATCCCCTAATCCTGATCCTAATCCCCTTTCTAATCTTGTCACATTCCATTAGCAAAAGGTTTACCAAAACTTATGCTAACCTCCTCTTAGTCATCCTCCTTAGTCAACAAAGATGGCCACCTCTTGGCCACCTCTTGCAAATGCATTTAAGGATGCATTTAAGCCTTCCTTATCTTTCTTACATGCATTCATTATGCATTTAAGACCTTCTTATCCCTTCCTTGCCACCTCTTGGCCTTGGGCACATTTACCAAATTGTGCACATGCCCTCAAACTTTCAACTCAATCCTCCCTTGACACTTGTCAGGACACTTGTCCTTGACTCAACCCTAACCTTAGCCCTAACTCTGACTCATCCTTTTTAACCAAGCCCTTCCCTTTTCCTATAAATACCCTCACTTCCTAAGGCAAATCATCTTTCAACTCTCAAACTCAATAGCAAAGTTATAATGCCATTTTCATTCTAGCATAAGCATAAACTCATCATTTTAAATCATTTTCAAGCTTAAATCACATTTAAATTAGCTTAATTGGATTAACATAGATTCATTTCTTGTTTAATCAATCTTAGTTCATCTTTTAGCTTTGCATATTTGTGTGTTCTTGAGGCCTTTGAGGCAAAATAGGTTCCTCATACCTATTTTGTGTCATTTTGGGTCTTCTTGATCCTCAAATCATCCTATTTGCATGCTCCAAGTGCTTGAGTTTGCACACCCACATCCATTTATATCCAAGCATATCAAACGGTGCATGGGCGCATCCGTTTTAGGCTTAAACTGAGGTGGCTTTGATTTTAGTTTGTTTACCATTAAATTTGATTTGATAATATGCTATGACGTTTGTTTGTCTTTGGCCTTCAAAACAGGTTTAGGTGCACGCTCAAATCTTAGTCTACATTCTGGCACGCCCGGTGGGACCCACTTCACGGGTTCTTTGCAAACATTCTGATGAGTTTTAGACCATTTTCAGATTTTTCAAAGCTTATAGGTGGACGTAGCACTTAGATCCATTCTTCTTCTTCTTGTCTATATTCTTCTTCCTCTTCTTGTCTATATTCTTCTTCTATTCCGTCTCCTTTCTTCTTCTTCTTCTAGCAAGGAGGTCATGGCCATTTTTTTTCAAAAATAATAATAAAATCCATAAGGAAGCAAAATCATACACACCTTATTTTAGTGCTTAAAATGAACCCCCAAATCATTCTTGAATGCATTAAGGACTAAAATTTGCAAAATTTGTTCTAACAAACAAAACAAAAAAATTAATCAAGGCATTTGCATCCTTGCAACATCAAGGATTTTTAACAATGCATTCATGCAAAGTAGGAATGATCATATCTTTTTGGGCATAAAAAGAATATCAAATCTGCATTCAAACGAGTCAAAACAAAATCTTGAATGAAGCTAAAAGGAAGAACTTAGGTCCTAAAGCGTCATTTTCCATTTGAAAAGAAAACACAATCTTGAATGCCTTAAAGATCAAAACAAAGCTTTTTAAAAAGTTCTTAATCAACACGCACACTCAATCTTGAATGCCCAAGTCAAAAAACTTGCAAATGCTCGATTTACTTTTTGGAGAAAGGAACAAATCAAAATCTAATCACGAGTGTCTTCATTTCAAAGTTCAAACATCACTTAATCAAATTTGGGAAAATGAACAAAATCTGCTTGATGTGCATGTAGGAGTTTTTCAATTCTTGCATAATCCTTGTTAGAGTAAGCAACGTGGAACATTTGAACTTGGACAAGTTCACCTGTTCTACTTTTAGCGAGGCCTGTCCAAAGAGAAGCGCTTCCTCCTCGGAGAACGACCTCAAACCAGTATCCCCTCTGGCCGGTATACAAATAAGTGAAGTCCAAAAGAATCACTTATATCTCCTAATCGTCGGGCGTTCGTGCCAAACACGTGTCTGGGGATGGTAAATATTACTCTCCCCCAGCATTATTGGCAAGGCTCTTAAGTGAGTCACGGATGATCAGCAAAACCAGGTATGGAGACACCACGGAACTATTAAAAACCTGATAAAATAGAGGCTACCCTATCTACATCCGAAAGTATCAAAATCCTTGTGCAAGGATCGATTCCAAGGGGTTTACCGGGTCGCCTCAAGATTACTCACCATTTGTATTCCCTTCTGGGAGATACCAAGCTGTGGGCAAGCGATTTTGATATTCACCTTCTTTAGGTAGATCTGTTTGAAGTGCTTGATAGTCAAAGACTCCGTGAAAACACTTGTTGAAACGTACACTTTCAAAGCTTTATCAGAGTCAGTTGTCTTTGTTTGTATCCCGTAGGGTTGCTTTGTCCCTTGCGGGGATTGCTTTGACTTTAACCTTTGCCATTGAAAACCTTTGTCTCAAAATCAGAAGCCTCTTTTCCAAGTGATGCCCAGCAAGAACAAACATCCTAAAGTGAAGTTGCCCAAATCCCAAACCTATCAAGAGCGAAAAGTTACCAAAAAGAAACTCAAGACCTATCAATCCACTATCCAAGCAACCCAAGCAGAGGAGAAGTCCCAAGCCAGATTTGAGAACATTGCCCATAACGCTCGCATCAAACAGTTCGCCTTCCATTTCCGAGTTAACCATCACTTTGTCAACCTTGAGCCAGAAGATTAGCCAATTCCTTGTTCATGTCTTGTTCCATCTTCAGATCTTGAAATCTTGTCTCAAACAGCCTTGCATCTTAGTTTCATTCTAGCTTTCATCTTTGCATCATTAATCAAAACCCTAGTTGCATCTCAAGAACATCATAAAAGTTGCATTCATCTTCCTACCAGCATTCTAGAATCAATCCTTGTCATTTGCATTATCCCTTTAGATAGAGCATTGTCCCTTCACCCTTCAATACCTTTTCCACCAGCATCCCCCCATCAGCTTTCCATATCTTTCCAGCAGATCCATCATCTTTTGCTCCAAAACCCAGAGTCCCACCAACACTTAGTGTTCTACCTTTTGAGTTGTTTTTCATCCCCTATCCAAGATCAGAGACCATCATCCTCTTTTTGACACAACGTGTTGTCATAAAGAAATCAAACCTTGTCCTTGCATAGCCATCATCTCAAGCAAGAGATTGGAGTGTATTGATAAGAAACTTGTTGACTGAAGATCATCAGTCTATCCTAGGTTGACCCCATCCATTCTCTGATCCTCCATTTGGGAAAAATAGCAGCTCATTTGTTGACCACTCAGTAATCTTTCACCACCTTTCCACTAGCAACCTATCTTTCCTCCACCGTCTTGATCCATATCCGTTCCATCCAGCTTCCATCATCGCCATCTTGATCCCTGTCCTTGCATTTGCATCTTAGAAGTCATCATCTTTAGAAGTTCATCAAACTTTGCATCCATCAACATCTTTTAGCCAAACATCTTGCATACATTTAGCACTTGCATCTCCATGCCTGTTGAGACCAGATCTCGGAAAAGAAGAAGCATGAATCTTTATCCACCAACAACCTCATCCGATCCCAAACTTTTCACCAACGCCATGATGACCTACAATCCCCACATCCAAGCCAGTAACCCATGTGAAGATCCAAACATCCCTTCATCCCCCTTGGCAAACCAAGCATTTGTAAATCCTCCAGAAAGCCCACCAGCGACCAATGCCCTTATACCGCAACATCAGCAAAGCACATTTGCCCACTATCTGCCAGAAAGTACCTCCATCCCACCATCTCTCTATCCACGCATCCCCATCAAAACTATCCAAGTTCCAGCACAAGCGTATTCTTCGTTTGTCCAATCATTTCCCGATCCTATCATGCAAACACCCCAAGAGCTTTCCACCATTCCTCTTTTCTTGCAAGGAAGCCTCACCAGTCCTGCAACACAAGCTGCAGCGCCATCCGCTCCATCTCCTACCCCTTCTGCTATGGCTGCCCAAGCCCAAAACCAACGCTTAACCCAAAGTCAGCTTCCACCTCTCACGCAAGCTTTTACACCAAAAGCTTCGCCACCATCCGCAAGTCAAGCAACGCCTTTCACCATCAAAGGAGCACCATCACCTTTCACCCAAGCACCTGTACCTTCTTCTTTGGGGTTAGCGCAATCGCTTCCTATTCCAACCTCATCTTTCTCTTGGGTGTTTCCTTCATTTTCCTCCTCACAAGCATCCGCTCAACCACAACCTCAACAAGCTCCTTTCTCTCAAACATCATTCATGTCCCAAACTCCCGTTGCTCCTACCATTCCATCATCCGCTGCAGTGCACCCTAACACAAGCTCTCAGTGGGGCCTTACACAAGAAGAAATGAAGGCATGGGGGATCCCATCTCAATCCCCTACATCTATGGTTGCAAGTCAACAAACCGCCTTTGCCCAAGCAGCACATCAGCAACTACCCCAACCATCGTCGGCTTCAAGCTATTCGTCCCAAATCCCAAATACCTTCCAGCAAGTTCCACCACCTCAACAGCCAACTTTCCCCAGCTATCTTACCCCATCACCCTTTGCTTCTAGCTTCCCCACATCTGTTCCACCTCTAAGTAACGCAGGCATGCACCCAGCTTATATCAGCCAAACCCAAAGCCAACCTCAGCAACTACCACCATCATACCCGCAAGCAGCATCATTCCAACAGCCTCCCCCACAGCAACCACATGTCCCCTTTCAGCAAACAACCATCATTCCTCAACAACAGCAAGTCCCTTGCTATCAGCCTCAGCAACAAAACCTTATCATCCCCCAGCAACAACAAGTTCCCACCCATCAGTTACAACAGCAAGTTCCAAATGTCCAATATCAGCAAGCAGTCCCACAACAACCGCCAGTTCAACAACAGCAAGCAGCCCAACAACATCAAGCGGTTCCATATCATTTACCACAATATCCCCCTATGCCACACCAGTAATATCCCCAGCAACCATTGCCCCAAAATCAGTTCCAACCCATTTATCCACAGCAAGCGCCATATCCAGTTCCACAGCTTCCATCACAAGCAGAAGTCTCAGTTCCCTCGCCACTCAATGCTGAGTGGGAAGCAATGAAAAATGCTTTAAAGGAGCTACAAAGCGGAACAGAGAATAAAACATACAAGTTCGAAGAGGTGTGCTCATATCCCTTCGATCGGTCCATAGCAACTATCCCTTTCCCCAAGCATTTTGAGATGCCCAAGTTCGACAAGTATCGGGGGAAAGGAGATCCAGTAAATCATATCAAAGAGTTCTATATGGCATGCCAAGAAGTGGCTTACAGTGATAACTATCTCCTGCGCCTGTTTCCCAAGAGCTTGGGAGGAACTGCTGTTGAGTGGTTTTACAAAATACCACATGGGACAATAAAAACCTTTGCTGAACTCTCTGAGAAGTTCATCACACACTATGCCCATAATGTGGAGAATGAGTTGTCCTTGCTAGACCTATGCAACTCAAAGCAAAAAGACGGAGAAAGCCTTGCAGAATACTTGCAAAGATGGCAGAATCTTACAACCAGGTTATCATATCAGCCGCCAGAGAAGCATCTAACAAAGATCTTCATTGATAACCTGCATCCAAAGCTATCCCATCACATGCGAATGAACTGTCTCCAGACATACCAAGACATCAAGAGCAAAGGCATAGGCATCAAGAAAGCTCTCCTAGACGAAGGCACTATTCGTCACTTCAAGGATGATTCCAAGAACAAACCCAACAATGATAAATCCCGTTACTGGAATCGTAACAAGAATGTTGTTACAGATGGAGCCACTGACACTAAGAATGTACAATTCATTGTGGCTAGTCCTACACCAACTCAAACATACCAACCGCCACAAGCGCCCATCTATCAACAACCACCAGCTCCCGCATATCAAGCACCTATTTATCAGCAGCCTCCTCAAGCTCATCAGCCACCTGTGCAACAGTATCAGCAGTAATACCAACAGCAACAGCCAGCACGTCAAGGCAATCCTGTTAACACAGTTAACGTTGCCCCAAGGCAGAACAAGCCCAACAATCAGAACAATCCAAAGAGGACTTTCACACCTTTGGGTGAGCCTCTGGATCAGATCTTTTATCGGCTAGCCAAAGCAAATATGATCACATATCCGCCCATCCCACAGAAGGATGACAATGCACCAAAGTCTGATTGGTATAAAGAAAATGAATACTGTGATTACCATCGTGTGAAGGGGCACACAACATTGAAGTGCATGCGGCTTAAGAACTACATCTAGGATCTCATTGATCGCAAGGAGATCCAGGTCAATGCACCAGCTCAAGCTTCACCCAACGCCAGTTTGCAAATATATCAAAATGTGTTCCCTCAACACGATGCCGGGAAGAATCAAGCCAGCGCTAATCAGCCCCAAAATCGTGGCAAAGGCAAGCAAGAAGATCACACAGCGGCCTACATCAACTATGACAAGTATGTCGGATGCATAACTCAAGTTGAGCCCATCCAAGATGAGCCCACCATCAATACCATCCACGTCAGAGGGCCGGATCGACAATGTGCTGCAACTACCCGCAGTGGTAGGATAACTGTTGTCGGTGCTCCTCTGAGGTCAACTGCTCCTCCAAGGCCAACGTCTACTGCATCCACAGCACAGTCTAACACCAGGCCAGCATCAAATGCACGCGCAACACAGCATAATGCACCAAGTGCACAATACAATATCATAGAGCATCTTGGGAACATGCCAGCCCAAATATCTATCTTGGATTTGCTCCACACATCACCCATCCATCAGGAGATCCTGGACAAAGCTCTAAAAGAAGGCCATGTCCCCACGGACATTAACACAACTCAGTTTGAAACTCTTGTGGGACACCTATCAGCAGCATGTGCCTTATCCTTCAAAGAATCTGATATACCAGATGTCGCTCCTGACCATACTCTCCCTCTCCGCATTGCCGTCATGGTCAGAGACTTTGCCATCAAACGGGTTTTAATAGATAATGGCTCAGCCCTCAACTTGTGCACATTAAAATTCATCAAGAAGATCGGGTTCACGGAGGCCGACATACAACATGAGATGATCACCATCAAAGCATATGATAACTTGGAGCGTACCTCTGAAGGTACTATCACCTTGCCTATCCAGCTAGGCCCAGCAACGCAAGATACTGTCTGCCATGTTGTTGATCTCGACCTACCATTTAATATTCTTCTCGGCCGCCCATGGATCCATTCCATTAGGGCTGTACCATCTACTTACCATCAGTGCATCAAGTTTCCACATCAAGGCACTGAGGTTACCATCCACGTTGATCCTAACCCCTTCGCATACTGCCGTGCGATGGAAGCATCTTTCCCTCATTCTACTCATTGTCCTGGAATCGATATTAGTACTTCTATTGCTAGTTCATCCCGATCCCATCGCGATCCAGAGACCATCCTCTCTTCCACCTTATCATCCGTCAAGATCAACAACCAGGGTTGTGGCGAATACAGCCTCAGTGATGCGTTTGCTGTAGGGGCTCTTCCACGTGGTCCACATACTCAAGGACGCCCAAGTTGTCAAAACAAGCCTGTTGAGGAACATTATAAGCTCAAGCAAATCGGAAACATGACTTTTGAGTCTCATGGTACCATCAACAGCAAAGAGATAGATCCAGATATTAACAAATGGTTATACAAAGATCCCCCATCACGTGACACACAACTTCTTGAGTACTTCAAAGAGAAATATCCAATCCCCTAAAAGAATGTCACAGAACAATATAACTATCAAGGTGGTGGTCTAGGACCACGAGAGGACGGAAATTTATTTCCTATCATACCATCCCAGAATCCAGAACAGCAAGGACTTGGCTTTAATACCCCTCACCTGCTTGAACAAGAGCCCAATACCACAACTGCGGGCACTAACATGACCAACGTGAACTTTTCGAATAGCCAGGATGACCTTGTGAAAATCGAAGACATCCCCGAAGAGAAAGACATCCGATTCTACGACGATATCTTTGCTGACGACACCCTCCTGGGGACTTCTGTTCTCCAACAACTCTCCATTAACCTCATAGATCTTCCCCTCACAAACCCCGACCTCATAGATTGGGACCAACCAAGCATCGCACACATCGACGAGTTCCAAAGCGCACAAGCACTCCTAGAATTCATGGGGGCATCAGGTCCAGCAAGCAATCAGGATCCAACATCAACCTCTGTCTATCAGCTTCACCCAGAAGGATATTTTGGGGAAGAGGCAAGCTTTAGTCGCAAAAATGAAATAGCAAAAGAACATCATGAGTCTTTATGTGAAAACCCCCTTGGGGCACATTCTGATTCCAAAATAGTAAAAATAAAGGGCGTATCTTCTAGTGAAAACTTGGCAATTCAGGCGCTAGAAGATGAAGCCTTGCCTCTTCCCCCTATCCAAGATTATAGACCAGAGCAATCTCCAATCATCATAGAGGAAACCAAGTCAATCAACTTGGGAACAGAAGAATGTCCAAGGATCACCTACATTGCAGTCAACCTAACAGAAGGAGAAGAAATCGCTCTCAGTGCCTTGCTCAAGGAATCCATTATCAACTTTGCATGGTCATACGCCCATATGCCTGGGCTTGATCCAAACCTTGTTGTTCATCACCTATCAGTAGATCCAAACGTCAAGCCAGTGAAGCAGAAGCTAAGGAAAATGCATCCAAAGGTAGCATTACTAGTTAAAGCAGAGCTTGAGAAGCTCCTCCAAGCTAAGATCATCAGAGCAATAGATTATTCAGAGTGGATCTCTAACATGGTGCCAGTCACAAAGCCTTTTGGCGACATCAGAATCTGTACTGATTTCAGGGACTTGAACAAGGCATGCCCTAAGGATGACTTCCCATTGCCAAACATAGACATGCTTGTAGACCTCACAGCGGGTCATGAGATGTTATCATTAATGGATGGCTTTTCAGGCTACAACCAAATTCATATAGCGGAAGCAGATCAACATAAAACAACATTCACAACCCCATGGGGTACCTTTTGCTACAACATGATGCCATTTGGGCTAAAGAATGCAGGAGCAACATATCAGCGAGCAATGACAGCCATTTTCCATGACATGATCCACAAGATCCTTGAGGACTATGTGGACGATATCCTTGCAAAATCCAAAATAAGAGACGAGCACCTCAACATCCTAGAGCGTGTATTTGATCGTCTGAATCATTATGGCTTAAAGCTTAATCCTAAGAAATGTGTCTTTGGTGTTACATCTGGCAAGCTTCTAGGTTTCATCGTCTCTAGACGAGGCATAGAGATCGATCCTAAAAAGGTAAAAGCAATAACAGAGATGCCTCCACCAAAAAATCTCAAACAGCTCAGAAGCCTACAGGGCAAGCTTCAATCAGTTCGGCGGTTCATCTCGCAACTAGCATACAAGTGCCAACCCTTCTCACATCTCTTATGCAAAGACACCAACTTCAAGTGGGATCCCATATGTCAAAGAAGCTTTGATAAGCTCAAGGAGTATCTAGCTAATGCTCCAATCCTAGTACCACCAGTTCCAGGATGCCCACTCATCCTTTACATCTCAACAACAGCTACAACACTAGGGGCACTCCTAGCACAGCATGATGATGAAAATAGAGAACGAGCTGTCTACTACATCAGTCGCACTCTTGTGGGCTATGAGCTTAACTATTCACCCATGGAGAAAGCATGCCTAGCAGTGGTCTTTTCCACTCAAAAACTTAGACATTACATGCTTAGCCACACAATCAAGCTCATATCAAAGGTGGACCCTCTTAAGTATCTGTTATCAAGGACAACCCTCACAGGCCGTATGGCAAAATGGGTCATGTTACTCAGCGAATTTGACATTCAGTATGTAGATCGCAAAGCAATCAAAGGGCAAGTCATTGCCGATCAACTAGCAGAAGCACCACTGGTGGATGCCTATCCACTAATCATGGAATTCCCCGATGAACATCTGTGCATGATTGAAGAGCAGCCCATGTGGACACTATACTTTGATGGTTCCAACACATCCCATAGCTCTGGGGCAGGAATCCTATTCGTCACACCTCAAGGTGACTATATTCCAAAATCATTCAAGTTGGGATTCCCCTGTACCAACAACATTGCAGAATATGAGGCACTCATCTTAGGTCTCAAAACAGCTATCCAATGGAACATCACAGAACTACAAGTCTTTGGAGATTCACAGCTCATTATCAAGCAAGTCCTTGATGAGTATCAGACAAAGGATGACAAATTGCTACCCTACAAGCAACTGGTGGATAAACTGAAAGAGCATTTCCTACATCTACAATTCAATTAGATCCCAAGGCTTCAAAACAAAGCAGCAGATGCAATGGCAACCATCGGATCCTTATTGGAAATCCCACGTGACGCAACACAATATGAATTTCTAGTCGAGCAGCTACACTTGCCAACTTATGAGAACACCGATGCAAACATGGTGTGTGTCTTGGTTGGTCCCCAATCCCCATGGTACCACGACATCCATGCATATCTAAAAAATGGTATCATATCTCCCCATCTCACCAATAACCAACGCCAAAACCTTATTCGCAGAGCTTCCCGCTACACTCTTGTAGCCAACACCCTATATCGTCACGGGTATCACAATGTCCTATCTAGATGTTTAGATTCAAACGAGGCCGTCCTGGCCTTACAAGAAGTTCACGCTGGAATTTGCGGTGCCCACATGAGTGGCATGGTTCTAGCAAAGCAGCTGCATAGAGTTGGATATTATTGGCCAACAATGGAACATGATGTGTGTGAATTTGTCAAGAAATGTCTCCCATGTCAACAGCATGCCAATTTGATACATGCACCAGCACAGGATCTACAGCCTATTGCACCACCATGGCCTTTTTCATGTTGGGGCCTCGACCTCATTGGCTTGATCACCCCCCTCTCTTCGGATGGACACAAGTATATCATAACAGCCACAGAGTACTTTACCAAATGGGTGGAAGCGATTCCGCTCACCCTAACCACTGGCATCCAAATATCCAAGTTCATCCTTTACCACATCATTTGCCGCTTCGGCATACCATCTACCATTTTCACAGACCATGGCACACCTTTTGAAAACCAGCATGTGGATGATCTATGTGCCAGACTCCACATCCATCACCGTTTCTCCAGTCCATATTTCCCTCAAGGAAATGGCCAAGCTGAGGCAACTAACAAAACTATCTTGAAAATCCTCAAGAAGGTTGTCAATGATTCTGGTCGTGACTGGCACCTCCAAATCAATCCTGCCCTTTGGGCCTACCGCACTTCTTATCGCACTCCCACAGGCACCACCCCATACTCTCTTGTATATGGTGCTGAAGCCGTTCTACCGATCGAGGTTGAGCTCCCATCCTTGCGCGTCTCCATGAAGAACTATACAACTGATGAAGACTATCGTGTGGCCCGGCTCACACAGCTAGATCTGCTAGATGAAAAGAGACAGCAAGCTTACGATCACCTGGTGGCATACCAAAATCGACTCAAAAGGAGTTATAACAAAAAGGTCCATCCTAGACAATTCCAGGTTGGTGACATGGTCCTTAAAGAAAATCAGAAGGTCCTAGCAAATAGAGAAAAGAAAGGCAAGTTTGAGCCTACTTGGTTGGGCCCTTATGTTGTCACCGCATCCTTCGGCTCGGGAGCCTATCAGCTATCAAGACATGAAGGTGAGCCCTTGAATGATCCTATCAACAGCATCCATCTGAAGAGGTTCTATGCCTGAACCTGATCCTGCATATATCAGAATATCCAAAAACATTCAAAAAAGCAAAAAAAGCAAAAAAAAAAGCAAAAAAGCAAAAAAGAAAAGAGAAAGAGAAAATAATCGTCCAAACGGTGAAAACTTGGCAATTCAAGCACCTTGGACAAGTATGTTGGTGAAAACCTGGTAAATAGGTGCCAACATAGTAAACTGGGCTATTTATCTATTCAGTTGTCCTTTCAACTACCGTCCTCTTCCTCCATCCATAACAGATCTCCCAGCAATTCCATCTCCCCTATCCTCCAAGCATTCGGCTTCCATCTTCCTCCAACCCATCTGCAATCCATATCCTATTCCAAAGCTTTGTACCATATCTTGTACCATATCCCTTTCCCTTTCCTGTACAATGCTTTCCTCCCTGTATTTATCCTTCTTGTCTCCGTCCTAGTGAGAGTCCCGCCGAGTGTGATCTTCCTATCCCCAATCCTGAGCTTCTGTACATATCCCTTGTGCATATCGTTCCTCCTTGTTGTACATAACCTTTGTCCGTCCTGCAGCAGCATTTGATCAAATATCTTGTCCCATCCCCAGCCTCAGAAAATTTGTAGTCCCACTCAGGCCTTGTGCTTCAGCAACATCAATTGATGACTTATCCTTGCTCATCCTGATTATTCCTTGAACTTCAGCTTTTTGCCAGCGAACAACTACACTTATTCTCTCACCAACCCATGGGTCCTTGAGGATATATCGTTCCTCCTGTCTGACCTAATCTTCCATCCTGGTCCTTGAGGATATATCGTTCCTCCTGTCTGACCAATCTTCCCACCATCAATCAAACCTAATCTCTCTCCTTGGCAAAGGATGTCTTTTTGGAGTTATCATTTTGATCTTGGATTTTTTGTCCTTTGGGTCTTGTTAATCTTTTTGGCTTCTCTTTATCCCACCAGGGTCACCACGATTCTTTATATCACGGTGTGCTGCATGTGCGGATAATCTGGGGCAAGGTCTTTTGATCTTTCGCTTCTGCCTGTGAGTCAGTTGTGTGTTTGTGGTTCCTTCAGCATTGGATCCGCCATGTTGCCTCTGCGCTTCATGTGTGATGTTGGGGCAACCCTGCGTGTTTGTTTAGCGTTAGTCCTCGTCAGTCCTCTACGACGTTTTTGACAGGCCTCGTGATCCCAGTATCTTTGGCAGGTCTCTAACATAGCTATATTAAATCTAGGTTGTGCACTCCCGTTTGCACTTTGAGCTATCTGGTCCCTTGCATTTATCATATAGATTAATCTTGCATCTTTACATATAGCTGCATCTTGCATCTTGCATTTCCATCTCATCTTGCATTCACCCATCTTTGCTTTTGGAAGCTTGGTAATTTATCTCCCCTGCTTCCTCAGTCGTTCCTTCTTTGTTTCCTTTCGAGAAAATTCCACAATGTTTACTCCTTGTGTTATTTTCTCGAGGGGGCACAATCCCTTATTCCTCTAAATTTTAGCCTGGGGCATCTTATTTTCTTGTCTTTGAAGCCATGCCACTTGCGGCATCGCATCAAAGAGGGGCAAAATGTAGACACCTAAAAATCCTTTAGAAAATAAAGTATTTTTATTTTCTGAAAAATCCCTGATGACATCATCATTTATTAATTAATTAATTATTTAATTAATTAATTTATTTTTATGTCATTAAATCCTTTTTTCTTAATTAAAAATATTTAATTAAGAAATCCCTCCCAAAAATGTTTAAATCTTATTTAAACATTAATCCCTTATTTATTAATTATTTTAATTAATAAATTGACCAAAAATCCCCCCAAAAAATAATTTATTTATTTTTTGACCAAAACTTGGCCAATTTTCTTAAGACCACTAACCTCTTCCAAAATCTTCTAATCCCTTCTTAATTTCGATTAAAAAGCTAATCCCATCTTTTCTAACCCTAATCTCAACTCAAAATATTTAATTAAGATTAAATATTTAATTTTCATATTTATTGAAAATATTTCAATAAATTTTCCCAAACTTAAGCTTTTGGAATGAATAAACTTTTATTCCATAAAACCTAGGAGAATTCTAGACTCTTCTAAAAACTTCTCAACCCAACCTCTTCATCCATCCTAATCCTAAAATCCCCTAATCCTAATCCTAATCCCCTTTCTAATCTTGTCACATTCCATTAGCAAAAGGTTTACCAAAACTTATGCTAACCTCCTCTTAGTCATCCTCCTTAGTCAACAAAGATGGCCACCTCTTGGCCACCTCTTGCAAATGCATTTAAGGATGCATTTAAGCCTTCCTTATCTTTCTTACATGCATTCATTATGCATTTAAGACCTTCTTATCCCTTCCTTGCCACCTCTTGGCTTTGGGCACATTTACCAAATTGTGCACATGCCCTCAAACTTTCAACTCAATCCTCCCTTGACACTTGTCAGGACACTTGTCCTTGACTCAACCCTAACCTTAGCCCTAACTCTGACTCATCCTTTTTAACCAAGCCCTTCCCTTTTCCTATAAATACTCTCACTTCCTAAGGCAAATCATCTTTCAACTCTCAAACTCAATAGCAAAGTTATAATGCCATTTTCATTCTAGCATAAGCATAAACTCATCATTTTAGATCATTTTCAAGCTTAAATCACATTTAAATTAGCTTAATTGGATTAACATAGATTTATTTCTTGTTTAATCAATCTTAGTTCATCTTTTAGCTTTGCATATTTGTGTGTTCTTGAGGCCTTTGAGGCAAAATAGGTTCCTCATACCTATTTTGTGTCATTTTGGGTCTTCTTGATCCTCAAATCATCCTATTTGCATGCTCCAAGTGCTTGAGTTTGCACACCCACATCCATTTATATCCAAGCATATCAAACGGTGCATGGGCGCATCCGTTTTAGGCTTAAACTGAGGTGGCTTTGATTTTAGTTTGTTTACCATTAAATTTGATTTGATAATATGCTATGACGTTTGTTTGTCTTTGGCCTTCAAAACAGGTTTAGGTGCACGCTCAAATCCTAGTCTACATGTATATTGCCAAAACTTTGGTAATATAAGATCTCTGACTCAGTATTTATCATTTGTATAAGTAATTATTATATTTTGTATTGTATTTGAGAGTTGATTGGATGACTAAATAGATATAAAGAAAGAGTATTTTTTGGAAGTGGTATGTGTGTAAGATATGTATGCGATATGGATGTGAATTTAGGATATCAGTAATGGTTGATAGTAGATGCAAGATCATAGATTGATAGAGACTATTGAGAGCTATAACTAGAACTATCAAAGCATAGTTGATGCTTGTATTGTTCACTCTTGAAGATTACCTTTTGTAACTGAATTATTGATTGTAAGAGTTATAAGCTCACTTTACCTTTAACAGGGTTTTTGTATTCCTTTAACAGGGTTGACATTCCTCTAACAAGGAAATGTACTATGTAATACTCAACTCCTAACAGGACTAGATCTTCTAATAGGGATATTATACTTTAGTGCAAAGTTGTGGGTACCATCACCACCAGGGTTTTCCCTTGGCTAGGGTTTCTTCGAAGAAAAAAATGGTGTTATGAGTTATGTGTTATGTATTTATGTTCTTTTCATTTCAGCATTCATATGGTTTATTTGCAATTGGTTTAAGTTTAAATTGAAGTGTTGTAATACTGGTTCATCCCCCCTCTCAATATTACTTAATCCTAACAAAATGATCAAAAGAAGAAATAAAATAGATCCTGCAACAACACAGTCAGACAAATGCAAATAAAAGATATATAAGACCTACAAAGAGAAAAGAGATGAATATAACATCAACAGGGATTAGTTAATAGAAAAAGAGAGTTAAACAACTACCGATCCTGAATGCACAAAGATATAAAAGAAGAGGTTGAGATTATTATTATTTGAATCCTGCAAGAATCAAACTAATAGAGGGCATAAAAAAAATGATTAGATTAAAACCTACAAGAACGTTAGAATAGAATAAATGAGCAAAATGCAAACCCTTGTGGTCTCTCAACAGAGGGTGCTATTAGATCTAGAAAAAAGAACTTGAAAAGAAGATTATTAACCTAAGATTTGGCGGCAAGCCATCCAAAACTAGTTAAACAAAAAAATAGAAACCGGGTTTGGAGGTGAACTATCCAAACCCAAACAAAATTCAAATCCTTCTAAAGAGAGTTAAAAAATAATGTCAAATCTAAAACACCTGCAACAAAAGTTAATCAAATGAGATATCCTTCGAATGAAACCTTCATGCAAACACTCAAACAAGGATTAGCTAGTTCTTATACTATGTAAGAAAAATACAAAAAAATGAAAAGGAGCTAAAGGAAAGAATCCAAGTGAGTGAGAAAAAAGAAGAAGTTTACCATAAACACAATGAAAGAGAGATTGCTTCAAGATCTATCACCAAAACCATCAAGATGCTCCAAGATCAACACAATGATACAATGATTTTGAAAGGGGAAAATAAAGAAAATCCCTTGTGAATATAATATGAATGAGGCAAAAATCCTAGAGAAGGAGAGAGAATGTGAGCAAGAAGCTCATTACAACAATATGAGAAGTGTGTGTGTGAATTTTGTACTTGTTATGTAGACACAACATTTCAGTAAAACATTAGAGGTTAGCAAAAATGAAAGCTGTAATGAATTAAAAGCTAAACTAACTAGGTGATTTACTGCCTTCTAATAGGTGCGAGTATAATGTTCTCAGATTTGTTATCGAGATCAGTGACCTTGACGACACCTAAATGAAGGATTTGAATGCAAAACTGATATGAAATATGAATGCAACTAATCTATTTTTTTTTATTTTCTATGTAATGATATGATGAAAACTAATATAAATCTAGAATCTAAGATGAAATTGAAATGCAATGAATTAAGCTAAGATGAATTCTAAATGATATGCAATACTCAAAAACAAGAATGATCTCACAATAGCTTGGATTCGCAAAGATGATTCTTCGGTCTCCAATTCGACAGCATGAGGATGTAAAAATATGAGATCATTTGTGATGAGCCGAAGTCTTAATTTATAGAAATCCAGGGCTTTGGAGGTGCATGAAAGAAAGCCATAAATCACTCAAATAACTCAGGTTGATTTTTGAGTTATCTGAAAATAAAGAATAATTAACTCACAAAAACATGCAAAAGCATAATTTAACTCAAAATAGAGTTTAGATTTAATTGATAATTGGTAGTTGTCTGCTTTTCTGATTGTGCATTTTTTATTTATGAATTAATTTAATAATAAAGTGATTTATTTCCAACTTAACTGATTTTGAAAAATAAAACAATTGATTTATGGGTTAATCAATTATTTTTCAAACTTTTATTCAAAATTACAATATTAAAAATTGACAAAATGATTTAATTAATTAAATAAAATATTTAATGAATTATTTGTAAGATTTTGGATTTATTGTCAAAATTAAATATCATAATTAGGAATAATGGAATTAAATTCAATTAAATAATTAAGTGGCCAAATTAAATCTAATTAATTAAATATTTAGAATATTCAATTAATCAAACTTTAGGATAATTATGATTTATCGCCAAATAATTATAAAATTAAAGATAATTAAGATAATTAGGAATATTACTAAGAATATTCCTCGATGCAGAATTTAAGATAATCAATTAGGATTCGGTGATGTTCAAATGTGCTTTAGGTTAGGACTTCGATGTCGATTTTGTTCGATATGTAGATATAGAGGTTAATGAACCTATAGCCCATTTTTGGGGTATTACAAGAAGAAGTGAGAAAAAATAACCCCATTCATTATGAAGTGTGTGTAGAAGCATCTCTTAAATAGAGATGAGTGATGAAGTTAGAATGTAACTCTCATGTTCTATGAATGCCACATTCACATTAAGTGTGTGCCAAGTGTGAGAATCCTCTTAAGGAGGAATACACTAATTTTCTTAATAAAGGAAATAAAAGAAATGAGTTGTCCTCCCACTTGGACTAGAGGACAAATTACAATTTAGGATACCTTGGCTTATCCATATTTAAATAATACACCAAGGAAAGATTATAAATTCTAACAAGGAGGATTTGGACCATTATTCTACACGGATTTGCAGGTTTTGGATGGAAGGATTGAATTGAAGGATTTTTGTGAAAGCTTGGAAATTTTCTATTATTTTCTTTAATTGGTGGTTTGAGGTAGGGTTTGAAAACCCTCTTAGATTAATTTCTTTTATTTCAGAAAGATTGTTTTCTTTGTGCATGTTAGATCTGAGTGATATATTTTATTGATTTTCTTATCGTGCTTGGATTTCTAGTTATTAAGCTTCTTGAGATCTTGTGTTATTAATGATTGGTATGTTAGGAAATATCATAATTAAATCTTGTTTTAAATCAATTAGAATTTGATAAATTTTGTGGTAGAAAACCTTAGGGTTTGTATCAAATCGAATTATCCAAGTAATTTTGCTTCCTAGTAGTAGCCAATTATTTAAGTTTCTCACTGGTAAAATTCTAAAGAAAAATAAAATTATATATATATATATATATATATATATATATATATATATATATATATATATATATATATATATATATATATATATGGCAGTTTCCCACCCTCACCTCCAATAGCTCTAGCTGGCTACGACATCATAGGTTGCCCATGACAACCAAGGGGAGTTCCCCTTTTTATGGTTAAGTGGTTAAGTTTTTTTTTTTTTTTTGTTTTTTTTTAAATATATATATATATATATATATATATATATATATATATATATATATATATATATATATATATATATACATACATACTTATTATATTAATATATATTATATATACATATAATATCTTCTTTTGAATATTTTGCAAATAGGATTATTTGGCATTTAATCTTATTTAATTATAGAATTATATTAGTTGATATTTTATGTAATTGACTAATATGGAAGATAAAGTTAATTATTAATTAATAATTTTGATTAATTAATAGTTAAGGAAATTCATTTTTCTAAATTGAGAATTATATGATGAAATTATATTGTTTTAGTAATTATAAGCCTTGGAATCAATTTATTTTTATTAACATTATAAATTGATTTTCTTATTATTGGAATTTAATTTAAGAATGTAATTATAATTTTGTTAACGATTATTTTAATAAATTAATTTGTGTAATGGTGTTTTTAAAAATTAGTTTATTATTATTAAATTCTTATGAATGTTATTCCTTCTATAGTTGTGGGTTAGGAGGGAATCTTTTTATGTCATTCATTTAGGATTGTTACCATAGGCAGGGTTAGGGTTAATATGTTATGTTTGTTTGCCTCACATACTTCTGTGGGATTCAATTTTTTTATAACCCAACATTATGGAAGCTTTAGTTTTTTTATGATGGAAATTGGTTGTGTGTGTTCTTGTGATACTTTGGAACCAGGTTTTGACTTTTATGATTCATGATGATCTATGAGATGTTTTGAGATTTATGAACTTAGGGTAGGTTATGTAGGTGTTAAAAGGGAAGTGGCTTGCTTTGGAGGTGCCTGAGCCTAGAAGTGGCTACATGGGTATCCTTAGTAGGTTACTTATTTATAAGTGATAATATAATACATTAAATAGGGTTTTAAAATGAATTAATAAAATAATGGATTCCTCGCCCTTGCCTTGAATTCTAGTACATGCTAAGGATGAGAGTGGGAGAAGATGCTTGCCTATCTAGTAGTGGTGGTGATTTCTGGCATGATCGATTATCCTTGTCTACATGAGAGGATTTCAGTTTACATATATGTTCACACTTGGGATTCAAAGTCCATTGAGATCATTTCAAGGGATTGACATATGTGATGGCACTTCCTTGATTTCATCTTAGGTTTCCTACGTGTGTTGGTTGCCTAAGGATTAGTATGTGTACATTTGAGTTATTGAGTTGTACCTATGAGATAGGATCTTATAGGATCCCTTGCTTAGTATTACTTGGTGATTGATTTGGTATTATTATCTAAGTGGGGTTTGATGTTATCTCCTCAACATAGTGAGAGTGGAACCACATCTTTCCATGAGGTCGGGAGGTAGTGATTCTCTTACCATTTGAGACTCAGATGTTCTTATACTAGTGCTAGATGATCCTTGATGTGGTTGCTTCTTATTCTATCCTCCTTGGAGATTGTAACTATTCTTTCTTTATTTATACTTTGTACTCAGTTGTATATACATACCCTATCACTTGTGCAGTGGATGTGGGTTATCATTCATGCTTTATGGTTTAAATGTATTTGTCTATTCTTGAGATGATGTACTATGTAGAAGATTTATATGATTATTGTACTTAATAGATTAAATTTTATTTTCATAATTCTACGTCAAGGAACCCTTGAGATTTGTAGTCTATAGTTGAGATTATGTATATGAATATATATGAACTTTATGTTTTACTTCCGCTTTGTTATTCAATATTGTTTGTAAACTCTTAAGAAAAAAATTATTCTATAAATACATTATTAGTTTTAGGTTAATCTCTCGTGGATTCCCTAGCAGGGCATTACATCACGTGTCTCACAAATATAGAGAATCCTAATGATCTAACAACAAAGGCATATAGAAAGTTTATGACTTAAACTATTATAGAATGAGATGTTGGAGCTCAAGAAATGACATGTTATTAGAGCTTCCATTGGTTGAGAGTAGTAAAATATTTTCTAATCTGAATGTTTCATGTGAAGTATTCAAACCTATAGTTGTATGTGATGATAATAACAATGAAGACCAAATAGAATCAATAATTAATGGATATAGAACAAAGCCATTATCTAGGGAAGCTATGAAACTCATAGATGCAGCTAGATCATGGGTATATAATCCTAGATGGATAAGAGATACAAAATGGGAACCTATGGAAAAAGCAACCATTGTTAAGTTGTTTCTGAGGTTTCTACCCATCCCTTCAAATGAATCATAATTTTTTTTTGATTTATGTTTCTGTGAGTTATTATTGTACAAACCATTTCATAACATAGAGAGAGAGAGATATTGGAGATACTAATGACTCCATAAAATCAAACTAGGAGTCGTTTAATTATAACCCTTGGCATGTAGAGACAACAATAATTGTAGAAAATAATGAAAATATTAGTGATTCAAAAAGTGAAAAAATGAAATATTACAAGAAAATACTATGGAGCATGAATGAGAAATCATATCTATACTACATCATGGTTAAATAATGCAAGTTTTAGAAATAGATTTGTTGGGAAGAAGGGATATTGATGGACAAATATTTGGGTCTAACGAATATCATGGTGATGAATACATAACTCAAGTGATCAATTTTCTCAATATGATGTGAGATAATGTATGCTTGAAAAATGTTTTTATACCACGAGATATCAACTTTGCAAGTCTGAGTGACAAACAAGAAAAAAGTAGTGAACATAATTATGTCACACTGCCATATGATTGAAAATGAGGTGTCATTGTATATGATAATTCAAGGAACAAAAAGAACATGAAATTTATATCTCATTCATTAGTGAAGGCATTGAAAATAATGCAATGCCCAATGAATCTCCCCTTATATTACTTACACAAACTAGAGTTGGAGCATTCAACATAGGAGCATCCATATTTCATTCTAAGTTATGAATTCTAATAAAAAAGATTTTAATCAACTAGAAGGGACAAGAAATCACATGTTTTCAAGAAGAAATGTCACACATAAAATATATATTGATCGATGAAATGAGCTTCATTAGAGAGAAATTTCTAGAGAACATAGATTCTTGACTTCTTCAAGATTCCCCGCAAAATATGAATATAAAATTTATAGGTATATGTACAATTACAATGAATTAAAATAATAATTTTATATTATAAGAAATGAAATTTATATGTAATATTTTCCTATATTTTTATTATATATAAACTAAAAATTATGTTTTATATTGCTGTCAATAATTTCTATGATTTTATTTGGAGACCTAGGCCAGTTGCCCCTAATTAGAGAGATGCTAGCACATGAAAGCAATGGATGAGCAAAGGTATTGTTAGAAGACTTTGAAACCATGGTTACCTTAGACAAAGTATTTAGACAAGATGGATAAGATATTCAACAAAAGAAATTTTGTCAACTATTAACAAACCCAGGAGAAATAAAGCATAGAATTGATGATTGGAAATGACTAATGTTGAGAACAAGAGCTAACATCGCTGCAGAAATCAACAAATAATTTGAAAAAATGTTCATTTTTTCTACACAATGATAATGTTCAAAATCATAACAGGAAAAAATATATTCTCTTAAAGAACTGTTGCATAAAGTATTGCAACAAAAGTTGGAACTACTAATTCAGCTAAAGGAAGTTCTCATGATGAGCTTGACATGGAATTATTGATCAATAATAATGCAAGAGTAATGTTATTTCTTCAAATCTATGGATAGAAGTAGGTCTTTTAAATGGTGCTTTAGGATATATTCAAAATATTATCTACAAACCTAGAAGCATGCCACCAAAACTACCAACATATGTAATGGTTAAGTTTGATAGTTACTCTAGACTACCATTTGAGGATCACAATCAACAAATAGTTCCTATTAGTTCAAGGCAAAGAGGTTCTACAATTAAAAAAAAAATACAATAAGATTCGCTTGGGCATTGACAATACACATATATCAAAGTTTGACACTTGCATAAGAAACTATGGATATAGGACCGATTGAAAGAACATGAATGCCATTTTTTGCTATTTCTTGTGTAAAGTATTTTGAAGGACTAAGAATAATGCCACCCTTCACATATGATCACTATGAATAAATGAAGAAGGGAAAACAACTTGCAAAGCATAAATATGAAGAAAATAGATTAAAAGCTTTAGAAATAAGTTGATGTAATATATTTTGATAAATCCAAATTATTTCATTGTTTTTTCAAATTTTGTTTTGTCCTTGATGTCATAAAACTACCTAGCTCATGTGCATACCTTTTATGATCATCATATTTGCAATGAACATATTTTTTGATGTGACTTGTATCTATCAAACTTGATAATGCATTTAGAAAAGTGAATTGGATATGATAGGAATGATGTATAATAGGTTGTTGCATAATCAATTTATATTTTTGGTGAATTTGCACTTGAATGGAAGATACCAAAGTGATATGATACACGGTAGAGCAATATGGACTATATATGGTCGATTTAGTCCTACAATTGTATCGCATGTTTCATTATATTAAAATTCACTATATGTCATTTTATCTCATAGTCACTATGTGTGACTTGGAGGTATTGGCATATGAAATTAAGAAGGGATCATATTTAATTTACATCAAAGTTTGTGGCAAGCCTTTTGGTCAGCATTGCCTAATGTGAAGGAAAATGCTTAAGTGTTTATTTGAAATAACAATAAGCACCGAAGTGGTGCCAATGTTATCAGCATGTATAATGGTTTAGTGGCATTAATTAATATGCCTTAATGTTGGCATGCTAAAGTTGTACCTTGGTGTTTATTGTACTTATTTTTATTTTTGTTGATTAAGAAACCCTAAGTTCTTCCTGAGCCAGGATACAAACCATGGAGGAAAGGGCACTTTCTGAAACAATTTGACATTCTTATCTTTGATATAACATCATCAATGACAATCTTTGAGTAGTTATAGTTTGGCGGCAGACAATTGAAACAAGAACAGTAAGAACCATTTGTTTATTGTATTAAGATTGGAGGAAATTCATAAAAGGATTATGAAGGAATTAAAGTGTAGATTTCATGGGTTTGAAAGGAAGTTTCTCAACTATATTTTGTAACAGGTGTTCCCTTTCTTGACTTGTGTTTTTCTTTTCATACTTCTATTCTTACTTTGTTAAGTGAGTTGTTATTGTTAAGGGTTTTTTAAATCTTGGTTTGGGTTTCATATTTTGGAGAGAAAATCTTTCATTGCAGTCATATTTGGTTTCATTTATTGAAGAAGAGTCTTTGCTGCTAAACCCTAGTCAGTATGTGAGTTACATATTATTATTTTATGTGCTCAAGTTCATGTAATCTTCCTTGAGTTAGGGTTTGAAATTGGTTTTGAAAAAGAAGTTATTCTTTTGCAGAGATCATTCGTTTTGTTTGTTTAAGGGTTTCTTTCATACAAGTTTTGGTTAAGATACTTTGATACATGTTTCTTATTACTATTCTTGTAAATTTACCTATGTTGATGGTCTAGAGTAATTTTTTTAAACCTACTTGTCTTTGTGTTAAGGTTTTTTCATTTGCTAAACCATTATTTTTAAAGAGTTTGTTTTGGGTATGTGAGAAGAGAAGTTTTCAAGCAGTTTGAGAAGTTATTCAATTGATCATTTCATGGTAGCTTGGTTTCATTTCCTTTGTAAGGAACATTATATGCATCACTTTGAAAACATTAAAGATGTATGGAGAAATAGATTGTGGGTTCACTTGAAAGATTTATTTCTCATGTAGTATATTGTGCACATTGTATGAAAATCAATAATATTTGTAAAAGAATGAAGTTGTATTGATTTAGTATAATTCATGTTTAAGTATAAAGCATCAAATATACTAAATGATGTATTGTATTAAGTCTAAGAATCATTCTTTATACAAACATTCTGACTTTGCATGAAAATTGGATATTGTAAATTGAGATATAGCTAGTGAGGCATTGAAAAAGACTATAAATGAGATACCATAGTTAGTGAGACATATATACAACCAACAAGGCATTATAATAAGAATATTTCACATAAGTTAGTGAGGCAATTCGAGTGGTTTTATTCCATAGAGGGTTTCCATTCAGGACAAATCATTATGTCATATTCTTTGTGTATATCTTACTTACATTGTTATCCATTCAGTTTCACATTGTTCCAAGTTTGTTAAAGTTAAAAAGTTGAAATTGGATTAAATTTGTCATACCACTTATTCACCTCTCCTCCCCTCTCAATGGTATTGTAATCCAAAATTCATGTCATCAGTATTAAATTTATCTACCTTATTTGATAATATAATAAACTCCTTTTGCTTTGTAAAATCTAGACTTTAATCAATCTAATTTGAAAGAAATGTTTACATTGTAATTGATTAGTTTCAAACTATGAAATTTAATATTAATTATGATATTGATGTTTCAAAGATCTATTTAAATTAATGTTTGTTAATATATGTAAAAATTATAACAAGACGTAAACTCTAAATGAGTACATGTCATTCTATAACATATTATTGTTGAACTCTTATTGTAATCATACTTATAACTCTAACTCTACAACTCATAGCAACACTACTTGTAACTGTAATCTTAAACTTGACATTAATTGTAACTATAACATTAACCTAACCTTAATTATGGTGCTAATCCTGACTATAACCCTAATTCTAGCTTTAACCCTTATTAGTAAACCCTAACCCTACCTGTAACTCTAACCCTTATTCTAAATGTACAAAAAAATTTAACTCTAATATTAACGACATCCTTATGTCTAAGTTTAAATGTGTTCTTTATGTTCATAATATGTATTTAAATTGATGTTCAATCATTTTTATATACTCCATAATCACGTGACAAACATGTTTTCCTACAATAGGCTAGATAGATAAAAAAAGAACAAAACCAAATATAATCCTAACCTTAACACTAAACCAAATATAATCCTAACCTTAACACTAAACCCAAAATAATCCTAACCTTAAAACTAAACAAAAATGAACCCTAAATCTAAATCTAATTGAATAGTAAACCAATTATATTGTGATCCTAAACTTAACTAAACACCAAACAAGATTGAATGCTAACTCTAACCCTAAATCAAATTGAATCTTATCCTAACATTGAACCATAATGAATCATGATCATAAACCTAATAAAACCCTAAGCATGACTATAATTTCAAATCTAATTAAGTATTGATCATTATCTTAAATCAAATTGTATCATAACCTTAAAAATTTAAAATAAATAAACCAAATTGAATTGTAACTTTAAACATAATTTAACATTAAAGCAAACTAAACCCTAACACTACACTAACTAAAGGTCTTTAAATCATAAAAATAAGCTAAACTAAATCTTAAACCTAGAACTAATTGAGCATTAAACCAAATTGAATGCTTACATTGAACTTGATTGGAGATTTAACAAAATAGAACTCAAACCCTCTGTTCATAAACTAGATTGGGCCTAAAATCCAAACCTAATTAAAATGTAAATAAAATTAGACCAAAATGTTAAAAATTAAATTGAATTCTCATCCTAACATTAAAGATGAATGGAGCGGGAGCTGGAGCTGGAGGAAATTCAAATTTGCGTTTGGGTGGGATTTCTCTTGTGCATGCTACGAGCACCTCTGCAGATGCTAAGACCTGTGGTGCGGAGATTCCTACTGGCTCAAGCTCGGATGATAAGGAGAAGTTGGATGGGGTCCCATGTGAGAAGCATAAAGATCCTGGTAAATTAGATTCATGAGAGGATGGTCAAACCTCTAACCGACCTCCATAAACTAGTAAGCCCTTGGGTTTCTATGATTTTGTCCCGTTATGTGTTCGAGATGAGGCTTCCTTTTTAAAACCCTAGTCCACCTTGTTCGGGGCTAAAACCATAGGTAAATCCTCTTTCCCTGATATCAAGGACATAACTAAAAAGGGGAAGGGGAAGTATGCTATTGTTGTTCCTGACAAGCTAGTATATCACAACATTGTTGCGATGGCTCTCACGCTGGTTGGGGAATTTGTTGGGGCTAGACTAAATATTGATGTTGTTAGATCTTTCACAAAGAAAAAATGGGCTCTTAAGGGCCTTGTGGGTATTAAGGCCATGGCTAAGGGTTTTTTGTCTTTTGAATTCTCTTGTCAAGAGGATTTTTCAAGGATTCTTTGTGTTGGGACTTGGATCATTGGTAAGGCCACCCTGGCTTTACAGAAATAGTCTCCCAACCTGGATCTGAATGACTCCTTCTTTGTCTAGGCCCCAATGTGGGTTCGACTACCTGAACTCCCTCTGGAATTTTGGTTTGAGGATGTCTTTAATGGGATTGCTAGGTCTTTCGGGGAACTCCTTTCGATTAACCTTCTTATGGTGGCAAGAAGTAGATTGACTTATGCTAGAATTTGCATTGGGGTTGAAAAAGGAAAAGATATGCCAGAGATTATATAGATACACTCTAAGCTAGGTAAAATATTGTAGAAGTTAGACTATGAGAGTGTGCCTTTTTCTTGCTTCCATTGAAAGAAGGTGGGTCATATTGCCAAGGCCTGTCTGGAGGTCGTGGTTAAGGAAAAAGCTAGAAAAGCCCAAAAGAAAGCCTGGAAGAAAAAGGAAATGATAAGCTCGTCTGAGGAGGAAGAACATAATAACAAGGGATATGTCCCTCACCAGGCCAATATGATGGATAATACGGTGAAGAATCCTTCACTGAATTCCCCCGAGGAGACTATAGTGCAAGAAAATGTAGAGGGGTTTCTATCTTTGAATGCCCATGAACATGCTATAACAACGGAAAATGTTGAGATGAATCCTTCTTCTTGGGAGAAGGTTGTTGAAAAAGAAAAAAGGTTTTGTGATGGAGGGGCTCCTTTCTCTTTACACCCAAAGAAGGACATTGAAAAAGAGCAGAGGATTCTGGAAGGAGGATAATCTTACTCTTTCCAGCAAGAGATGGACTACATCTCTCTTGTTCCAGACTCTCTCAATATATAGAATGCTGAGGAAGGAGAATTTATCCCTAGACTCTTGTGATTTAATACCATGGTTGGTGCTCCTTTCCAAGAGGACCAAGGCTGTAACACTCATATTCCCTCCCATGTCAAGAAGATTTTGGACTCCAGCGAAATACCTGCATCTCCTCAACAAATTTCTATGATGGAGGCGTTGTTAAAATCAGTCTCTTCGGGACAAATTTCTAAAATAGAGGTGTTGTTTGCTAATTACGAGGGGAATGAAGAGGGAGAATGGGTAATGGTTTCAAAGAGGGGAGAAAAAGAGAAATAGGGACCCGTCTCCTGTCTCACAAGTGACAATAAGAAGAAAAAACAAAGCTGATGTGGGAGCAAAATCCAAAACCCCAGGAAGGAAGAGAGCTAGTCATATTAGAGAAGAATAAGTAAGTAAGAATATTATGGGACCCAACTTACCTTCTGTGAAGCCTATTCCTCAAAGAAGAAATGAAGATTATCTCTCGGAACATCCATGGTCTGAATGGACCACATAAGAAAGACATTATTAGGAATATGATTAGGGATCATAGACTAGATATTTTGATGATTCAAGAAACTAAGATGAAGAAAGATAAGATGCAAAGTCTCAAGATCTTGAAGACTATGGAGGTTGTGGGATCCAGCTCTGATGGTGCTTCTAGTGGCCTTGCTATTTTTTGGAACTCTTCTATCTTCAAAGGTGAAGTCATCCATGAGGAAGGTAATCTTCTATTTATGAAATTCATGAGTTATCATGATAATGATAGTTGGTTTATTCTGAATGTTTATGCTCCTAACTCTAAAAAGGCCAGATCTAAGTATTGGGAGAGGATTAGGATTGTCACTTCTGCCTTCCAATTCTCTAGAGGGATTATCATGGGAGACTTTAACACTCCTCTTAAAGAAGGGGAAAATCTTGGAGGGAGTACTCCTAATCTAGAAAGCAAGATGGACCTTATGGACTTCCTCAATGATCAAGCCCTCTTTGATCTGGATCTCCATGGGGTGGATTTTACCTGTTCTAATAGGATAACTGGTAATGATTGCATCTAGGTATGCCTTGATCAAGCCCTCATTACCCTTGACTGGTTTCTTCTCTTTTCTTGTACTCTTTAGGCTCTGGCTAGAATTGGTTCGGACCACTCCCCCATTTCTCTTATCCTTGATCCTCTCATTAAAAAGAGATGTTTCCCCTTTAGATTTGAAAAAATGTGGACTACTCACCTAGATCTGAGAAATAAATTAAAGGAATGGTGGGATATTCAAATTGATGGCTCTTCCATGTTTAGAATTGCCAAAAAATGAAGGAATGTTAAGAATAACATCAAACTTTGGAACAAGAATGATTTTGGCAATATCTTTTCATCCAAAGATGAGATTCTTATGGAACTTAATCAAATTCAAGAGGAGATCCAAAATTTTGGGTATGATCTTGAGCATCTTTAGAAAGAGAAAGCCATACTTTTTGAATACCATAATGTGATTGGCAAGGAGGAATTATACTGGAAACAAAGGCCTAGATCTATTTGGTTGAAAGAAGGGGGCAAAAATACTAGGTTCTTCCATCTTACCACTATGAAGCACATAGATGCTAATAGAATTAGCAAACTCAAAAGGGAGAATCAGATTCAGAGGACAAGGACATCGCCAATGAAGCTATTGCTTTCTTCTCCACCCTCTTATCTAAAGACCACAACCTCTCGATGGAGGACCGGGCCATGGTTTTGGATAACATTATGAAGATTATCTCTGAAGCCTAAAATAAAGCCCTTTGTACTATTCCTAAGGTGGTAGAAGTTTACAATGTTGTGAACTCTATGTCAGGGGAAAAAGCGCCAGGCCTTGACAGCTTCCCCGTGTTCTTTTTTCACATCTACTAGGACATTGTCAAGGGGATGTGGTTGAATTTGTTCAGGAATTCTTCGATTCTAAGAACATTTTTAAGGAGCTGAATGCTACCTTATTGGTTCTCATTCCTAAATTTTTTGGAGTGGAGGCTATGGAGAACTTTAGACCCTTCATCGTATGCAACTCTTTTTACAAGATAATTTCCAAGGTGCTAACTATAAGAATTCTCAAGTTGCTCCCCTTGTTCATCTCATATTAGCAATTTGGTTTTGTCCCAGGGAGACATATTCTAGATTCCATCATTTTTTATCACAAGGTCATTCACTCCCTTGATTCAACCAACAAAGAAGGGTTCTTTCTTAAACTCGATCTCTCTAAAGCTTATGACTAGGTGGATTGGCAACTCTTGCTGAGGATTTTGGAAGCATTTGGCTTTAATCATGGCACTTGAAGAATCATCTACCAACTAGTTTCTTCCCCTTATATGGAAGTGATGATTAATGGCTCCCCTTTGGTCTTCTTTAAACCTTCCAAAGGTCTCAGACATGGCGACTCCATTTCTCCTGTCCTATTTATTATTGTGGTTGAATGCCTCAGAAGACTTATCTCAACAAAGATTACTTCTGGAACTTTATAGGGAATTAAACTTTGTTTAGGGAATAATAAGTTCTCACATCAAAAATTCATTGATGATACTATTTTGGGGGGAGAGGCATTGGTTAGAGAAGCTAGAGAAATGAAAAATTTGTTGAATCGTTATTCCAATGCAACATGTCAACTTATCAATAGGAACAAGAGTTCTGTTTACTTAATCAACACTCCCATTGAAATGCATATAAGGATAGAGGAGATCTTGGGTTGTGGTATGAATATCTTTCCTTTGACTTATTTAGGTCTTCCTTTGGGTTTGAAACCTCTTGAGTCCTTTTGGAATAGTTTAATTGATAGATTCAATAGGAAGCTGGCTGGTTGGAAGGGTTTGATGCTTAGCTAGGCTAGGAAGATACAACTTCTAAAATATACTCTTCAAAACCTTCCTACCTATGCTTTGAGCCTCTTCTTTGTTCCCTCAAACTTTGTTGATACTATGGAAAAATTCAGAAAAGGTTTTTATGGTCTGGGGCGGAAGACCACAAGAGGATTCCCCTCATTTCTTGGGATAGATTTTGGTTACTGAAATGTAAAGGAGGCCTTGGTTTCAGAAGAATAAGTTTCTTTAACAAGGCACTTCAATCTAAACAAGTGTGGCACATTTTTTCAGGATACTAGAGATTGGAGAGATATTATTGAAGTTAAATATCTCCACTCTAATAATTATATGAAAAACCTCTTATTCAATGATGATATTCCAAAAGGCTCCTTAATTTGGAATGGTTTCCTTAAGGCCAGAGAGACTGCTTCCTCTCATGCCAAATGGAAAATTGGAAATGGAGAATCAATAAACTTTTGGCATGATAACTGGCTTCATTACAAAATCCTGGCTAATGTGGAGCCCTTCAATAGATGGAAGGGAGTTTGCTTATTGAATTTTGGGACTCAAGTTTGTAACTAAAGATTTGATAATGATTGGATGGATATTTTTTATCTATCCCTTGATTTGGAACCCCTCACGAGGTCTCTATCATCTCTTTCCTTATCTCAGTCCCCAAATGTTTTAGTTTGGGAAGCTACTCCTAGTGGGAAATTCTTGGTTGCCTTGGCCTTCTTGGATTCTCTTGATCCTTCCCCTTCCCCTACCTGGGCTAAAGCTTGGTTCCCTAGTTTAATCCCGAAGATCAACATCTTCTTTTGGCTTCTATTAGAAAACCATATTCTCACCATTGACAACCTTATCAAGAAGGGTATACCTATTCCCAATTTGTGCATTCTCTATAAATCTAATTCTAAGACTATGCATCATCTCTTTATTCACTGTCCCTTTATGGTGGATGTCTAGATTGTCCTTGTCTCCTCTTTTGGCCAGGTCTGGATTTTCCCCCTGACCATTCAAGATTTTTTCTCCCAATGGGCCCCTTTGTTCTTTTCCTCTCTAGATTTTAGGAAACTCATCCTAGGCCTTTCCTAATCTCTATTGGGGCATTTAGAAGGAGTGCAATAATATAATTTTTAGAGACTTATATGCTCGTTCCAAAGTGGTTTCTTCTAAAATTCTTCATGCTCTTTTTTAAAACTTCTTTTTTTGTAGTGGAACTAACATTTTTTCAGGTAACTGCTTGGATCTCCTTTCAAATCAAGTTGATCATAGAAGGGAAAATTGCACCTGGCTTTTTCCTACCATGGGATGGTATAAGACACATTTCAATGAGGTGGCCAAGGGAAACATTGGTTTGACTGGCAGTGGAGGAGTGATAAGGAATCATCATGGAGCCTTCATTTCAATTGTTGCTCTTCCCCTTGGCACCCAAACTAATCACTATGTTAAAGCCATAGCTGCTCTCCAGGTTACCAAGCTGGCTTAGGATTTGGGGACAAATTACTTACAGCTTGAAGGAGATTCTAATAATATTATAAGGTGTTTGAATAGTTCATCCCCTTCATGCACTATCGACAACATAATAGAGGAGACTCAGAGCATTATTAATACCTTTGAGAAGGTCCATATATCACATGTGTTCAGGGAATCAAATCAAGTGGTTGACTCCCTGTCCAACATGGCTGTCAGGCAGAAAGGTATTGTGAGGTGGCATAATGGAAAGGACCTCCCGCAATATGTGAAGGCTCTGATCACATGGGACTGCATTCATGGCAAGGAAGGAGCCATATGTGGAAATTATGATAATTAAAATACATTTTCCAATGATTTTTACCAAGCACAAGAAGTACGGTGACATTATCACCCATAATAATGAGGTGTTCATTCTGCATGGTTTCTGGGTATTTAGGAGAACTAAAGATTTAAGCTTTGTATCCTCTTTCATTTTAAGCTTCAAAGGATTACCAAGATAAATATCAATGCCCTGGTTAACTTTCTATTATGAATCTTTTTGAAGCACAACATTTGTGTTAGGTAGACTTGCACCATGGGTGGCCAGAGAATCAGGAGAGAGCCCACAAACTATAAAAAATTCTAGAAGAAAAGAAGTATTGTTTGGGATATTCTGCACAAGGGTCGTATTTCTCCTTTCATGGAGAGACTTCATGGTGGTAATCAGGAAGTCACCAATTTATTTATTGGAATGAGGGAAGTGTGGAAATTAATGGTTGCCAGTTTATCGTGACGAGAGAAATAATTTCCATGGTTACTGGTATACCCATTATTAGGAAAAAGTTCTACAAAGATCGCAAGATCTCGGACCCTGTGGTGAATGAGTTCCCTAAGGATCCAGAGGAGAAAGAGGCTCTTATGAAGACTGGCACTTACTAACATCTCGAGGGCATCAAGAAAATTTGGAGATTTGTGCTACGGGCAATTATCTACATCACTCTGGATTCAAAATTCTCTAGAATTCACACTTACCACTTCATCATGCTTAATCACTTTAGACATGGTAAGATGGTGTCCATTCCCTTCTACCTTTATTTTTCCATAAATGAAAATATCAACAGATATAGGGAAAAATCTATTGCTAACCCTACCTTTCATGAGGGATTATTGTTGCTTATCTATGAGTACTTTAAGTCACAAATGGTGGGTAAAACTATTAAAGAGAAGGGGGCCAAGGAGGATGATTCAGGGCTAGATTATGAGCCCTTTGATATTGAGGATAGTACTGGGTTACACTCTGAAGACCAGGAGGAAGAAGAGATTAAGAAAGGGGCTTTTGACTCTTCTTCTAAGAAAAGAAAATGTAATTTGCAGAATGTCAAGAAATAGGTCAAGGGCCCTTCTCCTAAGAAATAGATTAAAATTGCTATATCTTCTAATGAAGATTACAATGAGGAAGAGGAGGATATGGACATTGAGGAGGAGGTTTTGAGAGAGAAGGGGAAGAGGAAAACTATGAAATTTTTTCCTAATAACTCCAAGAGGATGAAATTAAACAAGAGTAGGGAGACGATCTTGGACCCGGTTTCTGCGGACTCCGATGAGGAAGGAAACTCAAAAGGGAAGCGCAAGGCTATGTTTCTCCTCATGTTCCTCATGAAATTACTCCTAAAGGTTTTTTGGATTCTAGGAAGAAGAAGAAATTAGAGGGTGATATGGCCACTGAGGACACCCCCCTGTGCTTCAGATGGATCCTCACCAGGATACCAGAGGTAAGAATATTGCATGGAAGTATTTTAATTATTGTACTACCAAGGTGGGTATTGCAAAGAGAGATAATTAATCCCATGGTTCCTGAAGGGGACAGTGGTAAAATTGAGACCACTGAACTTATTGATCCCTTGCTAGTCATCCTTAGTGATTCCACTAGGGAGTTTGATTTCAATATGCTTAACAATGCCAGGAATAGTCTACTTTATAACTACATATCCATTAAATGGATTTTCTTTGAGGTTGGTGATTTGAAAACTAGGATGGGAGAGATGGAAAAGAAAAAAGGTGAGAACGCTGACAAGGATAGGGCTACCCCTGAACCTCTCCTCAATTTGGCTAATTTTTACAAGTTGGAGGCCAGGATGCTTGAAATGGAGAATAGGGTGCTTAGCATTTAAAACACCCTCAAAGGCATTATTGATCAAATTTTTCATATCCTCAAAGCTTCCAATGAGCACATAAAGATTCTTATTGCCAAGATGGAGGCTAGCTCTTGTGACAATGCTGAGGTGCAGAGCATTGATGAGTTGGATGTTATCTTGGAGTTGGGGCCAGGGATGAGAATCAGGTCGAGCATGAGGAAAAGGGCTGCTACGAGCTCCCTAGAAGATCTTATCTAGATTAAGGAAGTTGCTGACAAAATTGATCAATTGGAGGTGCAAGCTACTAACATGCTCGAGAACATGTCTTGAGTTGTTTCTTGTATTTTTGCTTTTGCTACTTTTGGTGCTGGTCCTTTTCCTATCCTTTTCTGGCTATCTTTTGTCTATTGGCCTTGTTTTGTTGTGTCTGCTCTTTTTTGCTTGAAGCTTTAATGTAATCTCTTAAGCTTTGTTTAGGGTTTCAGACACCCTTCAAAACTTGTTTTACGTAATAAAAAATATTAAATTAGATAGAACCATGATCGTAAACCTACTTAAACTTTAAACCTCATTTCATCCTAACTCTAAACCATAACACTAAAGCAAAGTGAACCCTAACCCTAACACTAAACTAAATTTAATCTTCACCTACACCAAATAGAACCCTAAAACTAACACTAAGCTAAATTAAACCCTAATCATAAATTGTTAAATTCTATAACACTAATACTAAATCAAAATTAAACCTTAATTAAATATAATTAAGTACCAAATTGTATTTTAAAACTCTATCTACAACCCTAACCCTCACACCAAACAGAATTAAACCCTTATCATAAACCTTATAAAACCTAACCCTAACCCCATACCAGATTGAATCCACCACTTCAATCAAAATGAAACCTCATACTAAAATTAAACCAAATTGAATCCCAACATTAAACTAAATTGAACCCTAAGCCTATTCCTAATTAAATATTAAACCAAATTGAACTCTTAATCTAGACTAATTAAATTTTTATTTATAAAAAAATATTTAAATAAAATTATATATTAAATTTCTTTGGACATTGTACATGCTATATATATATGTATATAAAGAAAGTCTAGAGATATCGAGGCCTTAATTTGTCCTTTATAAATGATTTTATTCAATTATAAAAAATTAAAGCCTCATATCTATATATTTTCTTTATATGTATTATTAGTACTTGCCCGTAGGCTAAGCAAGTACTATTGCATCATTTTATGGATTGATAAGATTAATGAGTGATTAAAACTAATTGCATGAACCAATAACAATTTAACATATTTTATATCCTATTATAAATTTTATATTTTTCATACTACAAATGCAATATTTTTAACTTTATAAATTTTAAAAATTATATTTTGAACATATGATTCGTCCATTTAGTTTGAGTCTTATTGCACGAATTTCTCAGAAAATAAATTACCTCCGCTAATATTGTGTAATAACAAAAAGACAGTAATAATGAAAACAATGGACAATAATAACAAATACATGGTAAAAACATGCCGAGTAATTAACGAATACTTAGGGGACATTAAATGTGAATTGTTAACAAATCCACTCTATTAGTTATCATGGCATTTAGACAATATATTATTTTGTTCTTACAAACTTCAAGGACATGACACTTTTGAAACATTGTCGTGCATTATCATATGATCAAATTATATTTGAATGTTTGAACCTCTCGATGTTTATTTGGATTGTTTGTTTTATAAATTATTTTGTTAGGTTCTTATGATTTTTACTTATTTCATATTTATTATATATCGAAAAATTTAAATTAAAAATTATATTTAAAAAAATTATTTAATTTAGTCATTTTGACAAGTCTGCATTTTCTCGGTGAAAGTTCTGAGTTTTCTCGGCATAAGGTCTGTGATCCCGACTTCTACATTTGGCAATGCACGCATGTCCACCCAAATTGAAAGGTGTGTTCTTTCTGATTTAATGCTTTGTATGGTAGAATTTATGAATCTCCACCCTCCTCTCTGCTCGATGACAAGGGTCGTACCTTCTACCTCGGCACCCACTAGGGCTCCCATGGAATTAGACCCGATGGGTGCCATTAATAACCTTAATGGCACCATTTCTTCATCCACACCATCCAAATCTTTCACTGTTGTCATTTCAAACTCCTCCTCGACCATCTCTGCAAATGCCAAATTCAAGATCTCTGATACTAATGGAGCTCGTGAAATCAATAAGGATTCTGGGACCTCCTTGACAACTTTCTCCATTTCTCCCAATTCTGAAATGGTTAATGAAATTGGCAAAGGAAAAAAAAGGTTAAAAAATTCTACCATTTTCTTTGTTGATGTTGAAATAGATAAATGCCTTGCTTGAAAATTTCTTAATGTCTAGTTTCATAATTATTGGAATTTAAAGTTAGGGTTCCGCATTTCATTTTGTAGACAGATTCAAAAAGGTTTGTTTGTTATTTTCTTCAATAATCCAGAGTCTCAGGATGCTATTGTTAAGAGGCAATACTGGACGGTGGGGAACACCTCCTTCCGTGCTCTTGCCTAGACTCTAGAAGCCATACATGAAGAAGTTCTTTCCCTATTTGTCCCATGATGGTTTCTTTTGAAACAATTACCTCTGTTGTCTATGGCATTTTCTCCCACATCTGATTGAGCCACTGGATAAACTCATTAGGGTGGATGATACTTCTAGACTTGTTCCACACATAGATGCTAGAGCCTTAGTTTCTTTGAGACTTGACATGGATATCCCATCCACTTTGGATATCAACATCTCTGATGAAACCTTCTCTTGCCCTATTGAGATTTTGGGCAAACTCAATGTATGTTTTTTATGCAAGAGGGAGGGCCATTTGAGGAAGGATTTCCTAATTATCCAACGAAAGGCACCCTCAGTGAGGCCGTGTCCATCTTCCTCTATCCTTGCCTTGTTTAAACCTACTTAAGATCCTCAAATAGTCATCTCTTCCCCTTAGGTTGAACCTTCCATTGCTACCCTAGATGTTTCCCCTTCCTCATCCACTCCTCTCGCATCCCACTCTCAACCCATGATTTATGCACATGATGCTCTTCCCGTTGATACTTTAACGCAGACGGACAGATTCCACATTGTTACAAAGAAAAGGAGAAGAAAAACAAACAAACAATCTATCCTCTCCTCTCCCTGCTTCCCTCCCTCAGCCCCCTCTCCACCTTCCCCTATAGGTACCCCTAACGACACCCCTCTACTTGATTCCCCCATCTCCACCCCACCTCAACCTTCATCTTGCAGCATTCTAGAACTTGAACAGACCCACAGGCTTCAAAAAAAACCTTCAAAGAACTAGATGATGACTGCATTTTTGAGGTCATCCCCGCTAAATCCAACCTTGCTTAGCCCTTAATTCCCACGAAGAATCCATCTTCGGGTAATAGTTCTTGTGGTGTCTCCAACTCTGTCGTCGATATGGAGTTTATAGTGTCACCACTATCTGACAAAGATGATTTTGACAACAAAGTTGATATTCCCAAATCCAAATGAAGAGGAAGGCCTCTGGGGTCTAAGAATAAAAACATCTCAGGTATTAAAATTGGAGAGCTTTCCTCTGCTCTTATTACTACTATTAGTGGGTCTACAGACCTTAAATGCTCCCCTCCCCCAACTGGTTCATCGTGAATTGCTTCTCTTGGAACATTAGGGATCTCAAATCCCTTGATAGAAAGTGTATTGTTAAACATCTTTTAGATTCTATTAATTCCACAGATATTCTTATGCTACAAGAATTAAAAACTATTCAATTCATGCTTGATGTTAATTTAAATTTTATTTGGAAAGAAGTTATTAAAGTTTATTATTGCCACCCTAGAGGTAGGGGTGGAGTTGGATTTCTTGTTAACCCTAAATGGACTAATGCCATTATGGGCAAGGGTGTGTCCCCTTGCAATAGGGCTGCCTGGATCACTTTAAACATTAATGGCCTCACTTTTGGAGCATGTTCTATCTATGCTTCCAATGATTTCAAGGAAAGGTCAGACTTCTGGGATTGGTTGAACTCCCTTCCAAATATTCCTTGGCTCTTTGGGGGTGATTTCAACATGGTTGAATCCCAGGATGACAAACTGGGTGGTCTCCCCTTCTCCTGGAAATATTTGGAAAAGATTCACTGGCTTAGGATGAAACACAATAAAAATCTATTTGATCCCTTAACTAGAAATAAAGATACCAATCATGGCCTTTGGTATACATGGTGCAATTTTCAACAAGGCCACTCTAGAATCTATGCCAAACTTGATAGGTTCTATGCTAACAAGAATTTTTTCTCCTTTCTCCCTAATAATCATGGAAACTTGGTTACTATGACTCCTACCACCCTCTCTGACCACCATCCTATCTCCATTCTTGTTAGGCTTAATAACTCCCTGACTCTGAATAAGGCTAGTAATCCTAATTTCATCCTAAATACTACTCTGCTTTAGGATGATGATATCCTCTTTTCTATTAACCTTATTAGACTTATCAACAAAAACAATCCTCCCCCACTCTCCCATATTGATTTATGGAATCACAACATCCTTTCTCGGCAAGCCTTGCTCCAAACTGTGGGGCAGAAGAAGGCCAAAGACTTTAGATACACTAAAAAGATGCTCTCTGCCAACCTGCACTTTGCTAAATTGGATATCCAGTCTAATCCTATTGATTGTAATTATATTGCTCATGTTTATAAGGCTAGGACCGACCTTAGACAACACCAACAAGTCAAAGTTAGAGGAGCTAGAAACAGATCCTGTGCTCACTAGCTCCAATATGGCGATAGAGGTTCTAAATTATTCTTTAACCTCCTCAAACGAAAACACTCCAATGAAACTATTAACAAGATTGTGGTTGACAACAATGAAATTGATAATGTGGATGACATTAAAGTGGCATTTACTACCTTCTACAAATTTTTTTTTTACATATGAAGATACTGAGGAAGCCAAATGCCTTAAAGAAATAATTTTAGGGCCCTTATCCCCAATAGAATATCCAACCAAGATGCTTCCCTTCTTGGTTGTGGTATTTCTATTGAGGAAATTGAAAAGGCTATTAACTCTCTTAAGAATGATAAGGCTCCTGGACCCAATGGGCTGCCTATGGAATTCTATAAGGTGAATATAAGCCGGATATACAAAGACCTATATGACATATACTATGAAGCTTTAACTAAAGGCTCCTTGGGTAGCTCTATCAACAGAGGCATTATTAAGTTAATCCTAAAGGATGGTGATAAGGCCCTTATAAAAAAATTGGAGATCCATCTCTCTCCTTAATGTTTCCTACAAAATTCTTGCTAAAATTATGGCTCTTAGACTCAAAAGTATTCTTCCCAAGTTCATTTGCTCCTCCCAAACTGGCTTCATTAAGGGAAGATTCATACTTGAGAATCTGATCACTAGTTGGGAGGCAATGGATTGGTCCAAACACTCACACCAAAACACTGCTATGCTTTTACTGGACTTTGAAAAAGCTTATGACAGGGTCGAATGGGTTTTATCTCCATGATGCTTGAAGCTTTTGGCTTTCCTCCTACCTTCTGCAACTATGTTAATCTCTTGCTCAAGGATGCTTCTGTGCAAGTTGATGTTAATGGTTCTTTATCTGAGCCCTTCTCCCTTAGTAGATCCATTAGGCAAGGCTGCCCCCTTGTTCTATCTCTTTTTATTATTTCCTTAGATGCTCTCACATATATCCTTAGGGACAAATCCCTTTCCCAGTCTATCAAAGGTATCACTCTGCCCGATGATTCAGAACTTATTAACTCTCAGTTTGTTGATGACACTGCCTTGTTTTTTTAAGTCTCCGAAGAAAAATTTACTCCTCTCTATAATAAACTTGATTCTTTTTGCACTATCTTTGGCACTCGGTTATCCCAATCTAAATCCATCTACCTTGGTTGGGATGATTGACCTCCGATTTGGTTTAACTAATTTACCTTTCAATGGGGTGGACCCCACCATATTGTTCATTATCTTGGTATAGCCTTCTTTGTTGAACCTTTCACTAAGGATATGTGGCTCTGGGTGAAGGAAAAAATCACTAAAAAACTTGGTAAATGGCACAATAGATCCCTCTCCCTGGTTGGCAGAGTTTAGGTCTATCAGAAGATTCTTTCATCCTACAATATCTATTATTCCTCTGCCTGGATGTTTAATAATTATCAAATTCTAGAAATTCAAAAGGCTATTAGGAACTTTCTTTGATCTTATGGTAAAGGAAATAAAAAGCTCCACAATGTTGAATGGGAGTGGTGCTACATGGACAAGCTCCTTGGGGGATTGGGCCTAAAGGACCTTAAAACTCAAGGGATTTCCCTTGTTGCCAAATGGATCTTTCAATCTCTAGATGGTTATGAACCATGGAAGGTTCTTATTAAGAGTAATATTGAGAGAGGTTTCCCTCGGAAGGCTAAGTCTTGGATAAATCTCCCTCTTTGTGACCTCATTGTTGGGGATTTCCCTGTCTTTGTCCAGGGATCTACGATTTTTAAAACCATTTGGAAAGCATGGGAGCATATTAAACAATTTATCTCTAATAAGGCCTTCTTTGACAATAATCACCTTTATGGTGAAAGATCTATTTGGTGGAATCTTCACCTCTTAGGTAAACCTCTTGCCCTCTCCCAAGGCTACTCAACTAAAGCTTGGAACAATTTGGGAATCTCTCAATTTATTTGCCTCTTTGAACAAGACAACCTTATTGGCTGGGAAGAGCTCAGAACCAAATATAACATCCCTCTGTCCCAAAAAAAGACTTACAATATGGTTGTTAAAGCATGTAAGGATCTCCCCACTTCTTGTCATGTTGATTCTCTCAGATTTCTGGATATTAGATGGCTAGATGGTACTGTTGTGACTAAAATTAAAGCCAAGAACATATATAAAATCATGAACCACAATGATGCTATCATTAGACATGTTAATAAAATTTGGTATACTAACTTAGATACTAGTTCTTGGAAGAAGTACTTTGATAAACTCTGGAGAACTACTGTTGACCCTAAAATCAGCTGTTTCAAATGGCTTATGCTACTTGGCAGACTCCCTATAAGGAAATACCCTTCATTTACTGAATTCTGTAGCATTTGCAGATTTCTTGACTCCTACAGGCATATCTTATTTGATTATACTTTTGCAAAATAAATATGGCTCATGTTTGGTATCACTTATCCTAAATATCTTAATATTTTTGAAATTATCAGTAGGCATATATCCATGGATTAAATAAGGACACTAATCTGTTTTGGAACATTCTGTCTTCTAACATTCTTTGGCAAATTTGGAAATGCAGAAATGAAGAAAGGTATCAAGACAATCCCAGAATCCTTATTGAGTCTTTTCGAAAACTCACATATTTTAAAATCTCCTCGCAGGTCTCTATTCACATGTTGGTTGGAAGAGAGAAGCTGAAGAGATTCCTTCAAATGGGACGCTCCACCATGTTCATGTTTGAGATGAAAGATGCCTATGTGTAGAGAAGACACATGGACAATTTTGCTATTTTTGAAGAGATTGTGAAGACGCTTCACCAAGAAATAAAAAAGAACAAGAACGCCACAAATGACCAAATCTTTATGCTGTCCCAAATACAAGAAAAGAAGAACATTGTCTCGATGGAAGGCCCTTTGGGATGGACTGCATGGACCGAGTCCTATGATGATATTCTACATTAATACCTTATCTTTTTGTCTTTGCTGTTCTATAAACTTTGCTTCATATGATCTACCTTTGACTCTCTACGTGTGAGGCTCGACCTCTTTTTGGTATCTTTGTACACTTCATTGTAATTTTCTCTGATATCCTTATATTCAATACAAAAAATATTATATTTTATAAATTTATTTTAGTTTATACTATTTATTTTTACAAAATATTACAATTTAAAGAAAAACTTATATATTATAATATATATTCAATTTTATTTAAATTAAAATATATTAAATTATTATTTAATTTTATTATCATAGTTTTATTTCTAAAAATCAATTTAAAAATTATTATAAAATTAATAGTACACATTAAAATATTAATTTTTTTAACTATGTGAAATATAATATTTATATTAAAATATTTTGAATATATATTAAGTATCAATTTTTTATTAAAAATAATAATCATAATATGTAGTAATTTAACATTTCTATAAGTAAACTAAAATGACAAGTAAAATTATCAAAATAATTTATTATAATTTCTTGATATTGTCTTAGTAGCTCAATTTTAAAATAAAAATTCTTGATTATTATGATTATTAAATAGAATTATACTTTATAAAATATAATAAATTTACTTGCCCATAGGCTAAGCAAGGTAAAAATTATTTATTGATAATTTGATTAGTTAATTCTACTTCTCTTCCACATTCTTTATTTTAGGCAAAATTTGTTCATTAAAAATGTATTGTGAACAAATGAGATTGATATACCCTTCTCATCACACCAAACTCAAAGTAAATAATTTTTTTATTTTAAAAATAGAATTATTACTAAAAATATTTATTTTAAATTTAAGTTATTTAAATTTTTTTTATTATAGATTATAAAATTATATAAATTATATTTATAATATATAATTATATTTTAAATTTTAATATGATTTTTTATTAAATTTAATATGTACACCAAATAAATTATAATTATTATATTTTTTCAAATATATATTAACTATTTCATAATCTAATACACCTGTCTATTATTCAAACAATAACCATTATTAATACAACCTAATTAATATTTTATTCTATTTTAAAAATATTCTACTAAAATAGAAGAATATTAAATCAAAACTTTTGTTGATATTAATTTTTTTTCTAAAACTATAAATACTTCTACAAATTGTATTCATATTATAATTATATTGATATTATTATTACAATAAATATTATAATATTATTTTAAATAAATTGCGTACATTTCTAGCATACTAAATTATATTACATAATGCTAAATTGTTTTTAGCTTCTACATACATAAAAACTATCATCATCCATCTAATACTTAATCAAACTATCAAACTTAAAATCAACTAATTTGAGAGTTTATCAAATTTAAAATTATACTAAAATACTACAAAGCCAAGTACTAACCACTAAGTGGCACTTGTTTAATATATAAGCTAGTTTAAAACACACTTAGAACTTCTCTTTGTATACAAAATAAATTGAAAAAAGACCATTTAGTAAACTTTAACATTAAATTTAATTAACTTTGTTTAGAAGTTTGTATTTTTTAAATTAAATAAATATAAACTATTATCTAGTCAAGAATAGTTTTTTAAAATTAACAAGTAAAAAATTGTATTGTATTTTTTAAAAATTAAATAATACAAGCTATTTATAAGTCAAAAACAATTTTTTAGATTTATTTTTATACACAAAACACTTGTGTACATAATTTAATTTATTCTATTTGTTAAAAAATTATATATCTAGTAAAATAGTTACAAATTATGAATTTATCATCTAACAACATTTTGGACTAATATACAAATTTATTTATTTTTCTTATTTTTGGTTAAATTTACATATCTAGTAAAATAGTTACAAATTATGGATTTGCATGATTTTAAAGGAGGAGCTAAAAAAAAGACAAAGAAACACTCTTATATAACTTCGATTGTTCCAAACAAGGGCCGCAAACTTGTATTAGGGCCAATAGCTAACTTTATACACCATGAGCTCCTCAATAGTTGGATTTTGACAATAAAATTTCTCCCATCACATGGAATTTAAAGCTCATAACTATTGTTTCAACTTCTAGGTGGTTACAACAAACACAATAGGACTTTTTATGCATGCAAGGATCAATAAGCAATCATGAGATACATATGTACTATTCCCCTCTTAATCATTCACGTTGATGGCTTTATAACATTTACACAAATAATCTAAATACTTGACCTCGTAATCATGTGCTATGAGTCCTTTAATTAGTAACTTTTTTCTCAACTAGTGGTATACAAGTAGGCAATTATTAGTCAAATGAATATTTTTTATTAGACTTTTAATTATCATGTTTTAATGCATGATTATTAGAACATAAGCCATAACTTGACCCCTTTCTCTAATTGCTCAAAAGAAACTGTAAAAAAATAATTTTTTATCAAATAATATACCTAATATTATTATAAAATAAATAACATAATTTATATTTTTATATAATTAATGATATAATTTTAAAATTGATTTATGTTTTACCTTTCATTTCCTTTTGTTGTATCCCTTGAATCTAGTATATAGATTTATTAAAGATAGATATAGTAGTTATGTAAATGTTTCCAAGGTGACCCCTATCAATTTTTTAATAAATTAATGTACTATTATTTTTATAAAAATAAATTATAAATATAAAGAAATTGCCATAATTAAGAAATCAATATCCCGGGTTCAAATCCGGTCAAACTAAAATAAAATTAGCTTTGATTTAAAAAAACTAAAAAAAAAGATGTTTTCCCACCTGACGTAAACGCGACCGCCACGCAAAATTACTTTCAGGGCAATACAAAGTACTGCAAAGTAAGTTTTCTGGATTCCATTGTGTAAGTATTTTTAGCATCAACGTTTCGGATCACACTCTGTGATCCATCATCAGGAAAAAGAAAGTGCAAGGATCACAAAGTGTGATCCGAAACGTTGATGCTAAAAATACTTACACAATCGAATCCAGAAAACTTACTTTGCATTACTAATAAATTGTAGAAATCTTATGTTGTTAATCAATACAAAGTACTCCGGCAAATTCTTCCTGTGTACAAAACAATAAATAATTTATTGTTACCATGAACATAGATTCTTCTTACAAGCAAAGTCAAACGATTGAAACCCCTTCCCGACAGAAAAATAATTTCTTACAATGCAGACACGGAAACAGTTTTTATTGATGGCATATATAAAGCTGCTGTCATTCTGAGTCTCCACTTTCTTCGTTAAATCACAGTCTAGAATGGCAAATGCTGTGCACGTACTCCTCTTCGCGCTCTTAACGCTTCATTGCTGCAATTGCAAGACTCTTAAAAGAGACGGTACTGATATAAACCCTAACTTCACTTCTTCAATCTGCGATCAATGTCACAGGCAAGGCTGCCATTTAAAAAAAAAACAGTTTAATTTATTTTATTTGAGTTAGTTAAGTAGGAAAACACTAGCTAGAACCTTCAATTTGAGTTTGGTTTGTTCTTGGTCTGAATGAGAGTAGCTTTACGTTTAACTAAGTCCTTTAAATAACTCTTTTTGGTAAGGAAGGAAGTCTGCAGCTTTTGGATTTGGTGTCTCTATCTAAATTTCATTGACGGAACATTTCGTATTGCTTTAATCTGGATTCTACTGTTTATTTGCGCCTGCATTTTGATTTTTAGTGAAGGCACTGAATGAGATCAAGGCGTCCCTTGGATGGAAAGTTGTTTACGCGTGGGTTGGGGACGATCCGTGTGGGGATGGAGACTTGGCGCCTTGGAGTGGGGTTACCTGCTCTCATGCCAACCAGGGGGATTACCGCGTTGTCACAGAATTGTGAGTGGGTTAAACCATTTATTTTATAGTCTTTTGTTTTTGTTATGTTGGCATTCTGTCCGTGGAAATCGCAAGCGTAATGGTTAGTAATTTTGTGGATCTTGTAGATGTATAGCTTAATTGTGCTCTGAATCGTTGTGGAATGCCTTTAGAAACTTTCAACCGTTAATTGATAATGGTTTACACTGAAATCTTCGTGACCACAGATTTTGTTGCGTTCAGAATGCTTGTGTTTTTTGAATCTGACCTTGCCCACATGTATTTTGAAAGGCAAACACTCATCAGTGGCGAATAAACAGTTACCAGGGCACGTGACTTCAAGAATGGGGATTGGGATGTCGATTTGCTCAGATTACACGATTTCTCGGAATCCAAGTGGTTTTGCAAATTGAATTAAATACTGCGCCTGTTACAAAGTAAGAACCCAAGATAACACATTTTGAAAAATACACGAGGTCAAGACACAAAAACTTAGATCTGATTCATAAGCGACGGAAGCATGAAAGCAGTGATTCTTCAGTCTACAGAAAGCAGAAGTGCAAACGATGGAAGAGATAATTCTACGACTTTTATCCTACAATGTACTACTTATTCTATTAGCTAACGTTAGATTGGGGTATCCCGCTTAGTCCTAACAGAGCTGGCAACTAAGAAATAGTAAGTCTATAATCTACCATTGATTAGTCAAAGTTTATGTGCATCAAAGGTTGGATGCTCCGTAACCCTAAATTACATATGGCGAAAAATGAATGATTATGGACATAATGCTCCTAAGTTCCACCTCAAAGGTAGAATCTCTCAGAATGTACACAACTTCTGAAATCATATCTCGTGGCTGTAACTACAGGCATCAACAAAATCATCATCACAATCTCAAATAACATAGCATTGATAAACATTGGCTTCTTAGGAGAAATCCTTTGATGTCTGTAAATGTATTCCTGATGCAATGGCACTTAAATGTGAGGATATGCTAAATGAGGATCGTTTACTCCCTCTAGCAAGTGCAGCAACAACTTTTCAGTTCATGTGAATCTTCCATGGCCTATCGTATTATGGTCAGTAGGCACTCTGCAAATAAGAAGAGGAACAAACTTTAGTTTGATTTGTAGGGAGAACAACACGAGATAGCAGTGATTGCCCTTTTCTGTGAACATATTTTTAAACACCTTGTGGGAGAAGTTGGTTGAGGATTTGTGAATCTCAGTCACCTCATCCTTCCTGCCACACTCCATAAGTAGGAAATAGGTATTGCTCAGGTGTGGGCTTGAAACAATTGTTGCTATAAGTTATTGGTATGCTCAGAAACTTCCTGGATCTCACTCCAGTTTGTCCCTGTTCTGGGTTCACGGTCCAGTCTACTGCAGACGCAAGTAGGCCATAGACTTTGGTCCTTCAATTCAGCCAGAATATCCATGAGTTCAAATCCTGCATCCAGAGTGAACCCTCTGCAAACCACAGCTTTTTTAATTTTTATTTTTTGCTTTTTTGTGTTTTTTCTTTGCAGTTTAATTATGTTTTTATCATCATGTTTCATGTAAAGAATAAATAAAGCATGTTAATGGTTGGGAACTTGTAAAAGTGGCGCTGTTACAGTCAGGAAACTGAGGAGAATGTGGTAGGAAATCCATCCTTCTACGAGGTTTCCTGTTCTTTTACTTCTCTATCCAATGATGGCCATTGAGTATGTGCATAAAACTGATGATGTTTTGGTTGTGGTGTTACTATTGTTGATGCTGCTGCTGTTTTAAGTTTGCATACTGCTTTTTCCTTATTGTTAATTGTGTGGGATTTGTATGGCTGTTGGAGGATTTTATGACTTGTCTTTTATGGAAAGTCTTGGACTGTTTCCGGAAGCATTTCTCTGGAAAAAGTAATAACTACTGGCTTTGCATATAAAAAACAACACAATGTTTACGTTTTAGTGTCCTCAAGTGTCCACTGCATTCATATTGTGGTTTCTATTTTATCTGCTTTTTTGGTTTTCTAGATTTTATCCTAGATTCTCTCGGCTGAGAGTGACATGAAATGGAGCTCCTGGTGGGGTCTCTGGGGTTACAACTTATACGATTGATGTATTTTTTAATAGTTACTTTGTTTATTATATGTATGCAATGTGCTATCTGAACTTAATTCCTATTTTTAGGCCAAAATATGTATATATTCACAAGTCAGAATTTTAGATGTTGTTTCTACAGACATACACAAAATGCACTCAAACCCACATTTGCTTTGCTGTACTGGTGAACCCAGGTCGACACTCAAACCTGAGCCGGTAAATTAGCTATAAACATAAATGATTAGTAAAGCAAGTGTAACTATATTGGCTTTTTCTATATGATTTTTCAGGTAGGGAAGTTTCTTGCACAAGGCTATATGTTTAGAATACAAAAACACTTGTTGGCGCCCATGGGACGGGACCTCTGTATAATGTGTTTTTGCTGCAGTCCTTGAGCAACCAAATTACTTGTCTTTACCCAGTGCTCCTAACATAACATAAATCATTCATTTTAAAACTTTGACAAGGCAAACTGAAAACACTGGTTTACAGCATATATAATATGCTGAGGCTTATGCTATATGTGTAATAGGGCCTTGTTTTTTGCCTTCACTTGGATGTTTCTTCAAAATGTATGACATTTACCTTAATTATTTGTGGGAATGTGTTGCCAAAGGTGGTGGTATTACAGCAAATCCATGGGTGATTTTGGGCCCTTAAATATATTTCGAATTTTCAAATAATCAGAGAGTTAGCATCTTGGTAGAAAAGATGGTTATATTATTATCGTCTAAAAATTTCTCATGGCACATGATCTCTTATTGGTGAAAATATAAATTAGAATACCTTCTTCATTTCTGATATATTAAAAACTCAAAACTTTAAGGTAGTTACTCAACAGGGTTTCCACTGCTTATTTTAATTCTGTCAGATATTTAATGTAGGCTTATTTTATGCTGTGAAACTAATCTGTTATTTTTTGGCAAAAAGAATGAAGCAGTGGCCTCTGTGCTTTCATTCATTACAAATTATTCTAATTTTTTGTCATTTATGATGTGCAGGGAGCTTTATGGAGTGTCCATTGTTGGTCCGTTTCCAGTGGCAGTAACAAGTCTTTTGGATCTGAGGAGACTGTAATTTTTTTTCGCCTTTTTCTATTTCCGATAAGTATACAATTTTCAAAGAATATATCAGAAATGTGCGTCATGAAATATGAAAAAAATGATGTTAATATTAGTCCCAATCTGATTTTTGTTCAAATTCAGAATGCAATTGGATTCCACAATAGTTCATATTTGCTTATATTTACCAAATGTTTATTGCATTTTTCTTGACATCCATTTTCTTGCCTTATTTTAATATCTTGTATTTGGGATTTTACAGTTTATTAATATTAACCTCAGCTACTGGTTTCAGCAAGAACACCTGCATATCTGTCTAGGTTTGATACCAGTGTGGCGATGGTATCAGTCCGCCTGCGGGTATAGCTCTGGTTCATCAGGAGCATGACCTTCATCGATTAATTTTGAGAGCACATAAAAATATCTGTATATAATTCAAACAGATAACTTACATATTTATAGGATTTTCAAATCTTATTTTTGAGGAAACAAATCCTCTTAATATATGAGTTGTTAGTTAACAAACACATATACAGACGTCTACCATAGGCATATTATAATATTTCACATAATGCAAAAAAAACCTATAACAAATTATATGAACATTTAACAAATATACCAACACCCTCCCTTAATTGCAAACCTAACAGGTTTTGTCATTACAACAATTTAAATGCACATAATCACGAACGCACATAAGCATTTATCTGATGAATGTGGACTTAGCTCTTTCACAGTACAAACAAACAAAAAGTGTCATACCCATCCCTTAATGACAAAACCTGAAAGAATGCGTAACTTGTCCATAAATTTTACAAATTTGAATCAATTGAGCGGCTTTTCATTAGTTCAACAACTTGTTCATTAGTGGGACAATATTGAAGGCAAACTGCTTTCTGGATTGTAATTTGCCGGATATAATGATGATGAATGAATTTCAATATGTTTGGCGCAGGCCTGATAAATTGGATTCTTAACCATCTTGAGAACATTTTGATTGTCACAAAGAATAGGGGTTGGTTCACGTGGATCTATGTGAAGATCATAAAGAACTTGACATAACCAAACAACTTCACAGCTTGAACTATGCGCTGCTTTATATTCTGCTTCTGTAGATGCTAGGGCAATAGTGTGTTGTAATCTGCTTTGCCAAGAAATAGCACCAAAACCAAGTGAGAACATATAGCCAGTAGTCAGTTGACGATCATCAATGGTGTTAATGTTTTTATAGCTGCGAGAGATATCATTCTTCCTGTTGTTCCTTTACGTTTGTGGAAGTCATATCTCGTGTCTTCATGTGATGACTTGGCACCACATGCATCTTGGGTAGTGCTGAGGATTCTGTTACAAGTAGTGATTGCCATTGCACCAAAAGATCGACTTGATAATGCCCAATACAACCACTAGACTTATAGAAGACACTCGAGGCGGTTAAGCCATGTCACAAATCCCGAGGGGAGCGCTGACCATTTTGCCAACAATTTCCCCCGCAGTGTTACTCGAGAGGATTCAAACCTGTGACCAAGCTTTGATACCACTTGTTACAAGTAGTGGTTGCCGTTGCACCAAAAGATCGACTTGTTAATGCCCAATACAACCACTAGAATTATAGAAGACACAGGAGGTGGTTAAACCATGTCATGAATCCCGAGGGGAGCGCTGACCATTTTGCCAACAAATTCTTACGACTACTTTATGTTCTCTTATTAACGTCACCGGTTTCGTATTGAAGTTGTTCGTTACTCTTGTGGAGGTGTCGGTTCACCTTACTAGGGTTCTGCGTAAGGCTCTTAACTCCCATCCTTTGATATTCACAAAGGTCCTAAAATATGGGTTGACGTTTTTGTTGTTGGGGGTTAATTTCAAGAAGTGCGAGCTTTCTCTTGTTCTCAATATCGATGGTGTTTTCATTCTTCATTAGTAGATTGCTCTGCTCTATAGAGGCCGTGTTTTTTCAATATATGTATTCTCTGTGTATTAGATGTAGCAAGCTCTTAGTCTCAATTAGCGGTGTATCGGGTTCTTGGTCTCTGTCAACAGTGTATCGAGCTCTTAGTCTTAGTTATATTCGGCTATTTTATTTCTTCTAGTTAGTGTGTGATCGTTGGATTGTAATTCTGTGATCCATTATAAGTGTTATCTTTTGTGAATCATTTGTAATAAGTTAAGTTGTAGGCTTATTGACCATCAGGCTGATTGATGTCAATTATGATCAAGGAACTTGTAATGATTTTGAGAACTCAATAAAGGGATCTATTTTTCGGGTGTGGCTGGGTTTTTCCCTCGAGTAGGAGGGTTTTCCCAGGATAAATAATCATGTTATTTGTTCGTATGCTTTTTTGGTTTTCTGTATATTGCATTTATATTATTTTGGTTCAAAATATTAACATGGTATCAGAGCTAGGTCAGCCTTGACTCTCTCACGAGAGGGGTTGAAACTTGAGATCACCTTAATCCTTCTAGCTGTAGAATTAGAGTCATGTATATGTGTAAGTTTCTAGAGGAGTATGGATGATGATTGTCATTGGAGATGGGCGTTTTTGTTTCAAGAAGTAAAGGATTTGTATACAACTGTGAAGTTGGCAGCGATAAGAAATTCTGTGATTGCTGTTCTTCATGCCTTCTACTGACTTGCATTCTTGATGAGTGCAATTGACTTCCTCTGTATGGTTGAATGAATGTATCCATCGCCTCAAAGTCAAATGATGTTGAAAAGCCCTTAAGTAACTATGCAAGATATTACTGCTCAAAAGTTTGTTGGCGTATTGTAAGGAAGATTAAACTATGAAGAGTTAAGTATTGTATGATTGTATATTTGAATTTTGATCATGAATTTTATATATTTAATTCATTGAGAGTAGTGAATCATGTATGCTTCTAGCATTAGTCTGTTTGATTCTATTACTAATCTCTCAAAAATGCTTCGAAGATGTATTGAGGAGCACAAGGATGATGAGAGATTGCAGCCTGAGCTGAGTTGGTGGCTCTTGAAGAAGAAGCACCTATTCATATTATCTTGTGATCAGTTTATTCTAAGAGGAGGAATTAAGATTCAGAGGGAGCTTGAGTGACAGATGGAAAGTGCCAAATCCTTTGCAGAGGATTAGCAAGCTTGTGTAGCAGTGTGACTGCAAAAGCTCATTGTTGGACAAACATTGGAGCCGATTTCCTGGTATTGTGATAATCAAAGCTATGAGAATGCTTCCCCTGTTGAGAGGGAGTCTCAACATTCAGATGATATTTTATGCGCTGTAATTAGTTCTTCTCCGAGAGAGAGAAGTTCGAGGTGCAATCCCTAGATAACGAGTTCTTCTTTGAGAGGGAGAAGTTCGAGGTGCAACCCTTGTTAACGAGTTCTTCTCTGTGAGAGAAGTTTGAGGTGCAATCCCTTGTTAATGAGTTCTTCTCTGTGAGAGAAGTTTGAGGTGAAATCCCTTGTTAATGATTTCTTTTCTGCGAGAGAAGTTCGAGGTGAAATCCCTTGTTAATGCATTCTTCTCTGTGAGAGAAGTTTGAGGTGAAAGCCCTTGTTCCACCCTTTGGGAGTAGCTATGGTGGATCCACCCTTGGGGAGTAGCCATGGTGGAAGTCACATGTGAGACTCCATGACTTAGTTTTCTATTTCACCCTCTGGGAGTAGCTATGGCGAATATTGTTATACTAAGATAACAATTTTATATTAAGAAAATTTGTGATGAGATTTTGTTATTGACATTTTTTGTTGCAGCTTCATTGTGCTTGTCAGGTTGAGACACACTATGACATTTGAATGATCTCTCTTGCTAAGAGGGAGTGTTAATGTTTTTATAGCTGCGAGAGATATCATTCTTCCCGTTGTTCCTTCACATTTGTGGAAGTCATATTTGACGTCTTCATGTGATGACTTGGCACCACGTGCATCTTGGGTAATGTTGAAGATTCTTATGACTACTTTATGTTCTCTTATTAACACCACCGGTTTCGTATTGAAGTTGTCTGTTACTCTTATGGAGGTGTTTGTTCACCTTCATATGGTTCTGCGTAAGTCTCTTCACTTCTGTCCTTTGATATTCATGGAGGTCCTAAAATATGGGGTGACGTTTCTGTTGTTGGGGGTTAATTTCAAGAAGTGTGAGCTTTCTCTTGTTCTCAATATCGACAGTGTTTTCATTCTTCATTAGTAGATTGCTCAACTCTATAGAGGCTGCGTTTTTTCAATATATGTATTCTCTGTGTATTGGATGTATCGAGCTCTTACTCTTAGTTAGTGGTGTATCGGGTTCTTAGTCTCTGCCAGCACTGTATCAGGCTCTTAGTCTTAGTTACATTTTGTTGTTTTATTTCTTCCAGTTAGTGTGTGATCGCTGGACTGTAATTCTGTGATCCATTATAAGTGTTATTTGTTGTGAATCATTTGTAATAAATTAAGTTGTAGGCTTATTGACCATCAGGCTGATTGACGTCAATTATGATGAACTTGTAATGATTTTGAGAACTCAATAAAGGGATCTATTTTTAGGGTGTGGCTAGGTTTTTCCCTCGAGTAGGAGGGTTTTCCCAGGATAATTAATCATGTCATCTGTTTGTATGCTTTTCTGATTTTTTGTATATTGCATTTGATGATCCCAACCGGTGCTAAGAGGGGAGGGGTGAATCAGCACCCACTAAAACTTCAAAAACAAATCTGATTTAATGTAACTAAAACTGTAAGCAGAACAAATTCTAGAATAGAAATAGTTATCAAACAATCAAGCAATAGGCAACACTAGATTTATCAGGTGGAAACCCAAATTGGGAGAAAACCACGGTGTGAGTAAACCTCACAAATTTTGCACTCTTTTGAAGTGCACCCTGTAAGGAGCCTTCCTTGTTAAAGGATTACAAACGCATTGTTAGATGCGACTTGGTTAAGGGATTTAAGAAATAAGGCCTGTTAGAACCTGTCTGGTTAGAGGACTTAGAACACCTAAACATATGTCACCCGGTTAAGGGATTTAATACAAGGAACCTGTTAATGTCCACCCAAAATACTGGGATTTCGCTCTTGCAATTATCAGAGAGCAATAGAGGGTTTGATCTTTTGACGATGGCTTTGCTGAGTCTGATAAGATCTCTGTTCTGTTCAACTGAGAATCATCACTGGTCACTACAGGTATGTTCTCTTTTTCTGTTGTGCTTCTTTGCACACTCTACTTTCTTCTCCTCTCTTCACCTTAGTAGCTTCTTCAGCGTATAGGTTCAGTCTTTACTTTGGCAGAATGAGGGCAAACTATATTCTTGTCAGGCAGAGGAATATATAGACTTCTTGCCCTTTTTGCTTTTTACATGCATGACCTGTTTAAAGATCACCTTCGGATCCATCACCCAGTGGAGTCTCAGTTCACTGAGAGAACATTCGATGCTTGCCTTGCTTTATCTGCGTTATGAAAGAAACGACAAATGCGTGTCAAAAGCTTTCCTTCACAAGAGATATCTTCATGTTTTAATGCCACAAACTTTGGCATTAAAACCTTCAATCGCTCCTTGTACCAATCATCTTTATAACTCAAAGTCTACCGTATTTTGTGCATCAAATCCCGGTCAAAGAGTCAGACAATTGTTTGTCGACTAAGACTTTCCTCGGTTCATCAATCGTGATGAAATCTTCACTTGATCGGTTAATATCCTTTGGTTGTGCACAGGTAAGAACTTTAACCAGTCACCATCCCTTCCACTGTCTGTACCGGTTGCATCCTTGGTTCCTTGGTTCCTGTTATTGGTTTCCAGTTCCACCTTCCTTGGTTACCGGTTGCTCTAATGACCAGTTAGAGCAATATTAGTAACAGAGACAGTGCCTCCTCTTTCTCACTGTGTCACCAGTCTCCAAACCAATCTCTCCTTGCGCTTATTATTGTCAGCTGTACCTGACCTGTCCTTGGTTCCTGACTGAACAATGTGGACCTCCCTAGTCATAACTGACAACACCTCTTTGCCAATCAATGACAATACCAGTTTTCCATGTACCGGTTACATTCTTACCACATTCTTACTGGTTAATGCCAACAATCTCCCCCTTTGGCATTGATGGCAAAACCATAACAAATCATGACATTACCTGATCTTTACACCGGTCATAATCTCCCCCTTTGACAATAATGCCAAAGGCTAGTCAGAAAGACTACCTTATTGAAATTTGCTCCCCCTACGAGCAGCAGTCTTATTCATCAATCTTGTTAAAACGAGGCTGATTCCTCTGCTGAAGCGTAATGAATTGATGAACATTTTTGTCTATTTACTGAAGATAAGGAAGGGGTATCACCCCTAATTTACTTCTGAAATACTCAAATGTACTCTTCGGTAATGGCTTTGTGAATATGTCAGCAACTTGTTCTTTTGTGGGAACATATTCCAATCTTACTTCTTTATTTTGCACCCGCTCTCTCAAATAGTGATACTTTATAGCAATGTGCTTGTTTTGGAGTGCATGACAAGATTCTTAGATATGTTTATTGCACTTGTACTGTCATAGTAAATTGCAATCGGTTCAGGTATCTGTTCCTGGATTCCTTCCAATATCTGTTTGATCCAGATCACCTGTGTGCAATTGATTGCCGCAGCAACATACTCAGCTTCTGCTGTGGACTGTGAAATGCACTTCTGCTTCTTGCTAGTCCATGACACAATCCTTTGTCCAAGAAAGAATGCACCTCCACTTGTGCTCTTTCTGTCATCAATATTACCAGCCCAATCTGCATCAGTGAACACCTTTATTTGGAAGCCTCTCTTGTGAGGAAACCATAGGCCATATTCCTCAGTGCCCTTCAGGTATCTGAAGATTCTCTTTACTGCTATTAAGTGTGTCTCTTTTGGATTAGCAGAGAATCTTGCTATAATGCCTACTGCATGTGCTATGTCTGGTCTGCTATGTACTACATATTGTAATTTTCCAATCATAGACCGATACAATGTCTCATTTACTTCTTTTGCATCATCTTCTTTTGATAACTTGAGGTTAGTTATCATTAGTGTACTAACTGGTCTAGATTCTTCTAGCGCAAAGAATTTAAGAATTTCTTTGACATACTTGGACTGAGAAATAAAAATACCTTCTTTGAGTTGATGGACTTGTAGTCCATTGAAGAACTTTATGGCTCCAATCATGGACATTTCAAACTCTTTCTTCATCTCCTCAGCAAAGACTTTTCTCATCTTGTCATCTCCTCCAAAGATGATATCATCCACAAAAATTTCAGCAATCAGGTTACCTTCTTTTCTAGTGTTGAGATACATATTGTTGTTATCTCCTATTTTTGTGAATCCTATTGTCAAGAGTTAAGAATGCAATCTTTCATACCAAGCCCTTGGGGCTTATTTTAGCCCATAAAGAGCCTTTTTCAGTATGCAGACCATACCACTCTTCTCTGTGGATGAGAAGCCTTTCGGTTGTTCTATGTAGACTTCCTCCTCCAATATACCATTCAGGAATGCAGACTTTACATCCATCCGGTATACTTTGAACCTTTTATGAGCAACATAAGCAAGTAGGATTCTCACTCCTTCCAGTCTGGCCACAGGTGCAAAAGTTTCACTATAATCCAGTCCAACCTCCTGTGCGTATCCTTTATAGACTAACCTTGCTTTGTTCCTTATCACTTTTCCATCTTCATTCAATTTGATCAATCTCTTCTTCCATGGCCTTGACCTAGTTTTCTTCTTCCAGAGCCTCCCTAGTGGTTTTTGGCTCTATGCTAGAAAGTAAGCAAATACTTTCTCTAGCCTTTCTACTGGTCAGAATATTAGCATGTTTGTCACCTATAATGTTATCAGTGGAATGATATGTGACATACCTTGGCATAACCGATCAATGTTCCCGGTCTATATCTTCTGGTTGAGCAATTTCTCCAGCATGGTCATGAACAATTTCCTGTTCATCATTTAGAGTTGGTCTTATGTTTTCAGGTACATCAGGTACATCATCCTGCTCCAAGGGTTTGATTACCTGCTCTTCTCCTTCACCAGAAGCACTTATTTCATTGAATTCCAGATGATTTTCAGCATTATGATCCTGATGAATGTCATACTCATTATGACTGATTGTACTTCTCGGTTCTGAATACTCATCAATCTTTACATTGATACTTTCTACTATTTTTCTTGTCCTCTTATTCAGACACCGATAGGCTTTACTCTTGGTAGAATAACTCAGAAATATGCCTTCATCACTCTTTGGCTCAAACTTGCCAGAATAAATATCTCTTTTAATGTAACATTTACTACCAAAAATTCTGAAGTAGCCTACACTGGGAGTGCGACCAAACCATAATTCATAGGGAGTCTTACTGGTTCCTTTCTTGACTTGAACTCGGTTTAGTGTATAGACAGCAGTGCTGATAGCTTCTCTCCAGAAGTGATGGGGGAGAACCTTCTGAATCATTAGGGTTCTCGCACAGTCAATCAAAGTCCTGTTCCTTCTTTCAGCGACTCTATTTTGTTGCGGGGTTCTTGGTGCAGACAACTCCCTTTTTATTCCATGTTCTTCACAGTAGTGAGTGAACTCTTGAGAAGTGTATTCGCCTCCTCTGTCTGATCTCAGACACTTCAGGCTTTTACCGGTCTCCTTCTCCACTCGAGCCTTGAAGATTTTGAACATGTGAAAGGCCTTTGATTTCTCTCTAAGAAAAAGTGTCCACATCATTCTTGAGAAATCATCTACAAAAAGCATGAAGTACTTGTCTATAGTAGCTCTTTGTTCTCATAGGTCCACACAAATCTGTGTGTACAAGACCCAAAACATTTTCAGCAAAAAAAATTTACTGCTAAAACTTGTTTTTGTCAGTTTTCCTAATTGACAATCCTTACAAATACCTCTGTCAGGTTTTGTAATCTCAAGAAGTCCTTTGGTTGACTTCTTCTTGCTCACCTTGACAATATTGTCAAAGTTTATGTGGCAGAGCCTTTTATGCCACAACCAATTGTTGTCCTCTTTGGTTACAAGACATATTTTGTTTGTTTCTCCTTTGACTGATGCTATGAGGCAAGCTCCTTCCATTGAGTCCAGATAAAACAGGTTCTCTTTACTTTGTCTACCGGTAGCAACATGAGCTCATGATTGGTTCTTGACAACACAAGAACCTTGCGCAAATTCTAATAGATATCCCTTGTTGTTTAGTTGAGCAACACTCATTAGATTGTACTTGAAGTTGAGTCCTTCTACCCAGTACACATCCTCACATACAACATCATTTCTAAGTGCAATAGAACCTTTACCTTTGATAACATAGGGGACATTATTACCAAAGGTTACCGATCCACCATCATTGAGCTTTAAACTGATGAAATTGTTCTTATCACCAGTCATGTAGTGAGTGCATCCACTGTCAATGATCCAGTCATCATGCTGATGAGGTCTAGAGATAAGTGCCATTTCACTTATCACTTGGCTTTTTTCTTTTATTGCAACAGAGACAATTTCTTGATCTTCAGAGTCTTTAGATTCATCAGATGTGACTCCTTCTGCAAGGTAGCATTCCTTCTTTTCTTTGCTCTTGAATCAGTTGCTCTTCTCTTTATTTTCATTGTTTGGACATTTTGCAGCATTGTGTCCTATCTTATTGCAAGAGAAACATTTTAGTGGAAGTTTACCTTTGTACTTCCCTTTTCCTCTTGTAAATCTCCTAGCGATGAGTGCTTCAAACTCATCTTGCTCCATCTCTTCAGAGAGCAGGTTCTCAATAAAACTTCCAGTCTTACCGGTAGAGTTATTACCGGTTTCTCTTCCTTTTTTGGTGGAAGAGGAATTAACATAAGATTTAAAAGCAACTTCTTGCATGGGTAAGCTGTTATCAAAATTGCTCAATTCAAATGTAGTCAACTTACCGATTAGGGAGTCAAGAGTGACTTGAGCAGTGGTCATTGATCTGAGCTCCTGTATGGTTGAGATTTTGATCGCATATTGAGGCCTCAACTTTCTCAGTATTTTGCTTATCACATCTTCCTCACTCAGTGTTCCTCCAGCGCTTCTGATGGAGTTCATCACTTCTTTGATTTTGTTGTTGTAGTGCTCAATATCTTCTCCCTCGCTCATTCTCGTATCATCATATTTGCCTCTAAGGTTTTCTACCTTTGCTCGTTGAACATGTGGGTCACCACCATATATTGTTTGTAGCTTAGCCCACATCTTGTGAGCAGTTTTCAAATCTTCAATCTCTGCATAGACATAATTAGGTAGCGTATTTGCTAGAATGAAGTTGTACATGAAAACCACTGAAGATTACATTATTCCAGTATCGATCTTTGGTGGTTTTCATGTACAACTTCATTTTGTTGCACCATAGAGTGAAGTTTTCCTTAGAAAATTTTGGTCCTTCCTTCCTCATCATTTGATCTTTTTCCTGTTGTGGTTAAGCAACTTAGACAAGGAAAACTAGGCTCTGATACCAATTGATGGTCCCAACCAATGCTGAGAGGGGAGGGGTGAATCAACACCCACTAAAACTTCAAAAACAAATCTGATATAATGTAACTAAAACTGTAAGCATAACAGATTCTAGAACATAAATAGTTATCAAACAATCAAGCCATAGACAACACCAGATTTATCACGTGGAAACCCAAATTGGGAGAAAACCACGGTGTGAGTAAACCTCACAAATTTTGCAATCTTCTGAAGTGCGCCCTGTAAGGAGCCTTCCCTGTTAAAGAATTATAAACACATTGTTAGATGCAGCCCGGTTAAGGGTGCCCTGTAAGGAGCCTTCCCTGTTAAAGGATTACAAACACACTATTAGATGCGACCCGGTTAAGAGATTTAAGAAATAAGGTCTGTTAGAATGTACCTGGTTAGAGGACTTAGAACACCTAAACAGATGTCACCCGGTTAAGGGATTTAATACAAGGGACTTGTTAATGTCCACCCAAAATACTAGGATTTCGCTATTGCAATTATTAGAGGGCAATAGAGGGTTTGATCTTTTGACGATGGCTTTGCTGAGCCTGATAAGATCTCTGCTCTGTTCAACTGAGAATCATCACCGGTCATTTCAGGTATGTTCTCCTTTGTTGTTGTGCTTCTTTGCACACTCTACTTTCTTCTCCTCTCTTCACCTTAGTAGCTTCTTCAACGAACAGGTTCACTCTTTACTTTGGCAGAATGAGGGCAAACTATATTCTTGTCAAGTAGAGGAATATATAGACTTCTTGCCCTATTTTCTTTTTACATGCATGACCTGTTTCAAGATCACCTTCGGATCCATCACCCAGTGGAGTCTCAGTTCATTGAGAGAACATCCGATGCATGCCATGCTTTATCCGCTTTATGAAAGAAACGACAGATCCGTGTCAAAAACTTTCGTTCACAAGAGATATCTTCATGTTTTAATGCCACAAACTTCGACATTAAAACCTTCAATCGCGCCTTGTATCGATCATCTTGATAACTCAAAGTCTACCGAATTTTGTGCACCAAATCTTGGTCAAAGAGTCAGACAACTGTTTTTCGACTAAGACTTTCTCCGGTTCATCAGTCGTGATGAAATCTTCACTTGATCGGTTAATATCCTTCGGTTGTGCACAGGTAAGAACTTTAACTTGTCACCATCCCTTCCACTGTCTGTACCGGTTGCATCCTTGGTTCCTCGGTTCCTGTTGCCGGTTACCGGTTCCACCTTCCTTGGTTACCGGTTGCTCTAATGACCAGTTAGAGCAATATTAGTAACAGAGATAGTGCCTCCTCTTTCTCACTATGTGTCACCGATCTCCAAATTAGTGTCTCCTTGCGCTTATTATTGTCAGCTGTACTTGACCTGTCCTTGGTTCCTGACTGAACACTGTGGACCTCCCTAGTCATAACTGACAACACCTCTTTGCCAATCAATGACAATACCAGTTTGCCATGTACCAGTTACATTTTCACCACATTCTTACTGGTTAATGCCAACAACATTTATATTATTCTAGTTCAAAACATTAACAAATGTAACCTTAACAATATGCATTTGTGAAACTGCTCAAGTGAAACTCATCAATGTGTTGATACAATATACCAAAGCTGGGGTTACCTTTGATATATTTCAAAACTCTTTTTTCTGCAATCCAGTGCTTTGTCTTTAGATTAGACATGAGTCAAGACAGATAGCTTACTACAAAACACATGTTTGGCTTGGTAGTAGTAAAATAGATGAAACTACCTACCAATTGTCTGTAATGGTCTCATCAACCAAAGAGGAATCTAATGGGTTGACAGTTTCAACCTAACTTTCATGGGTGTAGCAAGAGGATTATAATCAAGCATCCAAAACTTCTCCAAAAGTGTTGTGATTTATTTGGCTTGGGAAGTGAATACTATACAACTTTCGTGCCAAAACTCTATGCCTAGGCGATAATGACATAGCCTAAGAACTGACATTCCAAATATAGAACAAAGATCATTCTTGACTTTTTGAAGGAGCTGTGGGCCACTACTTGTGATGACCAGGTCATCCACATACACAATGAGAATAACAATGTCCTTACTAGAGAGTTGTACATATAGATTAGGATGTGAAAGATTTCTACTAAACCCAAAATTCATTAGATAGTGTCAATCATAAAATACCAAGCTCTTAGAGATTGCTTTAGTCCATACAAGGACTTGATTGATTTACAAACAAGATGTTCCTTCCCTGCTACTTGAAACCCCTGTGGTTGGACTGTGTAGACTTCTTCATTTAAGTTACCATTCAAGAATGCACTTTTGACATCTATTTGGTATAATGGCCACACAAATTGAGTTGCAAGAGAAGAAACATGGCAAAGGAATCCATTTTGGCTGTAGGCACAAATGTCTTCTCATTGTCTATGCCTTCTTGTTGTTCATATTCTTTGGCAACAAGGCAAGCTTTGAACTTGTCATGGACCCATTTGAGTTGTATTTCACTTTGTACACCCATTCGCAACCAACGGGCTTATTGCCATGAGGCAGTTAATGCAGCTTCCATGTGTTGTCCTTTGTCATGACATCAAATTCTTCTTTCATAGTAACTTCCCATTTTGGTTTACCAGGGGCTTGTTCAAACTGGGTCGGTTTTAGACTCCTATGAGACCAAGGCAAAATCGGCATGCCTTGCAACTTTGGCATTGCTTTTCACAGTTTGTCTCGTTCAAACATTTTTTTGTTCGTCTTCATTCACATTCTTAATGGTCATATCAAACCATTTTGGACGAGGTCTAGGTACCTGTTGCTGATTTGCAAAAGGTCGACTTGGAGAAGAACTCATTGTATCCCAAAGGGGATCTTGCATACACCAATGTGGTCTATCCTCCTTATCAACTTTAGACTCTGAATATTGGCTACTTGAATCTTCTTCAGTATTGACAAACTCTTTCTTGACAGGAAATTCACGGTTTGGAACCACAATTGGTTTACCATTGTCTGCAAAGTAAGGTGTCTTTTCATGAACAATTACATCTCTACTAACAACTAATTTGCTAGTAATCTATGTTGCCAATTAGGATTTGGTGGGGTTCAAGATTCGGGTTCAAAATTCATTCAATTTTTTTTAGGGTGGGTTCGAATTCGTTTTGAGTTTGTCCACACACACACACACACACATATGCAGCAACAAATAAGTTCACATACCACTATGCTAATAGTAAAGCAACATAGCAAAATACACCACCATATATATTAATGTTTTAGTCCAGATGACATATGTTTTACCTTTTTGGCCTTTTTAGTGGTCCATTTTAGGGTTGGAGGGTCGAATTGACTAAAATAGACCCAAAAAAAAACTTTAAAAAAGTAAAAAAAATCCATTTTTTGGCCAAATTTGGCCCAGGTCTTGCTGTGGATTTGCAAATTTGCCGCAAAAACGGCAAAATTTTGACACAATTTGGGCAAACTTTGAAGGTCTGCAGCAGACTTTTGCAAGAACCGAATCTGGACCAGACTTTTGCAAGAACTGGAAGAGACTTTGGGGTTGGCAGGGAAGAATTTGATAACATAGTTAGTAATTACATCAATTAAGTGATATTCTCTGGATTATTCAGTATAGCCAACAAACATGAATTTTTGATTTTTTGCATCTAGTTTATCTACATTGTTTTGTTTAACTAGAGCAAAAACAACACACCTAAAAATACAAAAATAGTCAACAGTTTGCTTATGATCAATCCAGATTTCTTTAGGTTTAGAATTCTGCAAAGACTTACTAGGACTTCAATTGAAAATGTGTACAATAGTCTATACCGCATCGGCCCAGTAACTGGTATGGTACATTCTCGCTTTGCATCATACATTGAGCCATTTCAACAATCATCCCACTTCTGCGTATGACCACCTCATTGTTGTGGAGTGTATGGTGTAGTATATTGTTGATGGATACCCTCTTGCTTGCAAAAGTTGGTGAATACCATTGAGGGGAACTCTCCACCATTATCTGTCCTTAAAGTTTTGATATTCTTACCTATTTGCTTTTCAACCAAAGATTTAAACATCTTGAAAAAGCTAAAAGAGTCAGATTTTACTTTCATGAAATATATCCATATTTTCCTTTAATAGTCATCTACAATTAGCAAAAAATATCTAGCCCCACTTATGGGTGTAGTTCTAGCAGAACCCCATATGTCAGTGTGAACAAGATCTAATAGACCTTGTGCTCCCCGAGGCTTTCGCAAAAGGCAATAATTGACTTTCCTTTACCAGGTAAACAATCTTCACATTCATGTTGCTGATTTTGTATTGTAGGAAGACCATGGACCTGTTGATGTGAGTTTTGTACCACTACATAACATATAGCAATTGAAATACTTGATACAGCGTACCAAACACTCAACCCTCTCTTGAAAAGTATATATGATACTCCAAGGTTCCTTACACCTGTGGATACTAACTCAGTTATATAAATGTGATTTGCTGGTAATCACTTCGGCGGGCTTACGTTGTTCATCCAGAGATGTTAAACTCTTGCTATGATGATGATGAGATAACTTTCTTCTTTTATATCATTTCCAACTTCGCTCATCAAACTAATTTATACCACTTCTAGCTTTGCTCTTCAAACTTTCAAACTTCAACTTCTCAACTTCAACTACTGAACTACTGATTACTTCTACTATTACTCCTACTGAATGGAAAGATTGGCAAATGGACAGGGATCAACCTAATGAAGACTTGCCAGCGGCGCTACCTCCATTGGTGCGATGATTCTAAGGGAAACTCTTAAGATTTTCACACTAACACCTATCTTCCAACCCAACTTGAAGTACAAGTGGAAAGATGAAATGCAAGTAGAACTTGGGAGCAATTGACTAGATTACCACACAAGGCTCCTTGACAAGCCGCCAAGATGCTAGTGGCCTAGTATAAGATCCTCATCAAACATTCACCAACATCACCATTACAACTAATCATCTACTTCTATTCTTACTTTAACAATATGAAATGAAATCCTACTTTAATTTGAGAGATGAGAGGAACCATGCAAATACACCAAAATGATCATGTATATCCACCATGCAAGTCACAACAATGAATAGAGAACAATTTTGATAGTATTTTGGCAACAATTTCTCCAACATAACTCCCTTTACAAATGAGAACAAATGGCCTTATATAGAGGCTCAAAATTACAATGAGTGGCCAAGATTAAGAGGCAAAATCAAGGGCCAAGATTAAACCTTACAAACCCTAATTAGGGTTACCATCTTTCAACCAATTACATGAGGGCACCAACTTTGTGGGCCAATGAGAAAATTACAATAATCTGTCAACCAATGAGAACATAGGACACTTGGCATGATTTAATTGCATGCACATGAAATTGCCACCTCATCAACCTTGTCTTATAAAGTCCATTAATCCTTGAGATGAGATGAAGCCCTGGATGCTTGAGCTTGTCCTTAGAAATTTTCTCACCACCACTTGAACTTGCTTGTACTTGATGTCCTGACCTCGAAAGGGTGAAGTCTCCATGCACTTGGGGTAATCTTGCCTTGACCTTGGTGGCTTGCCTGGATGTGAACCTTGTGCAATTTAAGAGCCTTGCTCTTAGCCACCGCCTTGAAATCAAACTTGACCTCTCTCAACCTTTCAATTACTTTCCTCCTTGCTTCAATACTTTGCCATTTTTAACCTTCCTATTTGGATTTGATCTGCATGCATGCATCTTTGTTTCAATAACCTTGGGTTTTAGGCACCCGTCCTCACCATATCTCCTTGATTGTTCCACAATCCACCCATCACTGAGTTCATCAACTGCTTTCATCAATGCTTTCCTCCTTGGTTAACCCTTGACTGCCTTCAACTGTTCGAATTGCCACAACCTTGCCCTTTTGGCATAAGTACTTGCCTCAACCATAGTGGTGCAATGGATCTCCCCAAGATTAGATTTGGTTCGACTGGCAAAGCATCACTAGTAGTCTTGCACCCGAATTGAAGAAGTAGGACCCCATGTAGATTTGCCCCCGATTTTGTACTATTTAAGTTGCAACTCTAAATTCATGCTAGTGATCCTAATCCAATCAATTTTCCTTAACCATTCTCAATCTCTTCAATAAAATAAAACATCCAAGGATCAAACTGTGTACCTTTAGCATAGCTTGGGATTTGACTGAGAAGCACGATGAAGGCGCTGCACTCTGATTTGCAATCTGACTTTGTGAGCCTTGATGACTTGATGTAACCAATTCTGTCGTATCATGTCTGCTGCTGGGGTAGACTGAACACTTCCTTGCACAAATCCATACTGATTGATCCTCTTTGCCACAGGTGACTGACTGTCTCTCAACCTCTCTCTTAATTGAATCATATCAAAGGTACCAATGTTGGTGTCTCCAACGTATTTCAATTTTGAGCGGAAGTTGGAATTGGGTATCATGACTTCCTTGTCTCCTATTTCAGCATTAAATCTTTTGGGTCGCTTGCTTGCATTAACATCAGTCATCCTAAACACTTATCACTCCCCGCCTTTTCTACAATGCTGGTGAAACTACACTTATCACTCCAATCTTCGCCTAGGGGTGGAATACTACACTTATCACTCCCTGCCGTTACCTTAAGATGGGCTACACTTATCACTCCAAATCTTCCCCTAAAATGAAATGCAATGATGCAAACTACACTTATCACTCCCCGCCTTTGCCTTAAGATGGACTACACTTATCACTCCAATCTTCGCCTAGGAGTGGAATACTACACTTATCACTCCCCGCCGTTACCTTAAGATGGGCTACACTTATCACTCCAAATCTTCCTCCTAAGATGAAATGCAATGATGAAATGCAAGCAAAAACTTGAGGGAAAAAAGCCAATCAAGACAATCGAGTAATCAACTTAATATCCAAACACCTAACTCTACTCTTGAAATTAGTTTTCAACACCTAAACTAGCACCAATGAAATGAAAGCAATTAAGGAGAGAGGAAAAGATAGGCCACTCACCAAATACAACGCTTAAAATCCCTTCTCAATGCAATTGGCTGGGCTTGATCTTCAAAATCTTCTATCTCCACAAGAAAATCTCCCCTTCTCCAATTCACTCTCAAAATCTGATTGCTATGAATCTTCTATCAATAAATTCTTCTATTACAAATCTGATTTGCCTCAACTCAAGCTTCTTCTCTTCATCAAACTCTCCAATTTTCGAATTTGCTTTTCGGACTTCTTTTTCGCTCTGCTAAGAGAAAAGGAGAGAAGTGAATGAGATGGTGAAATGAAGTGGGGGAGAGCTCCCCTTATATACCAAATTTTGCCTCCAAAAAAAAAGCAAGGCCGACTTTGTAGGAGGGAAAAACAAAAAATTGAAATTGCCAAATTAAACATGAATTAAATGAAATAAATTGCCCAGCCCTAGGGGATTTTATTTTAATTTAAAATTGGGTCAACCTAGTGCAAAATTATCGGTTTAAATTAGCCAAATCCGAAATTATCATAGGCCCTAAAATTCAAATTTTGAAAAAAGGTCATTTAGGCCTCCAATATAGCTTTAAACCCTCCCCATTGTGGACCCAATAACTTGCCTTGAATTTCACACCTCCTAGGCCTTAAAATACGTTGAATTTAACACACAAAGGGGCCCAATTTAAATTTCTAAATTACAAACACTTAGCCCAAAAAATATGATTTTAATGCATTTAATCATGACAACCAAAATTAATTTTTTATTATTTTGCAACCCAAAAATCATTTTGCAATTTAATTTCCATTTGGCAATTTTATCCTTTTTTATTTTTGCAATTTATTATCTCTAATTGGCAACTTTAAATTTATTCTTTAATTTCCATTTTTCTCCACCAAAAAAAATTTACAAGATTTTCCCAAAAATATCCAATTTCACAATTAAATTTTGAAAATCTCGAGTTCTTCAATTTCATCAATTTTCAAAATTCAATCAAGTCCAAAATTTACAATTTTATCCCGCCAAATATTTTTCTAACAATCGAAATAAAATATTCCTATTGAATTTCGTTTGGCTTGGAGACAAAATCGACTATTTAAGAAAATCAACGTTTCGCACAAGGTGAAAACAAGCAATACCCCCCCAGACACTTTAAAAACATCCAAGGTGTAAAATTTTCATTTCAAAACCTCTGGATCGCCCAAAAATTCGCTAAGGCACCCAAACTCTCGGATCTAGAAAAAATTGCCAAGGCTTGCTCAAAAAAAAAAATTGGGGGTCCCCAAATATTTTGGGGCGATGGTGTGAAAACCTCACAACAGGACCATATCAGTCTTGGTTAACTTAGCTAGATAGTGATTATTTAGATGACCATATCTCTTGTGCCAAAGTATATTGCTATCATCTTGTGCAGGTAAGGCATATGAGTTTGATGTACCCGTGTCTACAAGTTTGTACAAATCGTTGTCACTTGTTGTTTTTGATGTGAGTGACTTCAGACTTGTTATTCTTAAAACTTACTGATAAATGTGGATTCTTGGTAATTTTATTGATAGATAATAGGTTCTTATCCATATCTGGTACATATCTCACATTTTTGAAAGTGTATGTAGCATTATTATCTTATGTTATACATACATCACTTGTCCTTGAACAAAGTATATAGCACCATCATCTAGAGAAACAATTTCTTTTTTATTTGAACAAACTTCAAAAGAAGTATACCAATCTTTTCAACATGTGTAGTGTCTTGATGCTTTTGAGTTGAAATACCATTCCATGGACTTATGCAAGCCTTCTTTTGACGAGATGAATGCAAACTTCTCATCGTGTTCATTAGGCTCCGCTATGGCAGCATTAGCCTGTTTCCTAGGTCGAATATTTTTTTGGGTTATGCCAACAAATATCATCATGATATCCATGTTGTTTTTACAAATGTAACAAAACACACTAGGTTTAGATGGTTTACCTATTGCATTGAAGGGTTTACTAGTCAATCTTTTTTTTTGAAAAGATTTAGTGCCGTCTGGCTTCTTCCATTAGCTCTTTTGCTGCTTTCCCCTGAATTTTTTTGCAAAAGCATTTTCTGTGTTTGAGCAATCAGATACAAGGATTCCACAAATCCTTGTTATGAGTGTGGTAAACCATGTAGTACTATGCTGACCATGTCTTCATAGTCTATCTTTTTTTTTATAGTGGCTAACTGGTCAGGCAAATCCTTGAGTTGCATGATGTAGTCTTCAATTGAGCCTCAAATTGAGAGGATTACAATTTACAACTGATTCTTCAAGAATACAGATCTACTTGCCTTCGTGGTCTGGTGCTTGTTGCGTAGCTTTGACCATAAGTCTGCAGTAGATTCTTCATTGCACACTTCAGGAATCAATTGTTATGTCACCGTCATGATACCAAACATTCACACCATCCTTAAGTAAATATAGGAACACCCATGCATAGAAAATTGTCTTATTTCTAAGACTTCACAATTTTCTGTGATCGAGATCCGACCAAGACAAACAACAAAGAGAAGGTAATGATTTTATCCCATCAAATGTTATTAGCAATCTGACTGAAAATAGATGCATAGGCTGGTGTATATACAATGGTCTCTTTTCAATAAGATAAGGCACATATACATATGTTATTAATTACGGTTGAGAAGCAATTTTATTAAGGCACGATCTCATATGTTAAAAAACAGCGATTTATTAGTTAATGGGCAAAGGATAGTTGTGAAGGGACACCACCCTTAAGAAGGCTGTGACTCTAGGAAGGGACATAAACCTCCGTTACCAATTGAAGGTTATATGAGGAATAACTCCATTTGAAGGAAGGGCATCAAGGAATTCGTTCAGATTTGGATATAAGCAATCTGCATTTCAAGATACAATAATCTTCTGTTCTAGCACATATTGTGGTATGCATTTTGATGATGTTGTTTTAACATATAATCTCTTATGTATTTTGGCATAGTTACTAATGTGAAATACTAATTAATCTAGATGCATAAAGTATTTATTAAAGTTTGCTTATTCTCCTGCAAACAATCATGTAGAGGTTAGTAAGGAAATACAAGTAGGGAGGACAGAGATGGGTTCCCCTTCTAAGTAGGCCACCCCATGTTGGAATGACAAGGTTCCTGCCACTTGTGGGCCAATGGGTGTTGTATTACACCCTTGGGCTTATTATTTGAGGTGAATGTTTTGGGCACCCTATTATGATTTACTCTCCAATCTCTATGATGGTTGTGAGAAGTGAACTAAAGAATGGAAGCAAGAGTATATGGGTTAATAAAGACACACGAGTAAGGGTAGAGACGGGTTCCCCTATTAAGTAGGCCACACCTGTTGGATGGATGAGGTTCCTGTCACTTGTGGGCCAAGGGGTGTTGTATCATGCCGTTGGGCTTAGTTGGGACGAATGTTTCGGGCACCCTATCACACTCTCCTCTTCAGCCTCTACTAAGGTTGATTATTGGAAATAAAACTATAATTTAGATCCATGTATGTGTTATTATTTAATTTAATTGTTTATTAACTTTAAAGATTCAATATCTATCATATGTTTAATAATAGAATGCTACTTGCAAACAAATTTTATTGTGGAATTGTTACTTTGGGGCAAAAATCAGGTATACCTGATTCAGGGACATTACATCAATTCATTTCCAACATACAACTTAAGTATCAACAAGGCTTTGTTATGATGCTTGTCATAATCATCAGCTTTGGTATTGGGTCTCTCCTCTTTTTTCAGCAAATTTTTTTTCAAGATTCCTATAGTCACATTGTGAGGAGTTTACGACTCCGAACACTAGTTGTTGTGAGTCAATTTTTGTGTTTGGGTAGTAGCAAATTGTGAATGTTTGCTGCCATCGTTAGTTTCACAATTCCAACAGCTGCAATTAATAGACAAACATCAAACTTATGAAACTTGCCTAATGGTTTGTCCCAAAGTTTGAGAACTTGTACTCAGCACAGACTCGGCAGCCCAAAACAGGACTCAGATTTAGGACTTGGCAAAAAACTCGGCTAGGACTTTGCAAAGAAAACCGTAGTTTTACTAAAAACCCCCCCAAAAAAATCTTTGATCTTGTATGCTCATCTTCCTCAAAGTTCAAACCCTACTTGATAATGCAGACCTGTTTTGGGCACTAAATGGCAGAATGAAATGAAAATAACCAAAAAAATTGTGTTTTTAAAAGTGGCTGGGCATTTCCAACTAGGCATGAGAGTCCTAGCCCAAAACTCCCGAGTCATAGCCCAAAACTCCCGAGTCAGAGCCAAAAACTCCTGAATCCTAGCTCAAAACTCCAGGGTCCTAGCCAAAAACTCTCGAGTCCTAGCCCAATACTCCCAAGTTGCTGCTTAAAACTCCCAAGTCCTAGCCTAAGACTCTCCAGGGAGTGGCTCACGAGTCTGTGGTGAGTCGATGCCAATTTAGGCGTCAAGGTACTCTACCTAGTCACAGAATTGTCAGCTGTTCATAGCAGTTGAATTGGAATTGAAGCCCTGTTGGCAAGATTGACGGTGCTTTTGGCCAACGCTACAATGATAATTCTACATGCTTCAGAAAGAAAGTTCTTGTTGGAGTAGTTCTCCTTCAATACAACAATTCAAGGCAACGCCCATCATGCACACTTCCTTGGGGTCTCCCTACTCAGCTCCAATGTTCTATCAACTGAGCAAAATCTATCAGGTGGAATTTAAGGGGAATGCCTTACTCAGGTTGCACAATAACCACCCTCTGAAAAAGTCATAACCCTTCATCATTTCTATCCCTTGGGAGCATCACAACCTTTCATAATTACAACTCTTTGAAAGAGTCGCAACCCTTCATAATTTTTGTCTTTTGAAGGAGTCACTTCCTCATTTTCTTCTCTATTAATTCTTTCTTGATTCAACTCTTCCCTTTTCTCTTCCTTCCTCCCCCCCCTTTCAAATGAAGTTCTCTTCTCCCTTTTATTTCTCATGTTTGTGGTAGTCACAACTTTTCATCTCATGCCTTTTGACTATTTATTAAACTTAACTAAATTTTAGTTATGGTCATGTTTAATTTTATTTTTTTATTTTAATTTTATTATTATTGTTTATTATTAAATCCTATTTCAAAAAGAGGACATTACAAACCCACAAGGATGGTATCACTATGTAGCAATAAAACCATCACAAAAAATCATTTTAGAAAACTCGGCCCCTTAAATCAACAGAAAACAGTGGTATGCAGTCAATGAATTTCTTTCGACTATGCCGACACTCCCTTGAAATTGGTCTATTACTACAAAATCCCTGGAGTTTTCAGTTTGGATGCCCTTCCAGATAAACCTCAAGGAAGAGTGAGCAGCATCCGGACTGCTGTAATATCAGGCTAGTACAAGTCATTCATTGAAATCATCTTTCAGAACAATGAGAATACCACTCAATCATGGCATAGATATGGCCATGTCAGTCTTTGCGATTTTAAATGTTGAAATTTGATGCACGAAGAGATCCGCAAGCTAATGGAACAACCACAAGCACCCAACGAGTTGGAGGATTGTTGACGTCAACTGCTACATGTGCCTTCAAAAACCTGTATCACTTTACACACTTGTAGATGCAATATAGAAATGGGTCAAATCTTGTTTTTCCACATTAAGGGAACTTATTTTTTTCAGTTTTGCATATAATTTTCAGATTTTCATGTTGCAGTTGTCCAAGCCTTGTATCTCATCCCTTCATTGGTTTGTTGGGTAGAGATTGATCTTCACAATCTTTGGTATTGAACCTGTTTATTTCGCAACAATATAGACCAATTTTGGCTAATCAACATTTTGGAAATTGCCTCTCTAACTTTCACAAGTTGTCACAAGACAATTATGTTAGAGGCAAAATGGGTTTCGACAACCTATTCAAAAATAAAAAAATAAAAAAATTGAAATTTGAAGATAATAGAATGCACAATCAAATAATGAAAATGTAAAATTTTACACTACCTCACTTTAGCTTCAATAGCTCAAAGTTTGAAAATGTACTAGAAACTTGGTGGTAAGACTGGGGTTCTCTTGGAGGTCTGAGCTGTGAGGGGTGGTGTAGGGGGGATTGGGGTGGGACGGAATTAGGAAATTATTGATGACAGATCCAACAGCAAAATGACAGACTTTTATAGCTGGGGGATTTTTTCCCACAATCTTGCTATTCCTAAGAGGATCATGTATGAGATAGACTTTTTCAAATTAATGCTAGTAGAGATCTCACCAAATCTTGGGAGAACCTTGTTTGGCGTGAGTTGTAAAATCAGAATGTGTTACTCAGTAATATTTCCTAGTCTTGTTAGGGTTGGTTGTCCCCACAATTTGCTGGGAAAGAGTTGCAGTCTGATTCAGACTGGAATTCTGAAATGTACTTCTTCAGTTGGGTTGAGAAGAGTTCAATGGCTTATTAATAGACTTGATTTATTCATGGGTCATTCTTGAAATGTAATGGAAATCGAGCAAATGCAGAAAATAAAGATATTCATTGATAAAATAAGTTGTGAAAACATTTTTATTTAGTATTACAGTGAAGAACAACAAGCCACATTTTGAATGTGGGATAAATAAAAACAACATACAAAAAGGAAATAAAAAATTAAAGTATGTCCTGAAGTCGGAATGATTTTATTTAAGTCTACAACTAATAACGAATTGACAATTAGTAAATAATAATTACTCTGAAGATGGAATCATTTGCTGCTATTAGGGAGAAGATTGCCATGAAATAACCTGGACACCGCAATGATATTGATATTTTATGTGCATTTCCAGTTGTTTTAGATTTTTCCCCAGAGCATCTTTTGATATAGATAGGATCCCATGAATCTATGGCTCACACATTTTCATTTTAGACACCATAGTATATGGTCCACCTTTTCCTGATGACAATGAATGTTTGTAGAGACTCTTTCTTTTGGCAGAAACCTTTTACATTTTGTTTGCAAACTTAGGCTTGATTATTATCTTTTATGCTGCTGCTGTAATCTTGGCAAATAATCTCTGGAGGTCTGCAAATTGTCTAGATTGAAAATTCAGAAGATTGGAGGAGGCAATGCCCTCTTTTTAGGTCAGAGGATCTTTGGGCTAATTAGATTGGAGTTGGTTTTGTTAACTCTGAGAAAATTTGATGAATGTGCAGAGGGAGGGATGGGAAAGTTGGAGAAGAATTTTGTAGGAGTTTGATAAACAATGCTTTGATCAGTCCAATTGTAGCCAATAGTGCTGATGAAAATAAAATCTACCGTTTCAATACAAATAAATGAATAATAGTAATTGCATGTCAGATAGTTTCATCTTTTTACAAGTGCAGGTATAAGAAAGTCAGATAGTAGACCAGAGGTACCTATTAACAAAGATTCTGCTTTATGAATAGCAATGGTCAAATAGAGAAGCTCAAATGTAATGTAATTATGTCAGATCAAGATTAAAAAAGATAGGGAAGATATAGACATTACTACAAAAATGAAGACATCCATAATAGATACTCTGTGCAAAGAGCATTAGAGAGATATAAAAGTTTCTTTTCAAGACTTTAGGAAAAATGCATTGAAATGCTTTATTTACTGTTTTGTTTTGTCCGCACAGCATTTTTTTTTGTATGGAGCCTGGTGACAAGTAAATCTGTGTAGTCTATGTGCCAGTCACGGATATCAATTTTCATGTTGTGTTTATCAACAATTCCCTTTTTTTTATATTTGTCTTTTATTTGTGATGCTCCATGTTTTCATACTTTTACCATGCCATTTTAAAGTTTTTAACATGTTTATTTGATTAGATTTTAATGGAAATTTTGTATAGGATTTGGCATTGTACTAATGTGTTCATCCTTGTACATTTTTTTGACAGGGATCTTCATGGTAATAAGCTCACTGGCTCAATACCTCCTCAAATTGGACGACTCAGACACCTTATGACATTGTGAGTTTCTTTAATCTGGATCTGTGGAAAGCTACAAATAAATTTTGCTATTGTTTGGGTCATCCGTGTCTTTTTGTTTCCAAGATGACAGTTTCTGCTTATATCTAATTAGTAGGTCGTTTTGTTTCTTATTTGACATAAGCTGGAATCTTACATTACCTCCAAAATTTTCTTGTTACATCTTGAATTGATGGTGATAAACTTACAATATTTTCTCATTGGTCTGCTGTATGTTCCATTGATTGTGGGATCAAAATATTTTGATAGAGCACTGTACTAAGAGATTAGATATAAAATCTTATAAGTTTTTTAGATATCTGTACTAGTTACTCTTTCAGTATTTTTGCTGACTGTTACTAGAACATAGTCTCAGGCTCTTACAACAAGTCTTACGTATATTTGAGTTATGAGGGTGCTAAAGCTAGACTATTGGATTGCCAAAATGATTTCTACCGCGATGTAACTGTTTATTTTATTGACAAGTTTGACAAGCCTTTTCAATCATTCTGACATCATATGATAATTTTGCATGTTTGGAATAAAAGCTTAAATGTATTAGTATTGAGGATAGATTTGGTTTCCAAGGAACTAACTCCTACCTAGTTTTGTGCTTCATCTGAACTCTCTTTTTCATTCCAAATTCTTGACTTCTTTGTATTGAAATCCTAAGTTGCTGGTATGGGTATGGGTAATTTTTTTTTTTGGGATTTGGGTACATGAGTTTCGGTATGTGTGTGTATACACACACAAAAAAAAAAGAAGGTTTAAAGGAATATACAGAATTGTAAAACTAAATCATTTGATAGCATGATACTTCATCATTGATCCTTAATGAATTAAGAATCATTCAACTTCACCAGGAGATCAAAGGCTCCTTGACAATAATCTCTTCTTATTTTTTAATTTCCACAATTACTTTTCCTTGTATAATGAAAAAATTATTAACCTAGTACAAACTATTTTTATTTTTTAACTTCCACAATTAGTTTTTAGTATATAATTAAAAAATTATCAACAACCCAGTACAAACTATTATTATTTTTTAACTATTAACAACCTTTGGATCTGGGTACCCATGCACTGGTGCACACCAAGCATACCCGTGCGCAACCTGGACCCAAACACACCCAGACCCGGTGCGTGGGTACAGGGTGTGAACCCTGCAATTAAGTTGAAATCTTTTTCAAGTTTAAATTCAGAGAAGAGGTGAATATTTATGGGGAATATTTGCTTCCAATTCTTCTTGTATTCTACTAATGCTAAATTGGAGAGGTGAGTATGTATGAGGAATATCTGTTTCCAATTCTTCTTGTAGTCTACTACGGCTAACTTTTTTTTTTTCAGGAATTTGAGGTGGAACAAGTTACAAGATTCTATCCCCCCTGAAATAGGTCAGCTGAAGAAACTTACAAACCTGTAAGCTCTTGATACACTAAATGCAACACATCCTTTCTGGATATAATATATGATGGTCTTTGATGCTTGTATTAGTTTGTTGATAAAATGGCCTTGACACTTATCAATAATCAGCAAATATACTTACTTGGCAGATATTTAAGCTTCAACAACTTGAGAGGGGCAATTCCAAAGGAACTTGGAGATCTGCCAGAACTGCGTTATCTGTATCTTCATGAAAACCGGCTTACGGGTCGTATTCCTCCAGAGCTGGGAAATCTTCCTAATCTGCGCCACTTGTACACTTGATATCCCTATTTTTAATGTTTCTGTAGCTTATTTTAGCTGGAAATAATTTTGGCAAATGCTATGCTTATATGAAATCTGAATAGTGTGCCATTTTAAGCTGCTTGACTTTGTCAGTTCATAAATTCTTGTGGTTTTCAAACAACTGTCTGAGTGACTTATAACATGATAAAATTTTTCAGAGATGTGGGCAATAATCACATAATAGGGACCTTAAGGGAGCTCATCCGTGTAGAGGGTTGCTTCCCATCACTCCGTAATTTGTAAGTACACACATTTAAGATTACAGATCTGAATTTATCTATGTAGTTAGTCTTTATTATTATTATTAAGTCTTGACTCCTAGAAATAAAGCATATGAGAGGAGTTGAATTTTTCTTGTAGATGATTTGCGCATACATTTGTAATTCATGTCTTAAATTTGGAAAGTGCGGTACCATTTGCTGATTTCATATCTTTGACCACAGCTTAAATGGGCCAGAAGGGTAACCATTATAACTTCTTCTGACTGATTTGATAGGTAGATATATGATTAACAGGGATTTTTTCTTAATAAAACATGCATCACTAATATTGAGTGGTTCTCCAAGGTTTGGAGATGGTAAAAGTTTTCTGGATTTTGGAATGTTGAGGTGACAATTACTAAAATAATATTCAAATTTAAATATAAATAAATTATGAATAATTTAAAGAAACTAAAAGAAACTGAAGTTTTAAAATGTAAGCACTGAAGACAATGTGTTGGAATATGCAATGATAATCCATTGATGCCTTAATTCAATCCAGTAATCTAATATGAATCATGATATTTATTTCATCAATCGAAGTTACAAATTGAGGAGCTGGAACAGTTGAAAATTTCGAAAAAGGAAGAAGAGAAGTTACATGCATGCCATTTATCTACTTTAGACAAGAAGCATAGAAAGAAACACCATTCAATGCATAACCATGACCTTTTGACCCATTTCTATTTTGGTGATGACCTTGGGTGCATTGTTCATGAGATGCACCGAAGAGATTTGTCTAAAACACACGCCTGTAGGTGGACTCAATTAATTTGCTTGCTGCTTAGCTGTCATGCCCCGCCTTGATTTGTTTATATTAATTATAAACAAAGGACAAACGGCAATGAGACTAGGGCAAAAAAGCTGGCAGCGATTACTATAGAAGTGATGCTCATAAGAAATAACATTGTTGCAGGGATAAAGAGATGAATTAATAATTAGTTTAAAATAAAATAAATATTAAAGCCAGCAGTTTATGAAAGGTGGTGAATTCTGAAGGGTTGTGTCCACTTCTGAAGGGACAGCAATCTTCAAAAAACATCAACCCTATAAAGCAATCAAGATATAAATAAGGAGAGGGACAATGGTGAAGAGTGGGAGAAAGAGATCAAAGATCATCAGAAGAGGACAAAATACATACAGTGAATCAGGGAGGTCAAAGAAGCAGAATAGTACGGCATTTAATCAAGGAATAAGCTTTCAGAATTGTAATTAGTAAACTAGACAGCAGTTTAATTGTCATAACTCTGCCATAAAGGAGATAACAATGACAGAAAAACGTCTTATCCTGAAGACTTCACGATTTTCTGTGAAGGGTGCTCAGACAATGTGTAAATTGTTTAAGGAGCAATGATTGCAACAGCGATTAGACAGTCATCAACCATTACAAACAGCAATTGATGGAGGGAATAATAAATATGTCGTTAAGGAGGATAATAATTGTCTATGAAGAGATTCAAGGTCATTTATGAAGGGACACATCTTTGTTGAGAGGGCAGCCACTTTCCAATCTTCACGAAGTCTGGAGTCATCGAAGTAGATATGGAGGAAGATCCAAGGCAGAAAGGGTTATCATCGAATGGAAGCAGTTACAGCAATCGATCAAGAAGATATCATCCAGATCGGGCACAGGAAAGCAGCAGATCTCTCTTCATTTCAGAACTGTTATAACAAGCATCTAACAATCTTAATAATTGCTCTTGTGGCATACATATTGCCTATGCATTATTTTGTTTGTCAAAATTTGTCTCTTGTAATGTATGATTGGATATAAAATGCATATGTTTGTTAATAAACCTGTTTGTAAACCCCCATCATGTAGGGAAGGAAAGAGGTGTAAGGAAGAGGGGAAAGTATGAGATTTCCATCTAAGTTGGCCACCCTAAGTGGATGTCAATGTTGCTTGCCATTGGGGCCAAGAGGGCAAAGATATGCTCTTGGGCTTAGATAGGACACTCAAGAAGCCCCCCTACTATGATCTCCTCGCTCGCTCTACCTGATGAAGCCTTAATTTTTACAAATTAGGGCCTCCGTTTGTGAAATAATGTTGGAGGCTTGAAGATGTTGAACAAACCCATTACACATGGCTGCATATGCAATGAATCCAACATGGTATGTGGTGAAACCGTGTGCAATTGTCATGATTGATGGCGAGGTGGTAAAGAAGGGTCTTATGATGGCTTTCAAAAAAATAAATAGTCTAGACTCTAGAGGAAGCTTCAAATATTATAATTAGGTGGATCAAATTCACTTAGGTTGACATCTATATGAGCTAAAAGAAGATGGTACTCACTTTGGCACAAGAGAGGCAAGTTGGCGAGTGACAGATATTGGCTTCCAAGATTGTTGTGTACTTTTGCTCTTTTCCTCCACTTGCGATTTTTAGCTCATCTGCTGCGGAGAGGAAGTGGTTGACATATACCTATATTGACTCTCTTTAGCGGAATGATGTACCTCTAGGAGATCAAAGAATCTTGTTTTCATACAAAGTTCTTTGAGTTTCATTGATTGTAAGACCCTTGAGTACAAGAACTTAGCCGCATGTTGGGATGTTGGTGAAGATCAAGATACACAGGCAATGGTGATTAAGATTCTCTCATAGGAGGAAGATAAGTCCAGTAATTCTAGTGATAAAGAATAGCTTTTGAGATATTCATCAAATGATGTGTCAAATTTTTGAGTTTGTTGCTCAATGTAGCTTTCTTGTATGCATGCGGCATTTCTTGTTTTGGCATTTCTCAGCTCTAACTTATAACTCAATTTGTAACTTTGTTTTATGAAATAGATGATGATTTATATTATACTTTATCACATGTATTATTGGATCAATGCATTGTTATAGTGTTATTCAACAAATTGTATTTACTGTCTACTTTTTAAAATTTCATCTTCTTTTAGTTTGTTTAAGTTATTTTAATATTTTTAAAATTTTTTTGATGGCCTTCTTTTCCACCCTCCCTAGAATCCAGGAAATTTTATTTTACTTATCCCTGAAACTCTAATCCCCCTTCCTGCTCTCTCCAAAACTTGGAGAAATGCTGACTAACCACATATCCTGAAATCTTTCTTCTTTTCCGAACTTTTCAATGGAGATAATTGTGTTCTTGTCCTCTTTTAGGGTGTTGGGTGATCCCTTTGCACCTTTAGAAAGACAGGTTTCTTTTCTTTTTTCTTCTTACTCCGGGATCACAACTACATACAAAAATGACAAAAATGGTCCTGCAAATTGGAGAAAGGCTTCTCTTTTTCTTGTGCAAGATAATATGAAAAGGAGGTCCTTCTAAAGAGGCTTTCATCTTTTAAAATGCAAAGATAGGAAATCTGTGAGGTGTCATCCATGCATGACACCCATTGAATGACGGACAAGTTGCCAGCATCCTATTATCCATTGATCATGCCTTCTCCTATTGGCAGGTGAATCTTGTGGAAGACTGAAGGATTTCTCCCTAATTTACTATATGTTTTCTAACATGGTTGGTATTAAGTATGAACTAATGATGCAAGGTGATCCTACTTAATTACTGCAATCATTAGAAACTTTGTCACAACAAGAATAAGTGTTATAAAATCTGCTGCATGTTTTTTTGGCAATCATGATTTGAGCTGTGAATTATCATTCTGTTGTTTGAGTATCCTCAACTCCGTGCAGTTGTATCATTGGATTATAGCATGATTTCATAGTAATAATCTAACATCCTTTTTCAGCAACAAAAAGGGGGATATCTTTATTTCGTTGAATTTTCACGTTTTGTATATGGAAAATAATAACTATGTTGAAAAATCTAGTTTGTTCTATTAGTTAGTATTTAATAAATTTATTATGTAAATGTGTTATGTCCATTCCAGGTATCTTAATGACAACTATCTGACTGGAGGAATTCCTGCACAGATTGCCCACTTGACTAACTTGGAAATTTTGTCAGTATATTGTTTTGCAAAATTATATAATTGTTCAAGTAGTATGCATTGTGTATTCAAATCCTTCTGTTTTATATTTTTGTTGAATTATCTTATTTGTACCAGATGCATAGGAATGAGTCCTGTCTTTTATCCAATTTCTAATTGAATTTTTAGTAGAATGTCCGAGTGATATAGTTGTCTGTTTATTAGGTATTTGTCTAACAACAAAATTGCTGGTATTGTGCCACCGGAGATTGCTTCTCTGCCAAGATTAACCTACTTGTAAGTTTTCTCTTCTTGCAGTTCCTTTTATGGATACTCTGCCTAGTTTTTAATTATAAGGATGTGCTTACATAAATAATTTTGGACTTGCACGGTCTCTTATTCCCTAGGATGGTAGTCAAAACTTATGAATTGTTTAATTTTACAACATTTCCACACCTGTTAATAAGGGAAAAAGAAAGAAGAAAAAAACTGTTGAAGGATGGGATGGAAGTGTTGCTCTTACTATTTCACTCATGATTCTCTAAATATTAATAAAATAATACATGATAGGGCTAGAAAGAGAGAAAGATCAAAATGTTTATTCTTCCAATTCCTTTTAGTGTGGATACCTTTTGCAAGGTGCATTCTTATGAAAGATGGATGCCAAGTTCCAACCTGGTTCTGCAAAGTTTAAGGAAGCATATTTTGAGTTGCTTGGTTTCTTAAATAGATATTTGTTTTCTTATTTTTAAACATTTGTTCTTCCAAAGAATGAAACAACAATTGTAGTGAAGGTTCAGAACCTTTTTTTTGGTTGTGTCCCTCATTCATTGGAGCAGGCACCCTTCAAAAATAGTACACAATATTTTTCATTGTACAACAGTTCAGTTTAGCTGAAAAGCAAGCCATTTGTTGAACTGCCATTGGATCTTAGATTCATTGAAATTATACCGAGCCGCATTAACAAGTGTTATGATTTAGAGTGATATTCATTTGCAATCCTATATATAATGTATATGTCCTCCAAAATTCTTGGAATGGGGTACTTAGACATCCACAAGCAATTGGGAGAGATAATTTTTTATTTTTATTCTCCTCGTACTTAGAATTTTTTGTAATGGCATTGAATAGGGAGGTTATGGAAAAAGGTTAACATTGACACTCACAATCATCCCTCTAGAATGCAAATTGATCTCTCCTTAATGCTATACAGTTACTTCACCAAGATTGGTGTATCTTGTCATAATTGGTGGGGCTTGTTGTAACCTTTTCACACCATTGCCCCATTGCAAATGGGCCCCCCTCTTTTCACGTGCAGTTGTTTGGTTTTGGCAGTTCAGGTGACAATTCAGAGCTCAAAGGGTTAAGGAGTGGATGAGTGACCAGGTCATTAGGATTGCAGGTGCAGATAAGGGTGTCAGAGTTTAAAGCTCACTAGGGTCAAGTTGTAATGATTTGAGTAAAATTTTTAAGTGTTGGGATATTCTAGCTAGTCAAATAGTTTGAAAGATGTTATAATGACCTATTTCATTTATTAATTCGGGCTAAAATGGCAAAGGGCATGCATAAGACTCCAAAATCCCTATTGAAATTGATTTTCCACTCTTTGAATGTGAAAAATCCTTATGAAAATCAATTTTCCCTTTCAAAGTTGCACTTTTTACCTGTGAAAATAGAATTTCCACTCTAAAATTGCACTGTGTCCCTATGAAAATAGAATCTCCACTCAAAAAATGCACAAAGTCTCTATAAATGGTGAACTGGCTTTATTGGGTTTCACCTGGTTCAGGTATACTCCCACTTTTTATTTATTTTTAATATATATAGTCTCTAATGTAACTGAGATGATTTGAAAGTCTCATTGATCTACTTTGACTATTCATGGACACTAATATCCTTTGTTTATTTCACCTTTACAATGAATTTGAGCTTACATGGTTGACAGTTGCATTTTGAAAGTGCTCATTTAAGGAAAACTTTTCACGATGAAGGAATCCCCTACTTCTATAGCATATTGAATTCTATGCCATGATCATTGAAATACATTTTTTTGTTGGGTGCTTTTTGCTTTCAAAGAGACTCTAGAATGTCTCGGAAGAAATGTAGAGATATGGTTACAGTTTTTGCTCTCTTTCATAAGCATCGTTATTTTTGGGAATCTTGTGCACTTATATTTTAGTTTCCTCTGCCATGTGATTCTGACAGATATCTTGATCACAACTCCCTTACTGGAAGAATTGCAGATGCATTTTACCAGCATCCTTACCTGAAAGAAATGTAAGCCTCCTTTTTAGTTAGATACACCTGGAATAGGTCTCCATGAATAAGAATCATTTTTTGTCTGGCATGATAATTCCTGATCAACATGGTACCTGCAAGGGTTAATTGCTTTTGTAGTTCTTAGGATCCCAGGTTTTTGAATACAATATATTGAATGTCAAAATTTGAATAATAACTTCTGCAAGTGTATCCTCAGGTATATAGAAGAAAATCAATTTCGCCCTGGTGTCAATCCAATTGGTGTTCATAAAATGCTGGAGGTATCAGACACAGAATTCCTCTTCTAAGCAGCTTTATTTTGCCTTCGATTCCAGATTTGCAGCATGCATTCTCTTCCCTGAAGAGGAGAGTACAGCGATGCTTTTTCCCATAACTCGTCTTCTAGTTGTTTTAATTGACATCTTTGTATTAATATTTTTTGGTAGAAGTGCTTTATATTGAGTATTTCCCAAAGCAGTTTTTGTCGAAGGACAAACATAATACAGGATTTTTACCTGAAGATGGTGTCATTCTTAATTAGAAATTAGAATAAATTTATTCATAAGTTTGGTGTACAAAATTACAAATATCTTTCCCTAGAAATAGTTCTGACTATATATCATGAAAGCTAGAAAAGCCATGGATCACCTACAGTTGAAAATAACTGCTGTAAACTTTGAGGCAATCTGGTGCCGATTTGTAGTCTAAATCTTTAACGTCTAATTATTGCAATTTGAAAATGAATGTTTTCTACAGGTTACTAAGTTGGTAGGGATGTACCCAGGTCTATATTTGAGCTTTTTCTAGAAGCTTGATTTTAGACTTTTATATGTTTAACTTTATATCAGCAAATCTTAATTTATTTGGGGACACTAATCTATTGAAAGACGTTTTGTAAGAACACTCAATGCCGACCTTACGAGTTCATTTCTTCATGAGCAGATGTATGGTGCTTTTGTTAAGAGTTCATATTTTTGTAATATAGTCTTTTTTTTTTAATTTGTTAAATTCCCTTTGAGAAGTCACCGGCTTACATATGATTGATTACCAAGGTGTACTTGCTCCATCAAAGTCATCCATGACTTGGACCCATATTATCTGCTGGGATCTGCCCCTGTAAGTTGGATGCAATACTTTCTTCGGCTCAACACGTAATTTTCTCCTTGGGATTTGAACTAAGGCTTCCCTCGCAAGCTGTGATATTGTTTCACTTAAGCTCATTTTATGTGCTCATTTTATGTTACCGAAGCAATTAATATTAATATAACTTATGTCCGAGAAGAATGAATCTCACTTAACAGAATCCCATCATGCCGGGAATTTCATTGTTAACCACACATGTCATGATGAACACTCCTATTTGTTGCTAAGTGGGTTATTGATAGTTTTTGGCTTCAACAAACAATCTTAGCTTCTCAATAACATGCTAGGATATTCAGTATCAGAATTTGATATACAATATCAATTACCCTGTAAATATATTTTTGCCAGCATTCTTGAAATGCAATTTACATAAAGAATTGTAAAAATCTCAGATTTATTCTGAAATTCTATCTCAGCTCTGATAGCTTTGCAATTATAACTCTTATTGTTAGTTTCCTTTTCGACAAGGCAACATATGTATTCTGCAGAACTGGCTTTGATTTTTGATGCCAATATAAATTAAATGAAACCCATAAAAAAGAAAACAAATGCAAATGAAAACCCCAAAATTGTCTATGTTCTTGTTTTATCTGTATCCTATTCACTCACTAGAGGATGATCCACTTACGTATGGGATGATGTAGATTCATTCATGTATGCTTGGATTAAACATTTGCTGTTACTTGTGCACTGAGTGGGTCCACAAGTCAATGGAAAAATAATATTCTTATAGAATGCTTGGATAAGGGGTTTCTCATGTTCACGTCAGTTTCACTTGGCGATTATCAAAACAACTAAGCTATCTTTTGCCTTTATTAATAAGCTTGATGCTAGTAATGGCCTTAACTTGGTTATCATAATGACATATCAAGAACTTGATTACGACAAATGTGTATACTGACAGCATTACTATATGGCATCTTCAGGAATTGGATACTCCGCCATTTAGCAAAAAAAAAAGGATCTCCTCATTTTAAACTTCATTGATTCTACATTATTGATGTGGTTTAGCTTTTTCTACAAACAACACTAAACACAACAAAATGTGTAATTTGCTAAGCGTTTGTAAACTAAATTTGAATTGAAAAAAAAAGCATTTCTTATGAGTAGTGGCTATGCCAAAATCCTTTGATAATGCATATTTTCCAAAAAAATAATGAAATAATATCGGTAAATATTTTTCATATTTATATGATCACAATCACAATGTATGGTTCTTCATATTCCATATATTTTTGTAACATCATAAACAGCAGCTAGACTACACACCCCAACACATTTCAAACATCACTATTTGGAAAGTGCAGTTAGCTGGTTATTACAATGTTAAAATTACACACACATCAACACATCTCAAATATCGCTATTTGGAAAGTGTGGTGAGCTTGTGATTATGATGTTAAGCACTTCCCAAATAGTGATATTTGAGATGAGATATATCATAATTACCAGCTGGCCGCACTCTCCAAATAGTGATATTTGAGATGTGATGTATATCATAATCACCAGTTGGTTGTAGTCTTCGAATGGTGATATTTGAAATGCCATGGTAAATTTAGGTTCTTTTAATTTAAGTTGACTGTCAAGACAATCACTTGGCCAAGTTATTTTCATGTATTATTTACAATTTTTAACAATTTAGGCTACTATATAGAGGACAATATCTTTATATTGTAAAATGTTCTTCTAAAGGTGGCCGTAAGAAGGATCGGGAGAAGATTAAATCTGCTGGGGATTTCTTAGTGAAATCTAGGGTTGTCAAGCCCATTGATGTTCATTTCTCCCAATCTTCTCAATGATTGCTCTTTCTTGGAATGTTAGGGGGTTGATTAGCATCTCTCGACAAAAGGCTATTCATGATTTGGTTCCAGCTCATTCACCATACATTTTCTATGTTCAGGAGACTAAGGTTTCTGTTGGTGGCATGTTTCACTATGCTTCTTGTATTTGGTATTTTGGTCAGTGTCAGTGCATTGGTTTTCAGGGTAATTCTAGAGGTTTGGTGTTTTTTGGGATCCACACATGATTGCTCCCATTTGGTTGATTTCTAGTCATTCCTCTATTTCTATGGTTGCTACTTGTTTGGATTTTAGTGAGACTGTTCTAATTACTAATGTTTATGCTCCAATTGACATCCGTGGTAAAATCCATCTTTGGGATCACAAAAGATATGTTCGGTCATGTGCTCCTTATCTTCCTTGGATCTTAGGTGGTGATTTTAATTCCGTGTTGAGTTTGGGTGAGAAAAGAGGGGGGCTGCCTAGGTTAGGTCCAGCCTTAGATCTTTTTCAAGCTTAGGTGGATTCTCTTGGTTTAGTGGATGTCAAACATTCTAATGGGACTTTCACTTGGAATAATAGACGGAGTGGGTAGGAGGTGATGTTTGAACGACTGGATAGGTTTCTTGTCTCCTATTTTTGGGTTGGTAGTGGCTTGGTTACTTGTTCTGAAATTCTCGATTGAAGAGGTTTTGATCATTGACCAATTAAATTCTCTACTTCTTTTGCGGGTCCAAAGATTCCTCCTTTTAAATTTTAGCTTATGTGGCTTTGGGACTCTTCGTTGCATGACTTAATGGCTAAATGGTGGAGTGGATGGCTCTGCTTATGTCACAACTATGTCTCTGTGAAGAAACTTCAATATGTCAAATATCATCTTAAGAGATGGACTACATGTTTCAGTAACCTTTATTCCAAAAAGAGGAATGCTCTTGATCGCCTTGTTCGGGAGGAGATTTATTGGAAATAGAAGGGGGTAAAAACACAAGAAACTGTCACCCTTTTACAAAGGAAAGGGCTAACAACACCAAAATTGTAAAACTTCAAGAGCATAAAAGTCACATTTCTGTTGAGAATTTGAATATGATGTAAACTGATGAAATGTGTGAAATATGATGAATTTTATGCTTATAATTTTTTTAAAAAAATTTGAACAAAAATTAATATATTTTTTTAAAAAATATTTTAGGTCTATTTTTTATTTCTCGAAAAATACTACAAATCATGGAGTTTACTTCTTGACAAATCATTATAAGTAAAATATTGTTTTTTACTCCAATTTCAGAATACGTTTTAAATTACATGTATAGCTAGTGCAAACAACAAGAAAGGAGTGTTTTCGATCTATAGTTTGTCCAAAATAAGTATTCAAAGTCGAACTTACATGAAATCAACAGTTTTTGTCTCCCGCCACTTTTCCCCTATCAAAACTATACCAAAAACCAAATAAATTACATATTTTTGAAGATGACTCTCTTCTCTAGTGTTGTATATGATTTTAAATTTTTTTTGAATTGATTTAGCATTTTTTTATATTTTCCGAATCAATGATTTGTCAAAGCTTAATATAACTACATGTAGTTTTTAGCGAATTTTTTCAATATTTTGTAGTTGAAACAATATAAAATTTATGTCTAGAATCGTAGTTTCGAGATTTAGAAAAGGGTACTTTCAATTTTTTGACATTTTCTATTTTGAGCAGAGAACAGAACATCAAAAGTGCAAACTTATGACTTTTTTGTATTTTTGGATGTTTGGCTGCCAACATGGCATGCCACCTAGGTAGACTCGGTTGAGTCTTAACTCAATCGAGTAGGTTTCGGCCGAGTCCTACTGGGCTGAGTACCCTTAGGGGTCGGCCCCCCCGCGAGCAGTCGCGTGGGCGACCCACCCTTTCAAATAGAAGGGTATATATATAAGATATTTTTTAAAAATAAAATATAACAATTGTGAATTTCATTCCTTATTTTAGATTGATTAGATTGAATAATTGGTCTATATTAGAAATTAGTTAGATTGATTAGGTAAATTGAATTTTAATTGATTAGACCTTTCAATACTTTTTTCAATTGATTAGATTAGATTGATTTTAAGGTTGTTTAAAGATTGATTAATAAATTGATCAAGTAGATTGTTCAATTAGATTGATTAGGTTTCAAATTATTTTCAAGTTCAAATTAGAAACTTGTACAATTGAACGTAATTAGGTTTCAATTAATTGATCTAGATAAACATATGTCTACATATGTATCTAGATAAACACATGTCTACATATTGAATGCAATTAGGTTTCAATTAATTGATCTAGATAGGGCTTAAGGGTGCATAATAGGGCTTTAGGGGTCATATTAGCTTGATTAATTTAGATTGATTAGATTGTTTAGTTAGATTGATTAATTAGGTTTCAATTAATTGATGTAGATAAATTTTTATTAGTTTGTATTAGATTGAACAATTAGATTTCAATTAAATTAAAATTTGATTTAAATGTATCTAGAGATAAACATATGTCTACATATTGAATGTAATTAGGTTTCAATTAAATGATCTAGATAGGGCTTAAGGGTGCATAATCGGGCTTAAGGGGTCATATTAGCTTGATTAATTTAGATTGATTAGATTATTCAGTTAGATTGACTAATTAGCTTTCAATTAATTGATCTAGATATTTTTATTGGTTTATATTAGATTTCAATTAGATTTTAATTAAATTGAAATTTGATTTAAATGTATCTAGATAAACATATGTCTACATGTGCACAAATTTTTTTTATAGTTCAAATATCTATATATCTATCTAAACAAATGTACAGACTACATGATCATCAAATATCAATTTAAACATCAAGGTCATGTACATATAGATCATAAACATCAATTTCCATACATATTTATACATCTATAAACGTAAAATGAAAATCAAACATGTATCAATGTAAATGTTTATATTAATGTAAAACATGTACATACAAATCTAATATCAATGTCATGTGTACAAATACAAGGGGTCTATAGAGATAAATACATGTATGTGTACTAGATCAAAATCAACGTCACATGCAAATCTAAATCTATCTACACATTACATGTGCATGTATATAGATCACAAACATCAATGACTGCCATCACGCGCTGTGTCTGGGTTTGTGTGGATCCTTGTCCTGTTGGACCTGAGTCTGTATGTAAATGTAACAATTTATAAATAATTAATGTAATGCCAAGCTTTTTTTAAAATGTACATTTAAACTCAAATAAATTATTTAATTTAAATTATTTTACCTCCGTGTCTTGATGAATCGGATCAACAGGCTCCTCTAAATCTCCATATGTAGCACCCATCATAGTGTCCTGTACTTGGTTCAAATAAACAAATAAGAATATATATACAATTACTTGATTGTTCTTGAATCTTGAAATTAAATGGTTTCTTACTTGTTGTAATGCATGTCTAATGTTAGATAACTCAGAAGAGTGTAAGGACACTGCATCAGGATCAATGGCCTCATCCATAAGCAAATATGAGAATCCAGTGTGAAATTGTGAGGTCCTAGGTGTCTTCTATAGGGGAGCCTGTGTATGTTGTTGAGGTGGTGTAAGATCATCCACACTTTGTTGTGGAGCTATAGGATGTATTTGGACTTCGTCCTGTCTGGAGGTACCTGCCTCTGCATCTCCCCATCCCCAACTGCTGCCTGTGGAGGATCTTGCATGTACTCCTTGAATGGATGTAGGAATATCACATGGAGGAACCCCATGCAACATAGAATGTGTTTGGTAAGATGCCAGAAGATCACTCACTAAAATGGAGCTCATGTCGCGTAGGTGATCCTCTGGTAGTTGTGCTATCTC
>BSBK01011112.1:117500-225000 GCA_027943335.1 Chamaecyparis obtusa | reverse complement strand
TAGAACAAGAATCAAGGATGCCCTCACATATGCTGGATCTATGAATGCCACTTCTAGATCTTCAATGTAGATATGCTTGATAATCAATTGCAATGAAGGAGAGATGAATGCAGATGGATAGAAGGATCTTCTTGCTTGATTGAGACTTCCTCTACTTGGCTATCATGGGAGAGAAACTTGCTTCAATGGAGAAGATCACCTTGGAATGAACTTAAATGAATTGGAGAAACTAGATCTTGGATGGTTGCCTTTAAATCTTGAATTCAATTACTCGTGATTGCTTGATTGCTCTTGAAAACTTGATTTCAAAATTGTAGATATGAAAGTATATCAAAATCAGAAGAGATAGGGTGTTTTTGTACCCCATCCATCATTTTGGGATTCAAAATTGTTTCGGGCTGATCACCAGATATTTCTTTCCATTAACACTATGACATAGGGCTCTGAGCCTAATTTGGGCCCAAATATGAGGGTACAAATCAGCTAGGTTCATCTATACGTAGGCTTTTGATCTTAGATTCAAATTGGGTGCAAAGATGGTAGAGAAAAATTGAGAAAAGAGGAATCAGGTTTCTAGAATCAAGCATAATAGACATCTAATCTTGAAATCACCAAAATGAGGCTTAATAGAGCATCTAATTATGGGTGCTAACTTTTTGGGACAATACACCTTCTACGCGTGATTTTCTATAGGATGTTTAGGAAACAAAAATGAATAATCAATGATTACTCCAAATCATAATGATCGACTTGGGGTCATTGTCACAACATGCATATTAGCAAGATACTTATAGTCAATTAATTCTTCTAATTATTTCTTAAACTACAAGGATATAGAAACAAGTTTGGTTGATGTAGGAATCACTCGCATGCTAGAATTTTTGAGTCCAAATTGAACACACCCTTCACTTGCAAAGACCATTCAATTTTCTCGCACATTCCATCATAAGAGCACTAGTATTTGGTTAGTTTAAAAGATAACACAGATTTCAGCAACCCTTGTCATTTAATGAAATTAAAACCATTCAATTTATGACTTTTTTAATTTACTTATCAAGAAAGATAATTCATTTGGAAATAATTAATTATTGAAAATGTTAAAATTGTAGCACTTATCATTGAATCATCATAAACTTTCAAATTCATCAAGTATGATTAATGTTCAAATATTAAAATTCTCACTTGATCCAAATTCCATTAAGACATTAGACATTTAGTAAAAAGAAAATATAAAATTCCTATAAATGTGACACACATTTATTTATTATTATTTAACATATAATTATTTTTTAAATTATTAAAGTAGCCTAACAAGGGGGTTGAACCTTACATAAACAAGGCCTGAAGGAAAATTATAGGTCATCGACAACACAGACAACACAACAGATGCTGACTAAAAAGATAGAACACATAGCACAAAGGCTAGAAGCCATTCAAAGGAAAGGCCAAACTCACACCACAAGAGAAGATGAGAAAGAGTTTGAAGAACAATTCTTACTATGCTATCAGACAATTGTCTAGACATTGCTATCCTTAGGTTCCCCAACAAAGGAAACTCCCCTAGGAAAGTTGTCAGCACAATGGATAGAGTGTTTAAGAAGTTGGGCAGTGTCAACATAAACTTGGTGCAAAGAAGAAGCAGAAGCAATAGGATCATAATGGTCCACATAGCTAGAGGGAGATGCACTTGTAGTAGCAGGGGCAACATCTAGAGTTGCAGTTGGAACAAGAGTTAGATTAGTAGCAACACCCTGACCTTGATCAACAGCAGGGACATTATCCAAATTTTCAGTAGGGGTTTCATCCTCATCCACAACCTGTGAATCCTTAGATGAAGAATCAGAAGCATAGACTGCCAAGTGATCGTCATTTGCATCCTTCCACCAAGTAGCAACACCTTTTCAATGCAAAAGAGTGTCGTAGTTTGTAGCCATGTGCCCAGTAAAGAAGCAAGACTATCAATGGAAGAGAAGACCCTCATAATCCAGTGCTCGATCCGTGGCCTCTCCCCAACCATGAGTACTTTATCCTTCCAGGAGCAGTGTGGAGATATCCATATCAACCAAAATATGAGCAAAAGTAGAATGACCCTTTGTGGTCATAGCTTCATCCACTTTTAGGAAATGACCAAGAGAGTTTTCGATGGCCTCAAAGAAAGACATCTTCTAGAAATGGAGTAAGAGATTAGGAAGGCGAACCCACATTGAACATACATTGAGTGATTCAATAAGAGGGTTGAAAGATACTGTCTAGGGTTTGGAAAAAAAGGGAGTGATCCCTCCAAACCCACAACTTGTTCAAGACCAAATCATGATCTTCAGAAGAAGAAAATGAAGCAATAAAAAACCCCTTTGCACAAGGGTAGAGCTCAATGTTACCAAAAACTAAGGGTCGCCAAGACCTAGTTACCCAATAATGAAAATCTGGAAGAGAGGGCCAAAGGCCTGCGAATTTACAGACCAACCCACAACATTGGTAGAAATCCACATCTGGGCCGCAAACCGCCATAGGGAAGGCATTAGCACAAGCAATAGGTCGATCTTTCACCTTTGAAAGGATGGTAGCAACAAATTTGGTAGCATGAGCATAGCTCCTTCCACTAGTAGCAACAAATTTTAAGGGGGGGGGACCCCATCATTGACAACTCTAGGGCCAAAAATAATAGTGCCAAGAGCAGCAGTAATAATGTCTAACCCAAGTCGGGAGGCAGAAGAATGTTGCCCAACAAGGAGAATAAGAGAAGAATCCCCTCGCCCAGGGGCAACACACAAAATAAGGGGACTATTGGATGCCACAAGGGGTCAAAATCCCTGTAACATCCATGCCAAAAGCATTATCACCCAGGGTAGGAACAACCCCCAAGCACAACACAGACAAAACACCCTCAATCATTGATAGCCTAGCACGAAGAATACCCCCAACACTTGCGGAAGACACCGTTAATAGTCCAGTCTACTGAAACGATGCCCCATCCACAATTGCAGACATAGTAGTTGCAGTGGGCCCAAGCACATTTGAAATGCTTGTCAAGTGGGAAGCAGAACTGTTGGCAGTGACCATGATGCCACAAAATAGGGGGCTCTTGGATGCCACAAGGGGTCGAAATCCCCGTAACATCCATGCCAAAAGCATTATCATCTAGGGTAGGAACAACCCCCAAGCACAACACAGACAAAACACCCTCAGTCGGTGATAGCCTAGCACAAAGATTACTCCTAGCACTTGTGAAAGGCATCGTTAATAGTTGAGCCTATAGAAATGATGCCCCATCCACAGTTGCAGGCATAGTAGTTGCAATGGGCCCGAGCACATTTGAAATGTTCGTCAAGTGGGAAGCAGAACCGTTGGCAGTGACCATGATGCCTTAGAGTCAATTTTATACCAAGTATTTAAGAAAAATATTATCACACGTCTTAAAATATGATTATTATAAAAATTATACTAATATATTATACATGTTGTTTGCCTTCTTTCTTATTCTAAAATAAAGATTTTACGTATAAGTAAATAATAATTTAAAATTAAAATATATTAAAATATAAAAAAATTAGAATATATTTTATAATATATGTAGGGGAATAACAAATACCATTAGATGATATTGGGAGGGTAAACAAAAGCATTTGAAAGGTTTGATTTGTTGTTGTGTTTGATGGACATCCATCTTTATGCATGTAATCCAAGATTAATTAATAAGATTGGAGTCTTATTGAAGGGTTTGTAATCTATTTTTATGTAATATGACGAAAACATATGGTTTGTAATTTATTTCTATAAAATGAAACAAAAAAATCTATTATAAAATAAACTGAAAACTTGATTGTCTTATTCTCTAAAAGAACTTCTGTTTTTTAAAATTTTCAATTTCCATTTGATACCAACTGAAAATTTCCCTCGCCAATTTAGAAAAAACTCTTTTTTTCCACATATCATACATTTACAATTTTGAAATTAATTAATATTTTAAAAATAATTCAATTAAATTCTTTAACATAATTTTTTTTTAACATTACCATATCCTATTTTGATGATTTAAATGAACATAAAGACGGGGATTTTTGGTGATTACTTTGGAAAGATTACGTTAAGTATTCTCCTGTCAACATTTTCTTATATGTGAGGCCGGATATCCAACAAAAGTCCACTTTTAAGACAAATGTTACTGAGAATGTATATTTGCAAACAAATGGCAAATGTATGGAATATGAAAACATGGAATATCCTCTGTTTTTCTGGCATGGGAATCTGTGATGAAGTTGTTTTATATTCGATCCATCTGCCAAATGGCTTACATATACAGTGAGTCCATGGTAGTTTTGAAGCTCCTGGACAATGAATCCCTTGGTTTGCACCATTTTCTGAATATCAATGTAGTAATGGTCTTTTCATATCTATTGATACTTGCTCACAACTGTTCAACTGCTCTTTTTCATATGCCTCTTTGCTTTTACCCCATAGAACCAAGTACAAACCGCCAAATATTAGCAGCACACCTATTACACTGTTCATAACATTAATCCAATATCAGGGTGTTAAACAAATATTTCAATTAATCATATATAGTTTTTACAAGTTTCTAGATTCAATTGTGTAAAACTTTTTCGATCACATTCTTGTGATTCTTTCCCTGTAACACTCTCTGTATTCTAATAATAGATTATCTAATGTGATCCGAAATGTTACTGTAGAAAAACATTTACACAATCGAAACAATAAATATCTCAGAAAACAATTCTAGTCATTTATAATAAGAAAAAAAGTATACAATTTAAAGTCTATAAATAAAAAAGGTAAGACCCACCTTCCTAAATGCAAGGTTTCACCTAAGAAGAAGGATGACAAAATAGCAGAGCAAACAGTAGAAACAGGGTTGAATGTTGCCACAAATACAGGCCCTCTTTTCTGAATGCACCATAACTGCAAAGTAAGTGCTATTGCATTGCAAAAGATTCCCTGCACAAGTGACTCATCCAAATTAGCAATCTACACAAAACATTTCAAAGCAAGTGATTCAGTTGATCAAAACATATCAACTGCAGAAAATTCAATACATTCCACTCACCCCAAACATAACAGTCACAACCCCACTCCAATCCAAAAGCCATGATGATGCATCAACACCCTTGTCTAAACCCATTATCAAGACAGCAGTTTGGATGGAGCCAAGAAGTAATGTGATTGCTGTCAGGGACAATGGGGCTGGATACTTTTTCAATGTCTCAGCCTGCATGCTCAAAAGCTTTAGTCAGCACTTAATGGTACAATTGTTAGAACAAGGGGTCAATGAATGTGAGAAAAGCTTCTTACAGCAAGCTGAGTGAAAACTAGAAAGAAAAGGAAGAAATCATGTAGGACCTGTACTATCATAGCAGATGACATGATTGTCACAGCTGTTAAGAGGTAAATGCATCCTGTAATAGTTTTGTCTGAATTCCCATCGTGTAGAAAGTTAGGAATGATGTTGTGTGAATTAGGGTTTGGTGAAGGCCAGAGCTGGCTTAAAGCAGGACCTTGCAGGAAACTCATGGCCATGGCTCCACACACACAAATCAGTGTACCCACAATCTTAAATTGGCTGTGAGCACACTTCATATCTACTTTCTCCATTCTACAAAGCAAAAAAGTCCAGTACCCATTAAACCAGAAAACTCAGGGCATAAAATAGAATTCAATATTTCAAGAAGTAGAAAACATGATTACAGAGTACTCACCCAAAAGCCCATGCCATGATGAAAATTATTGCAGGTGCCAAGTTGGGCATTGCTGAAGAGAAGGAAGGAGATGTTTCCTTCAATCCCATCAATAACAAAGCTTGAAATGCACACACTCTTTCATAACAGACAAAGAGGGCATTAAAATTCTGATCTTGGCTCCATTTATGTCACATAACATAAAAATCTCAGCTAAAAATCAACTCACCCGCCAAGGGAGAGCACAAGCACTTGAACCAACAGAGAGAAACTCACCTTGGACAGTTTTTCCCTGCATTTTTCCAACATAAATTTGAACAAATTTAAGTATATAACATTCTCTGAAGTACCCAAGCAATCTTATATCATGTTCTGAAATATTTCAGACCAAGACTCCAATTGAAACAAAATGCTCCACACATTGTCATGGTGTGCTTTAGGGACAGCTTTGATGTTTGCTTCAAGTTTGAATTCCCACATCCACTAAGCAAGCAAGAAGATTACAATTTCAAAGGACTTCTTAGCTTTCCCACATTCCCAAATTCATATATATTACAATTTCTGCAAGTCTATCATCAAATAGATTATGATTCGGAGGACTACATACTTTTCAAGGAAGAAGGCAAAAGGGATGAGTACCAAGCCCCCAAAGGCACTGGAATAAGCCACAAAAGTCAGGGGATTTGTACCCTTGGCCAATTCATTTCCCATGAGAACACCAATCACAGCAAAAGAAATCTGAGAACCCACCATGGAGGCATAAATGGCTAAATCCTCTAAGCCAAGAGGAGAGTCTCCCTTAGTGTACATTTTTGCTTTTAGAATGATATCTTCCACCCTTCCACAAGCTCTATATGTGTGTGTTAAAATAGCTTCATTTTCATTGATTGAACAGTAGACTAGGAAGGCTTGCTACTCTATACTGGATGCCTTGCAAGCAAGCTCTTCCTTCGTGTTTTTTAATTTAAAAAAAAGGGTTATTAAAGACGAAAAGTGATGCATTCAACTTGAATGATACTGTCTTGTAGAAAAAGAAAAGACTTTGTGTCACAGATCCTTTGAACTCGCTTGCAATTTACACATCCTTAAAGAATGCCGCACAAGCAAAATCCACAACCCTTACCGAGTTTTGTTAATGGAGCCCAATGGGAAGCCTTTATCACCTCTAGTGGTTGTGTGAGCAGTGTTTAAATTCCTTGGAAACACATAATAAATAATAGAAGTCAACAACGGGTAGTTAGTATAGGTAGAAAGTTGGTTAAAACATAGATATTAAGAAAATATATTTATGACAATAAATAAGGGGTAGTTGATATTCTGATTTTTACATTGTGGATTCAAGCACTTGTTTCTATGGTAAGTTGAGAATATGTCATTTTACATAGCATCTTTAGATGGATCACATTACTAGTGGTTCATTGGATGTTATTGTAAGCTTGAATAATTGCTATGGTGGCTTCTTCCCATGGTGCTGTTAAGGAAAATGCACTGGAGGTAGGCTAGATGGACAATGTATGGGCACTATGTGAAGGGTTGGATGAAAGAGATGTAGTGACGAAGGTATGTGAAATGATAAATTGGGATGGATAGAAGAATGGTTTATGAAGATGTGTGTAATTGTTATGGGATTAATGGGAATTAAGATTACCTGGTCAACACTGTTATTTTTTGAGATTGACTCTTTTGTTAGATTGATGATGGATTTTGGGACTTGAAGGATTAGGACATCACCTATTTTTATGGTTTGAGGTGGAGGGATGTTGGATTTTGGATTGAATATCTGCATTGCCAAAATTTGGGACCCAAATTAATTTTATGTTTTGTCTTGTCATATTTTTGCATGTATTTTGGAGTCCTAATGAACTTTAAATGCGTGAGTGTTTAAGATTGTGGAATGCTAAATACTGGCTTTAGATTTATAGATTTTCACTTTGGGATCTTTGGCTTTTTAAAGTATATATTTTAGAACCCAACCTTTGAATTTTAGGATTTCTAATTGTGAACTTATGCATATGGGTTTTTTTAATCCACATGCATTTTTGGGCCTTTGACCTTTGAAATGATTTGAATTACTTTCATGGTGTGCAGATATTATGAATTTAGAGGGATTTCTTAGGTCGATGTGTTAATGTACCGATGTTTATTTCAAAGCTCATTTTTTGATCCCTCAAGTATTAGCTTGGAGTCCAATGAATGTCGTGATAGATTCATCATTATGGAATAGGTCACATGGTACATGATTTTGTTGGTCTAGGGTGATGGACTTAGGATGTGGATGGGTAAGGTTGCAATATGATTAAAGAAATGATCAATTATGAGGATGATGGTGTTGATGAAAGGATTTGTGGCAATATGTCCTTAAGAGGAACAATGGGAGATACCTATTCTGATATTCCCTAGCACTTGTGGAAGTAACATCCATATTTTTCTTATCAAGGGATTTTGATGACGTAGATATAGAAATGAGGAAAATAATGAAAATGCCAAGATATTTTTCTTATCAAGAGATGTGGAAAAGAATGAAAATGCCAAAATATAGAAGCTCAATTGATAGCACAAGAGAGATAGGAAAATGAAATGATCCATTGATTGATTCAATAATGATCAAATAATGAAATACAATGAATAATGCCCAATTGATAATGGACAATTGATATATATGCCTGAATATATAGGCAATGCATGATAACTAGGAGATATGCAAGTGATAACCTATCACCTACACAAGGTGTAATCACATTCCTACAAAAGGTGGATCATCTTCCATTGTACAAAAAAGTATGATGAGATGATGATAATGTGATAGGATCACAAAAGGTGGATCTCATACCTAAAGTGGAAATTCTCCTGCACCACGTGCTAAAATGAAATGCAAACTCCAAGCTGTATCAATGAAAAACTACTATATAATACATTATCCTAAGTAAACTTAAGTAAAGTGTAATTGTAGTTAATTAATTACACCAACAAGAACTCATGTTGGTTTTCAATGAGCAATATGGTGAAAGGTTTAGTGAGTCATGTATTATCAGTGAGTTTATGGATATCCATGTTAAACAAGAAGAGTCGGTCCTTGAGTTTAATTTTAGATTTATAAGGGCATTGAAGAAGATTCTTGAGTCTTGTAAACACCTAAATGCAATGGAATTAACTATTTATTTGGAGGCCTTTGCTAAGAAAATAAGTTACAGAATAAGAAGAGAAGACCCAATAAGTTTACACGAGGCTTTTCAAATTATTATAAATATAGAAATGATCTTCAGACATGGGATGATTAGAAGTTTGAAGCCTAGAAACAGATCATCATATGTGGGTGAGAAGTTCTCCTTGGAAACCAAGGGAAATCCTCGATTGACTAGTCAAGATAATATTTCTATTTTTGTTGCACCACAAGTATATACTAACCAAGTACTGAAAATAACCCATATAAATAATCAATAATCTAGTGTAGGTACATTTGGAGGAATAGTTGCAGTTGCATGGAAAATTGTTATATGATAGAGTAGAGGTATTGATGAGAATCAAATACTATCCCAATAGTTGTATCAGAGATACGAGGCTTGTATCATTTGAATAAAGCATGTCCAAAAGCTAATAGATGAGAAAGAAAAAGGGTTAACCAGACTTAAGGAGGTTCAAACATCAAAATTCCTTGAGCTAACATGTGAAAATAACATAGAAACTAAAATAGGTAGAATCCCTGATGTAGAGGAAAGGCTAGATACATTTGATAATGAGAATAGTAAGAATGTATGTTTCCACTCAAGATGGGAGCCTCCAATTCATAAGTATCCAATTGGGCCAAAGAACATCATCACATAGATAGATATGGAGGTGGATCAAGTTATTTACAATAGTGACTACAAAGGTTTTAATAAAAATGAGTCAAAAGCACTTGAATTAGCTGGATGTAATAATAATCTAGTTAATAATGGTTTTTCTTATGACATGGAGTATAATAGTTTTGAGCTTTTGCATGTTCCCCAGGTGATGAAGTCAACCATATAACTTGTCCCTTTTCTATCTCAAATGTCTTGGAGAAGAAAAATAGAATCCTTTGTTGTACTTAAAGGATATATCAATTTTGAGATACTCAAATGCCTATACAATGAGGAACAAGATGTTATATTTATTCCAGCTAGCTAGTTCAATGATTAAAAAATTGGTTCTAATATTGGAGCTCAAGGTTTGAATAACCAACAACCCATGGGAACATTAATAAATGATACTAACTATGAGTGTCTTGATACTTATAAAGAACTATATGATGAATATAAGGATGCAATTCTAGAGAGACCTCCAGAAGATGGAGATGCTTACATTAGTCATTATCAATAGAGTGTGGAGTTGATTAACAATTCTTATAGGGACATGGTTGATTGTGTATTTAAGCCCAATATTGAGATGGTTTATTTGGAAGACAAGGATGATGTTTCACCATCAGACAAGTCCATGTTTTGTTTTGAAAATTTTATTTGGGACATGCCATGTTAGAAATAGGAAATACTGAGAGGGGGGGGGGCGGGTGGTGAATCAATATTTCAAAAACTTTTACTTTTGCCCAATTATGGATATAACAAATTAACTTGAATCTTGCAAAATAAATTAAACTAAGCAAACTGAATAACATGCATATCAATAAAGTAGATGAACTCATAACACCATGTTTGTTCTCGAGGAAACCCTGGCCAAGGGAAAACCCCTGTGGGGATGATACCCACAATTGATCCACTAATCCAAAGTATCTGGTTAAGGATGCTGACCCTATTAGGAGTCTATTACATACATATAGTATCTCTGTCCTAGTTAAAGGACTCCAACCCTTGTTAGAAGCATCAACCTTGTTAGGAGTTGGTATTACAAAATAGAATGCTTGCAAGATGAGCTCACTACCCAAACATGCAATGTACAATGATATCTTCAAATACAAAGGTAAAGTACACAACCTTTTACTGCTGTCGAATAGCTTTCCTATTATGATTTATCTTTCTAGGCTCTTCGCTTTCATATACAGAGTTTGCTTGATTTCTTTCTTACAATGTACAACTTCGCATCATATCACATTACATTTTCTATTATGTCACTTCTATATCTTTCACATTACATAGTTCTTACATAAATACAAGTTATTACAATTACCAACTTCCAGTTGGCTTACAATACATAAACTCTTTTCAAAATGTAAAACTAATTCATGTTGCCTAAGGGTTACCATCTAGGATGTCATCCCTTATATGGTTAAGTAATTATTTTGATAAACAAAATAATCCCTTAACTTAATATTCACATTCTATCTTCTTGCTCTGTTCAGGTCAGCTTCAACACTGTCTCTGTAATTCTTTAATATCTTCTTCCGTACATCTTGTACAGACTTGCGCTCTCACATGTGGCTTTGATATACATAGAATTATCCATGTTCAAGTGTGCATGCACTGAACCTGCTTCTGTGAACATCACTACCCAAAATTGTCTCCGATTAGACTGGAAAATACTGCTATACTTAGACAATTTTCGCTTACACTCATACAAAACTATTTCCTTCTATTATACAATCATCATGGTGATTATATGTTGCCATAATGACAAAAATATGATATCCTACTTAGCCAAATTGACAACAATCTCCCCCTTTGTCATTGGTGGTAACATATGGGAAAATTGGCCAAGTCCCAAAAAACTTTAAGATACAAAATTGTGGCCACATAAAAATTTACACTACTTATATCTCCAAAATATCTATACTCTCCCTAAGAGTATACTTCATGCTATACATATACTATCTATATATACAATTTTATGCTAATACTAGTCCCCCTTTTACAACAATGACAAAGGTGTCAAAAACTTATGTCAAAATTGTTTTACCTTAAGATTTTAAGATTGCAAGGCCAGAAGGCTTGCAACACAATCTGCAAAATTAATCTTCAAGTTCTCTATCTCCTTGTCCCATGACTTCTTTACTGCATCTGAAACACTTAGCAGTGTGCATAGGCAAAAAGATGCAATTTCACATGCCTTAAGGTTTTCATAATGAAATTTTCCATAAGATGCCTTTGAAGAAAGACATTCCTCCAATTGATTTTCAAGAATACTTAACTTTATTGATACATGGTCTCTTAATAGAGTGATCTTTTCAATCTCTTCTCCTTCTCATCATTCAGAAGTCTCATATCATCATAGATTTTACTTATGCTCTTCTCAATGTCTGAGATCTTCACATTAGGACTTGACAAAAGGTTCACTGTCACTTGTAACTCTGCCTCTTTGATCTTTGTCTTCTCTATTAACTCTGATGTATGGTTTTCTAATTTTGTACACTGAATGTACAATGCTTTTCCTCTTTCCAAACATCTTAATTCTTTAATACAAATATCCAGATTATCTATATCATTTCTGATATTTTGACATACATCTTGAAATATTTGAGCATCATGAGCTGCTTGGGCTTTTATTGTGGCTATATCTGATAGGTTAGTGAATTCTGTATCAAAATCTTTCACAACCTATTTTTCTTTTCCTTGTGGATCTGCCTTACTGATTTGACTAGATATTATGCTTTGTAGTTTCTCAGTCACCTCAAGTAATGTTCCTTCTAGGCTTTTTAACTTCTTATTTTTCCCAATAATCTTGTTCAAAGATGAGATCAACTCTATTTGATCATCATCATCAACTTCCTGTCCAAGATTAGAAAACATTGATTCAATCAGTGGTTTTTGTACTAATTATCCTACTTCCTTGGGCTTAGGAATGATTACTGTCTGCTCCTTAGGAACTTCCTGCTCTGCTACTGCTGCATCAATCTGTGGTTCTTCTTGTGTTACTTCTATCTCTTCTTCCTTCCTTGTTTCAATTTCTTCTACCTCATTTACTGCCATGTCTTGTTGCTCATCAACTGAATTGCTAACAATGTCTTCAAATAGATTTTCTTCACTGTCCAGAGTGATGTTTGTTCCTTCTATGGTCATAGACTCATCCTCGATGTTAATAGATGGTGGCGGTGCTGGTGATGGATCTATATGATGCTCTACTTCAATAGCTTGATCATATTCATTAATGTGCTCACTAGGTTCAGATGTCATGACCTTCACAACCACTTTCTCTATCTCTCTATTTATTTCTTCATAGTTACCTCCCATTATTAGTATGGTTCTTCTTTTCTTTCTTAGATGGGTGCTAAGATTCTTCATTATCTCCTATAGTATATGGAAATCTCCTTAACAAATGAAAAAACATATATGTGATCAAAGATGAGAATCTAAACTGTGAGTTCTTAGTTTTCTTGATCTTCTCAAGGTTCTCTGTCAACTGAATTCTTAGAATTTCACACATGTCTACTTGTACTTTCTCAACACACATAAGATAGGTTGCATATACTATGCCAGTTGCCATATCATCCTCTCTAGAACTTGCACAAAACTTTGAGGTTAAAATCTTCCACATATATCTAACATCATCCTATATGATCTTGTTGATTATAATCCCTCTTCCATTATAATATGACTTAGTGTTATCCAACACAATTTTCTTCACATTTTTCTCATTCAAAGGAATTACTCTAGATTTAGATAGACTAGTTACTTCATGAATAAGATCTTCTATGATATCAATGACTATATAATCTAACCAAAACTTACCATTGTGAATTCTGCTCAGAATAATCTTAGTCCATTCATCATCCTAAAATTCATAATGTAGTGTATACTGGATAATATCAATCTCACTCAAGTGTTCAAACCCTTCTTTGTATGACATGTCCTGTTTATATATCTTTTCATATTCCTTGATCAAGCTACCATCTCCTATGGTCTCAAACTTACATTTCAAATAGCTTCTTATGTCTTCCAAATGCAAAACTCCATCTGGAACAGATGACAAAGCTAAACTAGGGTCTTCTTCCAAAGGTTCTAATGGTTCCTTTTTCATTTTAGGTCTAACTGAATCCTTGATGTGGTGAACAAGTGATGCATCCATGATTCTTATAAAAAAACAACTGCTTGATAGTGATTATTTAGCAAAATACCTCAAGAATCACGATTTAGGGCTTTGCGTAGATCTGGCAATAAATAAGTCTCCAAATCCTGCAAACTGCTCTTAATCTCCACTGACTAGTTCTCCTTATCACTTGTAATCACTTGAATGATCAACTAATACTGATCATATGCCAATCTTTCAAGATTATGATATCGCATTAAATTTCTTTGCTGCTTCATACCAAAAAGTTGTTCTTTTTTACCTACAAAACTTCATTCTCTCCGTGTACTCGCATACATTCATATAAATTCATGCTCTCTTAACCATATCATAATTACATCATATACTAGCTCATACTAACTTTGCAAGACTCAATTCAATCTATTCTAACTTCTATACTATTCTAATATTCTACTCTAATATATAATTCATGAAATAATTACTTCAAGTGCTTTGAGATGAATTAGGAAATGATTCAAACTTACTATTGAGTACTTCACCTATTTGGTTTCTTCGTATACTAAGTGTGCTCACTTGATCTGTGGCTTTAACAAATTCAACTTCTTCCAAGTTACTACAACATGCCTTCTGACTGTTGTTTGTGCTTACATTTCTCCTTGTATAGTTCCTAGGATTAGTGTTTCTCATGTTGTTCATTCTGCATAATCTTGCTGTGTGACCAAAATTGTTGCATATTTGACAAACTACTCCATTGTTTCCACATCTCGGTCTTGTCTGACTGATTTGTGTTCAGCAACTTTTTGCAATATGTCCAATCTTGTTGTATCTATAACACACAACTCCATTCCTTTTGTTCATATCTCCAATAGGTCTCTTATCTGCATGGTTAGTATCTCTAAACATTCTACTGCTATTATTATCATTAGATCTAGGTTTCTTACAATCAATAGCTCTATGTCCAAAATCATGACAATTATAACAATAACCAGAGATAGGTTTAAATTGCTTACCAGTACAATCTCTTTTCATGTGTCCAAAAGAATTGTATGAAAAACATCTACCTTTGAATTATCTTCGCATATCTTTAGGTGGTTCTTCTTCTTTAGGTGGATTAGGTATATCTTTAGATTTGTTAGCTTCATCAGACTTCTTTTCATTTTTGCTTTCAGAGTGTTCTAGATCTGGTTCTTTACATTCCTCAATCTTCTTAGGGAACTTTTCTTCAAGATATCCAAGACCAGTTTTATCATAAGTTGGTTTTTGATAAGACATTTGTTCATCAATCTTTTCACTGTTGGAATACAGTTTCTCAAGATGTTGTTTAGATTGAGTCAATTCTCCTTTCACAATTGTATTGTACTTCTCAAGTTTAGCATACTGTAATTTTTTTTTCTCAAGTTCAGATGTCACTTTACTAAGTTTAGACTTCAGATCTTCATTCTCAGATTTCGGATTTGATTCATCTTTGTTGTTTTCATCTTTCAAGCTTAACTTTAGATCTACAATCTTCAATTCATGTTTAAGGATCCCATTTTCTTTCTTTAGTTTATAAACTTCATTGTAGTCCTTGACTTGAATTGTAGGTTCATTCTTTGATTTCAGATCTTCTACCTTTTCTTTTAGCTTTTCAATGTAGTTTTTTGCATCATCATATTTCCCTTTCAGAGTTTCTTTTTCTTCAGTAAGAATATCAATTTGTTCAAGAGCTTCTTCAAGATTCTTCTACAATTGATCCATATCCATAGTGATCTTACTCAAGTTGTTAGGCTTTCTCTGAATAACTTTGTTTTGAGTAACTAAGCTCTGATACCAATTGTTAGAAATAGGAAATATTGAGAGGGGGGGGGGTGTGAATCAGTATTTCAAAAACTTTTACTTTTGTCCAATTATGGATATAACAAATTAACTTGAAGCTTGCAAAATAAATTAAACTAAGCAAACTGAATAACAAACATAGCAATAAAGTAGATGAACTCATAACACCATGTTTGTTCTCGAGGAAACCCTGGCCAAGGGAAAACCCATGTGGGGATGATACCCACAACTGATCCACTAATAAAAAGTATTCGGTTAAGGATGTTGACCCTATTAGGAGTCTATTACATACATATAGTGTCTTTATCCTGGTTAAAGGACTCTAGGCCTTGTTAGAAGCCTCAACCCTGTTAGGAGTTGGTATTACAAAATAGAATGCTTGCAAGATGAGCTCACTGCCCAAACATGCAATGTACAATGATATCTTCAAATACAAAGGTAAAGTACATAACCTTTTACTGCTGCCGAATAGCTTTCCTATTCTGATTTAGCTTTCTAGGCTCTTCACTTTAATATACAAAGTCTTCTTGATTTCTTTCTTACAATGTACAACTTTGCATCATATTGCATTACATTTTATATTATGTCACTTCTATATCTTTTGCATTACATAGTTCTTACATATATACAAGTTATTACAATTACCAACTTCCAGTCGGCTTACAATACATAAACTCTTTTCAAAATGTAAAACTAATTCATGATGCCTAAGGGTTAACATCTAGGATGTCGTCCCTTATATGGTTAAGTCATTATTTCGATAAAAATAATAATCTCTTAACTTAATATTCACATTCTATCTTCTTGCTCTGTTCAGGTCGGCTTCAACGCTATCTCTGTAATTCTTTAATATCTTCTTCTATACATTTTGTATAGACTTGCGCTCTCACATGTGGCTTTGATATACATAGAATTATCCATGTTCAAGTGTGCATGCACTGAACCTACTTTTGTGAACATTGCTAACCAAAACTATCTCCAATTAGACTAGAAAATACTGCTATACTTAGACAATTTTTGCTTGCACTCATACAAAACTATATCCTTCTATTATGCGATCATCATGGTGATTATATGTTTCCATAATGACAAAAATCTGATATCCTACTTAGCCAAATTGCCAACATGCCATGTGAGGAAACAGGGGATACTCACTTACAAGAGCTAGAATTGGACACATTCATATATAACATGGATGTAAGTGGCCTTGTAGAAGATGTTGAAGTATATAATGAGATCCCATGTTATAAGACTTTTACAAGTTCCTCATGTAGCCACAATAATGTCATGCAATATCATCCAAAACATGAGGTTTTGCATTTTCTTGTAGATGATGACTTTGAAACAAGTTGGTAGGAATATTCTAAAGCTATTAATATGAATCATTTGCAAGAATGTCATAAAAATGGAAATTAAAGTACTAATGCCATGGACTATGAATATTTCATATTTTCTCGATTAGAAAAACAACAATACAAATTATAAGATAATATGGATAGAGAGAAATGTTATGATGAGCATAATAATGCATAGTTTAAGACAATGGTAAAACCAATCCAATACAATAGAGGTGATATTCTCTATGAGCCAATATAAACTAGAAAAAAAGGGATGATGAAGATGCAAGTTTTGGTGTTAAACACACTTATCATGGTGCCAACTTGGATGTGATAAATTTCAATGATGACGAAAAAGGTATGGGGCTATAAAATATTTCTTTTACTTGTTTGGTATCCCTGGACCACCTTTACGAAACATGATTTCTCTCCACATTGTATGTATATTATGTAAATATAGTGTGTATTTTTTGTTCTGAGGTATGCTCCCTAGAATCTTCTAGATTTTTTTTCTAACCCAAGTTTATCCATCCCCAACTAGAGCCATTGTTAGGACTAATGTTCGTATCCTTGAATTTTTAGTAAAATATAAAAAGGCATGTGGTAAAGGGTGGCACCATTTTGTTTAATATGTGTAGGCTAGGAATTATGTGTGTGCCTTTATGTCAAGCTTGGTTTTATATCATCTCTCCTTGGTCAAATTTTGTTCCCATGTTTGCAAGTGGTGTATTTATTTTGGTAGGGAAGGTATACCCCATGATTCCTTAGGAGCATAAAAAAAAGGTAAAGGAGGCTACGAAAGGATAGGGTGAAATACTGCATGGGATATTATATGTCCCCAGGTTTCCGCAGGAGGAACAATGAGTGGAAAAAGACATGTATGGAAGTGTGGGCTAAGAAGCAAGATTCTCACCTTGGCCTTCCACTATAGATAGGAAATGAACTCATAGACACTAGCAGAATGATGAGGTAATACATAACATGGGATCAATAATTCAAATGGAATAGATCCCACATTTCTATGAATGTTAAAATGGTGTGAGGCTAAGTGTAGAAAAGGTGCGTGGTGGTGCATTAATGCTCCAAGGAAATGTGGACCCTGTCATTTCACTAGGGCGTTCCTAGTGTCAAGAGAGGTGCACCAGATGCACAGGGTGCTCATCTATGTCTTTAAAAATGGAATAAATTTTCTCACCTCATAGTTCCACGAATGGATAATGCAGCCTGATCAACGTGCAATGGAAAGGTGGGAATTTTGTTTTTAAGAGAAATACCTAGAACCCCATGTTCTCATGAATAAGAAAAGGATCCATTGGTTATGTCAATAGATTAGAAAGATATATAAGTAATCAGTTCCAAAACTGTCAGTGTGTGGTCAAGTGATTTGATTTATGAAAACTAGATTACAATACCTGGTGTGATACCTGCAGTATTGTAGAATTCAACACAAAAATTGAGAACAAGATTGCAAACCAAAAACTGATCCATTCTATTCAAATATTTGAGTTTATACAAGTCTGATGGATCCCAAGGGTCATAAAAATCCCTTCGAAATGAAATGAAGAGCCATCATAATATTTATTACAAATAAACTATTCAAACTATAAAAAATTATCAAAAAACTATATATAAAAATTAGGTCCACTTGGAGAAGGCATAACTTTCTAGTTCTAGCTTCGAATTGTGAACCGTTTGATGCGTTGGAAAGGTATTCAAATTATCTAGAACCAAACTTTGGAAGTAGGAACAATCCATTACTACTTTTGTGCATCATCCAAGCCCAGAAATGCACCAAAGACCCTAAAAAATGTAGTTTACTAAAACATAGTAAAATTTGAAAAATTAGATTTTAGTTTTTTTCCAAATTTAATCCTGAGCATTCCTCCCCCCTTGAGAGGCAATGGGCCCCATTGCACTAGTTTGCTGCAATAGATGAGGAAATTGTTCTTCAATTTGTTCCTTAGTAAACCACTTGCCTTGATGAGAATGCTGGCCAGCTTGAACCACCCGATACAGAGGAATGCTCTGATTTCTCAAAGTCTTTAATATGACTTCAGTAACATGGTCACATTGGATTGGAACAATAGTTGATGGATTTAACTCTGTAGCTTGAATGTGACATAGGGAAGGGATGGAGGATCCGATAATGGATGGTCCAAGCCTACACTGCAAGTTATAACAACAACAAGCACAACGGAATTCAACAATGTAATGATTCAAAATAGAATTTCATTCAACATGCCTGACTTTAAGGCCTTCCGGGTTTCGGCCTATTACAATGAAATTAAAAAGTATCAGCAAGCTATCACAAGATCCAAGGAACCACCAAATAGTTCAGATCTACAACAGGCAGCCTCTGATAGGAACAACCAAGACAAAGTCTAAACTTGTGCTCGCAAGCCACCCAAGCAACCTGTTGTTGTCCTAAGCCAGCAGGCCACTAGTTCTGCTACAAACTCCCAGATTCATAAATCTACTTCTACTCTACTCTTCCTAATGATCTAAGGATCATATAATACTCCCCTCACTTCTTATCTCTCTTCTACATCAACCTAAGCTCTTAATATATAGCCAGCTAAGCCACAAGTTGGCCAGTCAGGCATTTAATTACAATAGAGGTCCAAACCAATAAAATAAACCAAAACTAATGCAAGAATGATAAAAACTTAATGAACCTTTGGATTTAGGTCCAAAAATGACCCAATAACATTCCCTTAACCATGCAAGGCCCCATCTCATCACACGGAACCGCGCAAGAAGAAACACTCCACGTTTCGCATGAAAACTGCCAGAAAATAGGTCCTGGAGTAAAACGGATATTACTTTTTACTCATAATGAATTAGGGCTTGAACTCTCAGGAAATGGTATTAATTTAGGTCCTCTTAAACGCCCTAAGAGAGAAAAGTATTATTCATTAAGGATAAACATCTCCACTATGTGCAATCAGCCCTAAAATTGCAGGAATGGCTCCGGCGGGAACACTGGTAGAAAATAGGTCCCCGAGAAAAATGGTCATAAATTTTTACTCATAATGAATTAGGAGTTGTGCCCTTGGGAAATGATATTAATTTAGGTCATCTTTAAGGCCCTAAGAGTTAAAATGGTGATTCATTAAGAATCAATGGCACCACATCCCGCAATCAGCTTGAAAACTGCAGGAAAACACTACTCCGACGACAAGGAAAACAACTCCAACTTTGAAATGGTTCATCCAATATCTCCCAAACCATGCCACCTCAAGAGCTGCGACCTTAGAAATATCTTCCACACACATAAAGGAACAAACTCCTTTCATCACACATGCTAAAGATCTCCACAGATCAACACAACCCAGAAACTTAGAAAGCTGCCCAAAACAAAGCATTACATCCCTCTGCCAGGGAATTCCTCCAAGATAAAGAAAGATCTTCAGGAACCCAAAATGCTCCTGCATCAGACTACCCAGGTAAATAGAAAGTATGTCCCATAATTTAATCTCAAGAGAATTACCTACAATCAACTTCATCTTCACCATAGGCTTCCAATCCATCAAGGACAAGAAAACAAATCTGAAAATCAACCATCTATGCTTCATCCATTCAAACATCAAGATCAAATGAATCTCATCAATCCAATCAACATACCACTGATCACCATAACCAATATCATAAACAAGAGTATCCAACTCCCCAATAAGTAGATCCAAAGTTAGATCCACATTAATATGAAATACCTCATCATCACCATCCCATGTCTGCAACTCATCACAAGACTCATTATTGTCCACCAGCAATTCAAGTCCACATCCAGCAAATAAGATCTGCACCATAACAATGAACAAAAGAAAGTCACCAACACCATCATCACAAAGGTGTTCAGCAACAGATAACTCATCACCAATAGCAATTTGATCACACCTAACTAGATGCTCTGCAATCTCCATGTCAGACACAACTGACTGAACATGAAAACAAATGTTCTCACCAACCTCAACATCAAGTAAATCTTCACCAATAACAGTCTGATCACACCCAACCAAATGCTCTACAATCTCCATGTCAGACACAACCGACTGAACATGAAAAAAAATCTTCTCACCAGCCTCAACAAGGTCAACAATATCATTAGCAACCATAGGTATCTCAATAACAGCCACAAGTTGCTCTGCAGGTTTCATGTCAGACTCCACCAACTGAGCATCAAAACCAATCTCTTCACCACCAGCAATCTCATTACACACAACAAGATACTCTACAAGTTCCATGCCAGATCCATCTATCTGCTCATGCGAACCAATAGAGATTTCATCAACTCTAGCCAAGTCATCAGGGACTTCCACAAGCTGTCGTTGTCTCTTCACAACCTTCTTCTTTGTAGTCTACCTTCTTAATTCCTCTTGTAGTTCTTGCACTTTTTTCTTCAAAGCTCTAAATTCATTTGCATACACACTAAGGTCCAATCCTCTTGGAGACATCCTTCAAGATCTTCGAAAACCCAAGGCAACAAATCATCAACAAGGTCCTGGTGCAAACAGCCTCAAATGATTTACACACTCAAGATCTTCAAGCTCTGATACAACTTGATGTAGGGTAGGGATGGAGGATCCAATAATGGATGGTGCAAGCCTACACTGCAAGTTATAACAACAACAAGTACAATGGAATTCAACAATGTAATGATTCAAAACAAAATTTCATTCAACATGCCCGACTGTAAGGCCTTCCGGGTTTCAGCCTATTAAAATGAAATTACAAAGTATCAACAAGATATCACAAGATCCAAGGAACCACCAACTAGTTCAGATTTGCAACAGGCAACCTCTGATAGGAACAACCAAGACAAAGTCTAAACTTGTGCTCGCAAGCCACCCAAGCAACCTGTTGTTGTCCTAAGCCCGCAGGCCACTAGTTCTGCTACAAACTCCCAGATTCATAAATTTGCTTCTACTCTACTCTTCATAATTATATAAGGATCATATACTACTCACCTCACTTCTTAGCTTCCTTCTACATCAACCTAAGCTCTCAATATATAGCTAGCTAAGCCACAAGTTGGCCAGTCAGGCATTTAATTATAATATAGGTCCAGACCAATAAAAGAAACCAAAACTAATGCAAGAATGATAAAAAATTAATGCACCTTTGGATTTAGGCCAAAAATGAACCAATAAAATTACATTAACCATGAAAGGCCCCACTCATCACACAGAATTTCACAAGAAGAAACACTCCACGTTTCGCATGAAAAATGCCAGAAAATAGTTCCTGGAGTAAAACGGGCATAACTTTTTACTCATAATGAATTAGGGATTTATCTCTTGGGAAATGGTATTAATTTAGGTCCTATTAAAGTTCCTAAGAGAGAAAAGGATGATTCATTAAGGATCAACAACACCACTATGTGCAATCAGCCCCAAAACTGCAGGAACGGCTCCGGCGGGAACATTGGCAGAAAATAGGTCCCCGAGAAAAAATGGTCATAACATTTTACTCATAATGAATTAGGAGTTTCAGCCTTGGGAAATGATATTAATTTAGGTCATATTTAAGGCTGTAAGAGTGAAAAGGCTGATTCATTAAGAATCAATGGCACCACATCCCACAATCAGCTCCAAAATTGCAGGAAAACACTGCTCCGACGGCAAGGAAAACAACTCCAACTTTGAAATGGTTCATCCAATATCTCCCAAACCATGCCACCTCAAGAGCTGCAACCTTAGACATATCTTCCACACACATAAAGGAACAAACTCCTTTCATCACACATGCTAAAGATCTCCACAGATCAACACAACCTAGAAACTTAGAAAGCTGCCCAAAACAAAGCATTGCATCCCTCTGCCAGGGAATTCCTCCAAGATAAAGAAAGATCTTCAGGAACCCAAAATGCTCCTACATCAAAATGTGTTCAGTAGCTTGGGAAATATCCAACAAAGGAGGAAAATAGGGTCTCAACAATTCTACATTGAAAACTGGATGCAGTCCCAAAAATGATGGCAAATTAAGTTCAAAAGCATTCTCACCAACTTGTTTCACAATAGTATATGGACCATAATGAAGAGGAAGAAGCTTCCTATTTGGTTCATGCAGGTGCTCTTTCTAAAGGTGTAACCATACCTTGTCACTGATCTGAAACTTATGAGGAGTTCTATGTTTATCATGCCTTTCCTTATACTTCTGATTACTCTGCTCCAAGATCTCATGAACTTGCTGTTGGAGGTGTCTAATGTTATCAATGAATTTTTCTACTTTATCTACCTCCTTGTCACCATTCAATGGAATATTATATTGTAGAGATGGTATTGCTACATCCATAGGTGCCAATGGTTGGTACCCAAGAGAAACCTCAAATGGACTGTGCCCTGTAGTACTATGGAGTGCATGGTTGTAGCCATGTTGTACTTAGGGTAAGCTTTCATCCGATGTGTGAGGATGTTTGGAATGATACATCTGTAAAATGTGAATAATCATTCGATTCACCACTTCTATCTGCCCATCTATTCGGGGATGGAATGCTATGGACTTTGTCAACTTGGTGTCCATTTTAGCCCATAGTGCAGACCAAAATTTGCTGATGAACCTGCTATCCCTATCAGAAATAATGGTTTTTGGAAAACCAAAATGAGCCCAAACATGTTCAAAAAATAGCTTGGTAGTATCTTCTGTAAAAATCATCTTTTTACATGCCACCATGATAGCCATTTTAGAAAACCTATCCACCACAACATATACGCAATCATGCCCTTGCCTGGTAGTTGGAAGTCCAGACATAAAATCCATTGAAATAGACTGCCATGGCTTATCAGGAATAGGTAATGGTAAGTATAGACCCAAATTATGGTTTGTTGGCTTTGCAATTGCACAGGCTACACAAGCTTGTATATGTGAAATGATATCCTGCTTCATTTTTGGCCAATAGAAATACTTTTGAAGGATAGCAGTAGTCTTACCAATACCAAAATGTCCTACAAAATGACTGTAGTGAGCTTCCCATATCATTTTATTCCATTCCTTGATGGGTCCACATATGTGACCATTATGGAAAAGCAACCCATCCTACAAGTGAAAATCAGGGATAGACTTTCCTTCTACCAAATTACCATAGATGTTAGCAAAATTAGGGTCAATACCATATAGTTGTTCCCAAGTTGATGATTGATGACCACATGAATCCAACACTATTGTGAAACTTGCAATTGGAGGCCTACTCAAACAATCTGCCACCTTGTTACTACTTCCTTTTTTATGATGAATGTTGAGGTGAAATTGTTGTAGATAGGCTGACCACCATTGATGTCTATCATTCTATAGCTTCCCTTGTGTTTGCAAGAATTGAAGTGGTTTATGGTCTATATGTATAACAATTTCCTTTCCCAGTATATAGTGTTTCCATTGTTTGTAGGCTTGAACAATGGCATACAACTCCTTATCATAGGTGGGATACCTATGTACTGTAGCAAAAAAAGTTTCACTATGATAGGCAACAAGATGCCCATGTTGTGTGAGTACTACACCAAGAGCATAATCGGATGCATCTGTTTCTATCTCAAATGCTTGGTGTAGATTTGGAAGAACCAATACTGGTGCTGAACATAGTCTTTTCTTTAACTCCTCAAATGCTTGTTTCTTTGTCTCTGTGCACTAAAATTTTGCTTGTGCTCCACCCCTTTCAAAGTGCAGGTCAATTTTGACATCCTGAATTTTGAAGGAAAGGTCGATTCTGAAGCTATTGATAACTGGTTATCGAAGTTGGATAGACACTTTTCTGTAAATAATTTTTCAAATGCAGAAAAGATAACATTTGATCTCCTCAAAGTTGAAACCCATGTGAAATTAGCATGGGAAACCAAAGTCACAAATAAAGAATGAGAATCATTTGTTGAAGATGGTTTTGAAATTTCTCTTGATAAGAAGCCCACATGGGGAGAATTTGTGGAATTCATAAAAGAAGCTTACCTTCCAGAGGATGTATATGAACAAAAAAACATAGAGTGGTAGCTTCTTTGACAGAAGAGGGATCAGTCTGTGCAAGATTACACTAATACATTCCATTCACTTTCAGCAAAAACTCTGTATTGATGACTCAGAGAAGCATCAAATTTTGAAATATCAAAGTGGACTTCACAGGTATATTCAAACAGAGATGGAATTTTTGAATATTGAGACATTGGAAACTACCTATAAATATTCTACAAAAATTGAAGATAAATTCAAGCAGAAAGGGAAGAGGGACTACTTTGCAAACAACAAGCCAAGGGTTGAAGGTGGCAATAAGTTTGTAGGAAAATAGGTGACCAAGGAACCTCATTCAAATTCATCCAAGAACACATGGTGGTCTACTAAAAAGGCACAAATAGACACAGACATGTGGTGTGAGATGCATAAGTCCCCAACCCATAACACAAAGGATTGTCGAAGTATTAAAAATTTGATGACATAAATATGAGGAGAGGAAGTTGAACCTGGATCGTCACCAGTAAATAATTCTGAGAAAGAGGAGAATGATTCCATCATAGAAGCAAACCCATATGCCATAGTTGGAACTGCTAAAGTATTTCCCCATGAAGATAAAGAGAGACTTTTTCATTCATAGATGTGGGTTGATGGAAAGCCTCTACATTTTATTGTTGACAGTGGGAGTCAAAAGAATTTGATCTCTAGGGAGATAGTCAAAAGATTAAATCTGAAAGTGACAAGACACCCACAACCATACTTTATGGGATGGGTAAATGAGGGACAAGATATTCAAATAAATCAACAGTGTCATTTTCCATATTCAATCAAGCCTTTCAAGGATGCAGTGATATGTGATGTAGCACCATTGGATGTATGTGATGTCTTGCTGGGGCAGCCATACATGTATCATAGGCATGGGGTGTATGAGTCTAGGCCATATAGTGTTACAATCAAGCTTGGTGGGAAGAGGTATCGAATACTAGAGGTATGTCCAACACAAACTGCTTCTTGAATTAGTGCTAAACAATGTAAACACTTGATTTTTCAAACTGGAGTTTTTTTTCTACTCATGATTCACCTTGAACAAACAAAGTCAATTGTTCTTAATACACATGCTAAGGTAACATAGAATCAACAAAATCAGATGGATAAAATTTTGAAAGAATATCATAGTGTGTTTAAACCACTAGTGGGAGTACCAACACACTCTCAAGTCAAACACTCTATTGATTTAATCCCAGGCACACCACTACCACATGAGCCAATATATAGGAGGTTAGTTTTGGAAAATGATGAGATTAAAAGACAAATTTAGGAGTTGATTCAGAAAGGAAAAATTCATCCAAGTGCTTCACCTTGTGGAAGTCCAATTGTCCTTGCTAAAAAGAAAGATGGGACATGGAGGCTTTGTATTGATTATAGAGCATTAAACAAAATCTTTGTTAAAAATAGATATCCAATCCCTCGAATTGATGATTTGTTAGACCAACTTAGGGGGACTAATTTATTTACAAAAATTGACTTGAAGTCTGGATACCACCAAGTACCAATTGATCTAGCAGATGTGTGGAAGTCTACATTTAAATCTAAGGAAGGTTTGTTTGAATGGTTGGTTATGCCTTTTGGCCAAAAAAATGCCCCAACCACACTTATGAGATTGATTAATGATGTGCTTAGACCATTCATTGATTCTTTCATAGTTGTTTATTTGGATGACATACTCATCTTTAGCAGAACTTGGTCTGAGCATTTGCAACATGTTGAACAAGTTCTTTCAACTTTGCAAAAACACAAACTTTATGCCAACATTGAGAAGTGTTCTTTTGGTATGTAGAGTATTCAATAGTTAGGGTATATCATTGATACTGAGGGTGTTCATGTTGATTCAAAAAAGATTCAAATAATCCTAGATTGGCCATCCCCTAAAAATTTCATAGAGCTTCACAGCTTCTTGGGCTTAGCCAACTTCTATTGCAGATTTGTGTTTGGTTTCTCACACATATCATGGCCTCTTAATCAATCACTAAGGGGTGGAGCACAAGAAAAATTTTAGTGGACAGAGGCAAAGCAAGAAGCATTTGAGGAGTTAAATTTGGTTTTCATAAATCAGATCATCAAGCCTACCCAAAGATGACACATGGTGCCACATAAGTAGGAAGGATGCCAAATCAATAGGGTCAAATATATTTGATGGATCATTCATAAAATGAGGCCAAAAGTTAAGGATTCCAAGGAATAAAATGACATTTATAGGATGAGTTACATGGGTTTTCCAACCAGCTAGAAGAGTCACCAATACATTCATCCATAAAAAGACTATAAGTGTTAATTCAACTTAGATGTAACTAGGTTCCCAAGAAAATCGTGATCTTTATTGCAGGATTCTCTTAAGGAATGCAACATCAAAAATTAAATGAAATCCATCACCATGAAGTGTAATTATAGAAACCAAAGGACAATGATTCATGAAGAAATAGATAAATACCCCTTGGGGTTATACTCTTAGGCATAAATATAAATTTCTAAGGCCTAGAATTCACCCAATGTATTGCTAAACTGAAGTTTTCCAACCAAGTAGTAATATGGTTGTATGGTTGTTGTTGATAGTGTTGCAAGAGATATATAAGGATATTATCCACAAATATGTCTTGTCTCATGGCTACAAAGTTTTTCAAAAATTGTGGGGGTGGCTATAGAGATCGCCAAACACTGAGGTTCAAGAGCTAGGTGTCCCAGTCTCTTTCTGAAGTTAATTCTACCTCTTTATTGCCACTTAACCTGATAAGAAGGCAAGGTTAAGTAAAAAAACTTGGTTAAATGGCCATGAAATGAGGACTCATGGGTACCTAACACCCTCTGAGACTCATCAAAATCCTTCCCCTTCTAGATGAAAGAGCATGAGAAATATCTTCTAGGGGCCTTCCTATGGTCACATGAGCATGAAAATCTTGTATTTGGCACTTCATTGCAATGATGACCCACCAAGTGTGCTAGTGGTATGGCTCATAGACCTCCTAGTGACATTAAGTCACTTGGATTCAATTGCCAATGAAAGGCCAACATAAAAACCATGCTAGAAGACAAAAGAGGTGGACCATCATTTCAAGTGAGAGTACTCCTTGGCAAATAACCATTGGTGGTTGAAGATTCTTTTTGGGAAAATATGATGTCAGCCTGTAGCTTGTTGCATAACTTGTATTATAAAAGGTATTCCAAGGCCAAGAGAAAAAGAAGATGGGTTGAGAAAAATGGGGGTATAATTAGCATGTATGCAATAATATCCTAGGTTTTGGGAGAAGGGAAAAAAGTAGTTATTCTATTCCTATTAATGAGGAGTTTTATTTTGTGTAATATATTGTAAATGGCCTGAAATTTCCTCCATAAAATGTATATCAATTATCTAAATTTAATAAATTAAGGATTTCTTTTAATTCATCTTTGCACTCTAAACTATAATTTGTATTGTTCATTCATTTTTTAATCCTTCAAGGATGGGGGTTATAATGCAATGTATGAATAGTAGTAGGTACCTCAACAACTCAATAAATAGAAAAAAATCCTCTCCTAACCACCTCATGTAATTCCTTCGTTAGTATAGGTCAGATCTGCACTCTACCACCCCACAAGTAACACGTCAAGGGATTTAAAAGCTTAGGAACTCAGATCTGAATTCATAGGAACAAATATTTCTTGAATACCAATTTATGTAGTCATGGAAGGAGCTTCCCCAATGGAGATGGTCCAAAACATGCAGTCTAAGTAAACACAGTGGAAATCAACAACTCAAGATAAAAAAAAAACTAAAGATAAAAGACCTCAAGAATCTGGCCAATGGTTTGAGATTCCTATGCATAAGAGAAGGTTAAATCCTTAGGTACATTTGAGGCATCACATATTAAAAACCCAACACCAAGCAATGCATTTATGATCTCATTCCTCATCTAATGTAGGAAATCTTCCATCATTTTTTCTAGCCTTCATGGGTCCATCCTTCTTGGAGACATCTCTCCCAATCCTCAAGTGCAACTGCCTCATCTTGGTGATTTGATTTGAAGGTCTCAATCACATCCCACTTGGAAATCTATTGGAAAACCCTCACAAACTTCCTCCTCTTAGAGATTTTTTCACTAATGGGATACCTCAACAACTCAAAAAATAGAAAAAAATCCTCTCTTGACCACCTCATGCAATTCCTTCATTAGTGTAGGTCAGATCTGCACTCTACCACCCCACAAGTAACACAAGGGATTCAAAAGCTTATGAACTTAGATCTACATTCACAAGAACAAATATTTCTCTAATACCACTTGACATAGTCATGGAAGGAGCTTCCCTAATGGAAATGGTCCAAACATGCAGCCCAAGTAAACATAGCATGGAAATCAACAACTCAAGATAAGAAAAAAACTCAACAAGGAATTGGAAACATGCAAAATCCCACATTTTCATTATTATAGATTCACAAATTTATATTACACTGGCTTGAAACATGCAACTTACATTCTAAGGAATACATGTCTAATTACAACAAAAATCTAGATCTAAACCCTATAATTAACCTTCCAAAGTTATCCTACTTCCCCCACTACTTAACAAAGATAAAATTCCTCAATATATAGAGCCTTCACAACCCATATGTCAACCAAGATCTATCACATTTTTCAAGAATAGGAAAATGTAATACCAAAATATAGGTCAGGACCTACATCATAAGGATCTTGATGCCAATATGTTGAAATGACGTGAGGTCCAAGAGACACAATGACCAAAGATCAAAGATCATCATGATATGAGACAAAAAGCTTCACTGATCGGGAAAATGCTTTGCAAGATTAGAAAACCCCAATGAACTATTAGAACATGAAGATCACACTAAATTGAACATGAATCCAAAATATCTCCACCACAAAGTATCAGAATGAGGTGCGAAACTAGATATAAGTAAAATACCATGTCTAGAACATACCCTGAGGTCCACAATAATGAATGATCCAAAACCAAGGAATGCCACTAAAAACACAAAAACCAACTAACAAGAACCAAATGAAAGGAAATTCTTTTGGGGAGATACAAAATTTTCAATGACCCAAGGACACTCCTACATTAGACACCCTCGGTGAGAATAATATATTCCATAAGAGGAACTTATGAACATATTACAAGATTAATGAAATGAATTTCATGCTCTTTCTTGATCTAAATATCCTCTTTATTTTCAACTTTCTTTCTCTGTACCTCTACTCTTTCTTCAGTCATATCCATCAACTTTTTCTACTCTGCACTTTCTCTTTCATTCCTCACATCTATACAAGGTAGTAACAAAATCTTACCACCACCTCTAATATTACGTACATCTGATTTACTTCTACTACAAGACTCCAAAAAAATTATTCTATTGATCGACTTTACCTCTATTACCTTTCGGTACCTTCTTTTCTAATCCAATATTAAGATCCTAGCCTTCCTTTAGAATTACCTCTACATTTTGTTTCTCAACACTATAACTCTTCACATGGCTCAAGTTATTTGCATCTTTCCCATCTTCCTTCAAGGGAACCAAATTAAATATATGTCCATATTTTTCTATAGTGTCAAAATTTCATCTACAATCATAGATAGATCCTCTATCAAATTGCCAAGGTCGACCCAATAGAACATGACAAGCACTCTCAGATACCACATCACACAATATTTCATCTCTGAAAGGCCCAATGTTAAAGTTGACCTTATCCCAAATTTCCAAGGTCGACCCAATAGAACATGACAAGAACTCATAGATATCACATCACATAATAGTTCATCTCTGAAAGGCCCAATGTTGAAGTTCATAAAAAAATTCTCCTTCACCTCCACGACATGATTATCTTGAAACTAACTTATCCTATAAGGATTAGAATGTATCAACCTCTTCAAGCCAAGCTTTTGTACCATCTCTTCTGATACAACATTATTATTACTTCCACTATCCACAATAACCTTACAATACTTACCTCTATATTTTCATACAGTCCTAAACTACTTCCTCTTTTGAGAAGGTTCAAATTCCTTCTTACTCTACCTCATCAAAAATATTCTAATCATAAGAGATTCTCCCATCTCAGGTTCCTCCAATCTCTACTGAAGATCCTCAACTACTTGCTCCTCATGGTCCACATAATTCTTTTAACCATTTCTTTTTCTAGAGCCTTCAAGACATTCATAATCTCTATTCCCACTCTCTCCACACTTGAAACAAATAACGAAGAAGTCCTTTCTACCACTTCCTCTTCTAGGTAACCTCTGATTAGGTTCCTTTATCCACTTAGGTTTTGAATCATCTTCAAGGATCTTCTTCTCCTTGCTATTGCCACTCACTTTCTTCTCCCTTCCTCTAGGATTACTCTGTTGTCTCCTCTTTACCTTATCTTCTTCCTTCAATGCATATTGATAAGAATCCTCTACTAAATTGATCCTCAACATACATAGCTCATCCTAAATATTAAATCTTAGACCATTAATATATCTAGCCGAATTCTCCCGAGATATCTCTCAGTGTCAAGATATTATTGTCATCTTGTAAAACTCCTTAGTGTATTCTCACACACTCATTTCCTTCTACCTCAAGTTCTACAACTTCTTAAAGAATTCCAATTCATAATCCTCTAGAATGAATTTATCCTTCAAACTAGCAACCATTTTCCTTTACCTGGTGATTTTAATTTCACCATTTTCCTCTCCATCCTTCTACAACTCTTTCCACCATAAAGAAACATGACCCTTCAATTTATCATGTGCCAACCTAACCCTTCATGGATCTCTAATATCCTCAAGCTCAAAGTAATCTTCCAACTCCCCAATCTAGTCTATCAAATCCTATGGATGCAATGAGATAGAAAAATTATAAACATCCATCCTATGACTCTTACTTGTGCTACAACTCTCAACAATCTCTCTTCATCACCGGGTACCTCAGTCCCTTCAGTCTCAAGATCTTCAACAAATTCTTCATATTCCTTCTTTGTCTTAGGATTCCTTTGTAATCAAACCAATACATTTATAATCTCATTCCTCATCTCATTTCAAAAGTCTTCCATCATTTGTTCTAGCCTTCTAGGTTTCATCCTTCTTGGAGGCATCTCTCCCAATCCTCAAGTGTAACTTCCTTATCTCGATGATCTGATTTCAAGGTCTCAATTGCCTCCCACTCAAAAATATATTGAAAATACCTTATAGTCTGCCTCCTCTCGATGATATTTTCACCAATGGGATACCTCAACAACTCAACAAACAAAAAAAATCTTCTCTTGACCACCTTACACAAGTCCTCTGTTAGTGCAAGTTAGATCCACACTCTACCACCCCATAACTAACACAATAATGGATTTTCAAGCTCAGGAACTTATATCTACATTCACAAGAACAAATATACCTCTAATACCATGTGATGGAGTCATGGAAGGAGTTTCCCCAATGGAGATGGTCCAAACCATGTAGCCTGAGTAAATACATAGGAAATCAACAACTCAAGATCAATAAGAACTCAACAATGAACTAGAAGCATGAAAAATCCAACATTCACATTATCACATAATCAAAAGTTTACATTACATTGGCTTGCAACATGAAACATAAATTCTAAGGCATACATACCTAATTACAAAAAAATTGTAGATCTAAACCCTATAATTAGCCTTCCAAAGTTATCCTAGTTCCCCCACTACTTAACAAAGATCAAATTACTCAATATATAGAGCCTTCACAACACATATGTTGGCCAAGATCTATCACATTTCCTAAGAACAAGAAAATATAATATCAAAATATAGGTCAAAACCCAAATCATAAGGACATTGAAGCCAAGATTTTGAATGGTGCCCGATCCAAGAGAAATGTTAGCCAAAGATCAAATATCATCGTGATATGAGCCAAAAATCTTTGTCGATCAGGAAAATGATCCACAAGATAATAAAACTCCAATTGACCATTAGAACATGAAGAACAGACATAACTGAACATGAATCCAAGATATGTCCACCATGAAGTGTCAAAATGTTGTGAGAACCTAGACATAAGTAAAAATGATGTCCAGAGCCTACCCTGAGGTCTGCATTAACAAATGATCCAAAACCAAGGAACACCACTAAAAACACATAAACTATCTAAAAAGAACAAGTTGAGAACAAATTAAAAGGAAAATATTTTTGGTTGATGCAATATTGCCAATGACTCAAGGATAATCCTACATCATAACCACAACCACTACTGTGTAGATAGGGTCTCTCTTACAACATTGATTTTTTAAGGCTATTTTTTGAATTTAGTTAGGTTTATCTATGAATTTGATAGTTATCTTAGGGAATCCTTAGCTGCACATATAGAGGCAACATAATCCAAGTATATACACCCCTAGTCAATAGTTAAATGAGCCTCCCTAGGTCAATAGTTTACTTAATAAAGGATTGGTTTCCTTATTATGGGTGTCCATTGAGATATCTACACCAACATGTTAATCATGATGGAAACCTATCAATGTGCAAAGTTAAATATTTGGCTACTATCTTGTATTATACATGTATGCAAGGTGATAAAACTCCAACAAGTGATAAGCTCTAGGACCTTATATTTGGGTATAAATTTAATATACCTTTAAATGATAGTGCTCTTTGAAGATGTTTTGAAAGTATTATCTTGGTTGGAATAGGGTAGATCTCAAATAGTGAAATACCACATTGATTTCAAGAATTTTCAAAATGTCACAAATAACTTGGGCACAATGGATCATCTTTAAAAGGATTTTTAAAATATTTAAGAACTATTACAAAGATTAAGCACACTTTATGTTTGGAAATTAAAAAAATAGACTATAGCGATCCAAAGAAATCCTTGGATGTCTATACGAGGGTAGTTCTTTGCCAATGAACATTTTAAATAGTCTTGAGTTTTTCTATTGCTTGAGGTAGAGGGAATTTAAAGAATCCTTTGAATATTTATCCCTAAATTTGATCCAACAAAGGCAAGCTCTAATATGAGAATGTTTTATCTTGGTGGTATTTAATAAGATGGAGCTTATGTTTTAACTAAGTGGCTAGGATATGAAGTGAGAAAATGAAGGGTTCATTTCCAATTTATTTGAGACCCTAAAGCATCTTTGAGTAATAATGTTGGCCCTTTAGGAAATCATCACCACCTAGTTACCATTCATTCCAATTGATATCAAGCGGTGATTAAGGCTCAAGGTGCCACACTTGCATGATGAATTGGATCCTCTTATGAAGAAAAAATATGTGTTAGACATAATTAAGTGCTAAGATTTTTTAAGGAATCTCCATCCCATAAATGTTGAAATATCACAAGAAAATGATCATAAATTTTGGTCTTTGGATGTACTCTCACTAATCACCCACTAGGAAAATGTGTTTCTTAGAAATCATGACAATATAAAATTGTTTGATGATCTTTTTAGAAACTATATGAATATTAAACCATGTAAACCTAGGGTATGTTAAATGTTAGGGCATTGTTGAAAACTCTAGGAACTTAAAAAACCTAAATAGTTTTTAAATAATATAAAAAATACACCAATGCAATAGAGGTCCTTCTTTGCATTTAAGAAAATATACTATATTAAATTCACCACAATTGAGCCCCTTAGAAAAAGATATGTTTAAGCCAACCATATCCATAATATTGATCTTTACGGGCCATCATTAAGCACACAAACATTATAATACCAATATATTAACCATTAATGGTAAGACTAGTCCAAATGATATAATGGCTTGACTCTTTCATTATTGTAATAGTGAAATAACTTAAATGAGAGGAAATAAAATTGCATGCACCACCATGACCATCCTACAAAATCTGTTAGATAACTAAGAGGGGGGGGGGGGGTGGTGAATCAATTAAGTCCAATTATCCTACAGTCCCACACACTCCTCGATGTATAACAAAAACTTCCAAATCAATTAAACAACTTGGTAAAAATTTAACTGTGCCTTTCTGTTCATTAACCGAATACCAGTAAATTATCTAGTGCATATACCAATCAAACCAGTAATTGTAATGTGTAAAGTGAAATAAAAAATTGTCACATCCATACACATGTAACACTTGATTTTTAATGTGAAAACCTTGTTAGGGGAAAAACCACCTGGGACCGATACCCAAAAATAATTTCACTCTTCTGAAGTGAGCTCGGTTAAGAGCCAACCTTGTTAAAGGTTATAATAACACATTGTAAGGTGTGACCTGGTTAGAGGATTTATCACTAACAGTTCTCCATGACGAAACATTCACTATGGGGTCAACATGAAAACAATCAACATTCATTGAATGTCATAATGAAATATAAAATATGTTAAGTCCCACTTGGTTAATAGATTTATCTGTAGCAATGGTTAAAATGCAATAGTAAATGATCCGATTCAAATACAACTTTCTTTTGTAGATTTTTAGATCTATGCTAAGCTCAAAATACATTTGGCCAATATACTCAATTCAATTTCTTGTAGCCTCCAACTCTATTATGCTTGAAATTCCTTTCTCTGTCACTCAGTCTTGTCTGCATATTTGCTTGGTTTTGTCTTCAACCTTTTTAACCAATGTCACATTCTTCTCATGTGTATTCTAGACTTAATTATGAATCACGTGTCTCCTTTTATAGACATAATAAACTATTTTCTTCTCAGCCATAGATTTTGCCTCTTAATCTTCACCATTGATTTTGCTGCTTCAACCTTCCTTAGAACTTGTGTCTATAACACATTTCATTCTCCATCATCTGATCATCCTTGAATTTTGTCAGCCGTTTGATCATCATGACAACCGTTATCTTTAACTTTAGAATCATCCATAATTGTCCATCTCATCATATTTAGTCGATAGTCATATGTTCCATTTATTTCTTTCACTCAGTCAATACTGTGATGTGTCGATGACTTCTAACTTAGTTAACACTTTACTCGGTATACACTACACTTGCTCGGTGTACACTGTTTCAACTTGGTGTATACTAAGTTATTCATTTATTGATCACATAAACTTGTTCATTCTTGATCTTCAATCCATAACAAAATTATGTAATACAATCAAATCACTAACATAATGTCATAGACTCATTAATAAGTTACCCAATGAATACCTTATCCATATCTTTCTCATACATATAATCTTAATATAAATATCTCATTCCTTCTTCAGATGTTTGCAACTAAAATGATAAGTATAGTCAAAACTAGTTGACATCAATGACAATATAATAATTGATTTAATGTGTCACATATACCTTTGTATCTCAGTGATCATCGGTCTCTCCCTTTCAAGTATCCAATCAGTTGTCAATCTCCTCCTTAAGATATTCAATCAGTTGTAGTCTATCAATCTCTCCCTTTGGCATTGATGACAATACAATATGAAATATGCCATAGAATACCAAACATTTGTCTAAAACTATGTATATATGTTGTGACTTGGTAAGCTCTCCCTATCTTATGCATTTAATATGTTTAATCACTTAACAACATCAATGCTCTCACTTTCGGTTAGCTTTAGTTCTAATTGACATCTCTCTCTCTCATTTCATGCGATCATCTCTTCCTACAGATAGATATTTCATTGATTCATTCTCTCCCTTTAGATCTTTCCTGAATATTTCATGTAATTTCTCTCCCTTTGATAGCAATTCCAAAAAGAAAATAATCATCTCTTTAGTATCCAAATCAATATGTTTGTTGTTTGGTTCAGATTCTAGTACCTTGCATGTACTGATATGTAATCTCAAATTGTCTTCCATCTTTCACAACCTTAGGAAACCCAAAGTGTGAACATCATGCATCAACATCATTAGATCTTTTAATAAAGTACAGGTTGATGCAACCTCATAGCACCTTAGTGATTGTTAGACATGAGATGGACCCCTATTCTACTCCTCAAATATTCAAATGTGTCCTTCAATAAAGGTTTAGTGAATATATCAGTAAGTTTCTCTTGTGATTTCACATACTCCAATCTAACTTTCTTTTCTTGAGCTTGTTCCCTCAAGTAGTGATACTTAATAGAAATATGCTTTGTATTTGCATGCATCACTGGATTATTAGAAATATTAATTGCCCTTTTGTTATCACAATATATTATCACAGGATAAGTCATCTCCTCATTCATACCTTCCAATAGTTATTTTATCCATGCAATATTTGAACAATTAGTAGTATCAACAACATATTCTGCTTCTGCAGTGGACTGAGAAATGCATCCTTATTTCTTACTTATCCAAGTAACCAATATTTCTCCTAAAAATAATTTTCCACCAGTAGTGCTTTTTCTATCATCAATGTTTCCAGCCCAATCAACATCAATGTAAACTTTCACTTCAATATTGTCTTCTTTCTTATACCATAAACCATAGTTTTCAGTGTTCTTCAAGTATCTTAAAATTCTTTTCACAACAGTCATGTGTGATTCTTTAGGATTAGCAGAGAATCTAGCTACAATTCCAACCACACGTGCAATATCTGGTCTACTATGCACAACATACATTAACTTGCCAATCATTGATCTATACAAGGTTTGATTTACCTTGACTGACTTGTCATCCTTTGTCAGCTTGCATCTGGTGATGATAGGTGTATCGACTGGTTTTGAATCTTCCATACCAAATGTCTTCAATACTTCTTTGATGTATTTTGATTGTTTGATGTATATGCCTTCCTTCTATTGTAGTATTTTCAATCCAAGAAAGAATTTTATCTCACCAAACATTGACATTTCAAATTCTTTCCTCATTTTTGTTAGATAACTTATAGGGGGGCGAATAAGTTAAGTCCAATTATCCTACAGTCCCAAATAATCTCAGATGTATATAACAAAACTTTCAAATCAATTAATCAACTCAGTAATATATCAACTGTGTCTTTCTCTTCATATACCGATTACCATTAAATTAAATACTTTATTTACCGATCAATCTAGTTATAGTAATGTGTAAAGTAAAATAACAATTCAACACATTCATACACATATAAAACACTTTGATTTTTAACGTGGAAACCCTGTTAGGGGAAAAACCACCTAGGACCGGTAACCAAAAATAATTCACTCTTATGAAGTGAGTTCAGTTAAGAGCCAACCCTATTAAAGGTGACAAAACACACTGTGAGGTGTGACCTAGTTAGAGGATTTATCATTAACAATTCACCCTTGAACAAATATTCTGATGAAGGGTGCTCCCCTTAATACCACAAACACATAACAAAAATAGAGAAACAACAACAATTTGCAAGAACAAAAAATGGGCTTCTTATTATCTCCACAAATGTGGAATTAAAAATTTCAGAATTACAATATGCAAAGCCACAAGGGCATTTTTCCCTTACAATATTGTGTAGGACAAGCCTCGAATCATTACCGATATCTACCCAAAAATTCCCTAGACAACACTACGAACCTTTCTTATATAGGCAATTTCCATCGCCTGAGAAGGTTCCAAAAATTTAGCCCTTAAGGCCGACTTCCCTAAGAATTATTTCATTTTCATTTTATTTTACACAGGGTCGGCTCCAAATAATTACAAAATATGTTTTTAGGTACCCCAACTTTTGGAGCCCATAACTTTCTAATCGTAGCTCTATTTTTCTATTATAACCACTTTTTGGAAATGGCAGGACCTGATCTACATTGCCTAACTAGCACAAGCACCAGCTAGCTGGGGGTCGATCATGATTTGGAGCCTTTAAGGCCTTCAAAATTGAGCTCAAAGATTTTGTACCCAAAAACCTCAATAACTTCACTGATACAGATGATATGAAAATGAAACTCAATTGGAAGGCTGATATGACTAAGATGAATCTCCACTTGTGAAATCAAAACATTTTGAGATCGTATGACCAACTTACTAAAAATAGTAAGTTTCCATAAATAGCAGCTTTGCACAAGATAGCCCTTATTGAAAAGAAACCAGAAATATTTTTGGGTGATGCAATATTGCTCTTACACCCAGGATGCTTCTGCATCACTCACTATGGGTTCAACAAGAAAACAATCATCATTCATTAAATGTCATATTGAAATATAAAGACTGTTAAGTCCCACTCGGTTAAGATATTTATCTGTAGCAATGGTTAAACTAATATAGTAATGATTTGATTCAAATACAACTTGATGTATAGATTTATAGATTTATGCTAAGCTAAAAAATACCTCTGATCAATAATCAATTCAATCTCTTTGCTTCCTCCAATTTTGATCTGCTTGGTAATTGCTTTCTCTGTTGCTCAGTTTTGTTTGCAGATTTGCTCGGTTCTATCTTCAAGTAGTTTGATCAGCTTTGCATGAATTCAATCTTTTCAAGTGAAATATCCTACAACAGACTCGGTAATGAATCTCTTATCTCTTTATATAGACATCATAAACTTTTTTATTTTCATCCATAGATTTTGCCTCTTAATCTTCACCGTTAATTTTGTTGCTTTAACCTTCCTTGATAGTTGTGTCAATAACACATTTCATTCTCCTTCATCTGATCATCTTTGAATTTTGTCAGTCGTTTGATCATCATAACAAACATTATCTTTTACCTATAATCATCAACAATTGTCCAACTCATTATCTTTAGTCGATAGTCATAAGATCCATTTATTTCTTTCACTCGATCAATACCATAATGTGTCGATGATAACTAGCTCAGCTAACAATGTACTCAGTATACACTACACTTGCTCGGTGTATACTGAATTCTTCATTTATTGACCACATAAACTTGTTCATTCTTGATCTTCAATCCATAATAGATTCATGTAATACAATCAAATCACTAACATAATTCTATAGAATCATCAATAAGTTACCCAATGAATAACATATCCATATGTTTCTCATCCATCTCATCTTCATGTAGATATCTCATTCCTTCACCATTATTTCCTTCTTAGATGTTTGTAACCATCATGATAAGTATAGTCAAAACTTGTTGACATCAATGACAATACATTAATTGATTTAATCTCTCACATACACATTAGTAGCTCGGTGATCATCAATAAATGCCTTTCAAATATCCAGTCAGTTGTCAAACTCTCCCTCAAGATATTCAATTAGTTGTAGTTTATCAATTTCATCAACAAAAGATTTGCATAAGTTATCATGTCCTCCAAATATGATATCATCAACAAATATTTCAGAAATAAGAATCTTGTCATCAGTTTCACTTTTCAAATACAAATTGTTGTTGTCACTTGTTCTAAAAAATCCAATACTTATGAGATAAGAATGTAGTCTTTCATACCATGCTCTTGGTATTTGTTTCAGTCCATATAATGCTTTGTGCAACTTACATACCATGTTCCTCTGATTAAGATCAACAAAACCTTCAGGTTCTTCTATGTATACTTCTTCCTCAAGTATCCCTTTTAGAAATACAGATTTAACATCCATCTAATAAACTTTAATTCTTTTGTAAGTAGTATATGCAAGTAGTATTCTTACTCCTTCAAGTCTAGCAATGGGTGAAAAAGTTTCTCCATAGTCAATTCCTTCTTCTTGTGCATAACCTTTGCATACTAGTATTGCTTTGTTTCTCGTTACATCTCCATTCTCATTCAATTTGTTTCTGAATATCCATTTGGTTCCAATCATATTTTTATCTTTTGGTCTTGGTACCAATGTCCATGTCTTTTTTTTCTATATTTTCTCAATTTCTTCATTCATTGCCTTAATCTATTCATCATTTTCTAATGTATAATAGTTTTAGGTTCAAATTCACAAACTAAATATGTGTTGTTTCTTAACTTACTTCGTGTCATCATTCATACTTTTTTAACTCTAATTATCTGATCTTGTGGATGGTGTCTTCTCACATATCTTGCAAGTATAGGTTTAGATCCCTATTCTTTAATGTGTTCTCCACCCAGTGCATGATCATTATCTTCATCAGTAACTGCTTGTTGATGACTGGTCTGTAAAGACTATTTCTTGGGAATTCCAGACTGTGGCTCAGGTAGAGTTTCAGGGGATTCCTTTTTTCTTTATTCATCATTCTTTTCTGCAAAATCATCAACTCTCACATTTTCACTTTCAATCATTTTGTTAGTAGCCTTGTTCAAACATTTATAAGTCTTTCTTTTAGTAGAATATCCTATAAATATCCCTTCATCACCTTTTTAATCAAATTTTCCATTTATATCATCTTTCAGAATGTAACATCTACTTCCAAATATTCTGAAATAACTCACATTAGGTGTGTAACCATACCATAATTCATAAGGTATCTTGTTTGATTTTTCTTTAGTTGAACTTGGTTCAGTGTGTATACAATAGTACTAACAACTTCTCTCCAGTCTATTTGTGCAACATCTTTTTCAATCATCAATTTTCTAGCACAATCAATAATTGATTTATTTCTCCTTTCAACAATTCCATTTTGCTAGGGTGTTCTCGGTGCAGATACCTATCTCTTAATTCCATGCTCATTACAAAAATTAGTGAACTCATCAGAAATAAATTCACCACCTCTATTTGACCTTAAGCATTTCAGTTCCTTGCCACTTTCTTTTTCCACTTTTGCTTTATACCATTCAAACATTTTGAAAGCTTCAGAGTTTTCTTTTAAGAACATGAGAGTCATCAACAAAAAAGATAAAATATTTGTCTCCATAATAAATTTGAGTTCTCATTGGACCACACAAGTCAGCATGAACTAACTCCAAAATAGCATTAGATGTGTAATGTTTTCTCTTAAAACTAGACTTTGACATCTTACCCATTTGACATTGTTTGCACATTACATGATCAAGTTTAGATATGCTCGGTAAACCTCTAACTTTCCTTTTCTTACTGATCTTAACCATGTTGTCAAAGTTCACATGACACAACCTCTTGTTCCACAACCATTTATCTTCATTTTTGGCCAATAAACAAGAAGTTTCAATGTTGTCCAAATAGAATAAGTTACCTTTTGATTGTTCACCAATACTGACCAACTTTTAGAATAATTGAGAGGGGGGGGGGGGGGGGGGGGGAATCAGTTATCCAGTGTCCCAAAACAAAATGTATAATTCAAAATAACTTTTCTAATTTCTGCTCGTCGGTAAACAATAAAACTTTCACTATCTGTGCTTTTATCGATTACCAGTCTAATACTATAATAGTTTACCAATCAAATCTAACATGTAACATGTAACAAACAAATATCACAATCAACACATAACATAAGAGATTTAACGTGGAAACCCTGTAAAGGGAAAAACCACCTGGGACCGACAACCCAAAATTGTTCACTCTTCTGAAGTGAGGTCAGTTAAGACCCAACCCCGTTAAAGGTTTACAAACACACTGTCAGGTGTGACCTTGTTAGAGGATTTTAGACTAGAAGTTAACGTCCAACCAACATTCACTATGGGGTTACAGGATAACAATGTTCATTCTATGAATGATACATCATAAGACTTTCAGAGTCCACTCGGTTAAGAGATTTTGACTGTATACAATGGTTAAATATGTAACAGTAAATGACCTGCCTTAATACAACTTCAATTGCAGATTACAGATCAATATTTAGTCCATACAAATCCTTCTAATCAATATTTCACTTCAGATTCAATACTGTATCAACTTACTGTCCATCGGTAATTGCTCTTTGTAGCTCGGTAATTGTTTTGCAGCTCGGTTCTTACTAACCAGTATGATCAGAATGCATGAAAACCTTGTTCACATGATATTCTTGCAGTTTATTCTTCTTCCGGCATCTTTCATAAAGAAATTATGTTCTCTTATATAGATGAGTAAATCATTTTCTTCTCCACCATCAGATTTTGTCGCTTCAAACTTTTTTGGTACTTGTGTCAATAACATGTTTGATTCTCATCCTTTAGATCTTTCCTAAATTTTGTCAGCCATCGATCTGTGTAACAAACATTATCTGTTACCTCGATGTTATACTCTTGCCAGCTCATCAATCTTATTGGCTAAACTAATCATTTAATTCATTTTGTTTTTCTTGGTTAACAAAGAAATGCGTCGGTGAACACTGCTCGGTTAATACTATGATCAGTATACACTACACTCCGTCGGTGTATACTAGAAATGCTTCATTTACCAACAACACTGCTTTGTGTCTTTTAGCTCTATACTTCCTCATAGATGAATGCAACATAATAAATTAAATATCATCAAGTCATAGACTCATCAACAAGTTACTCAATGTGTTCCTTATCCTCATCTGTCATGTACATCTTTCCTCATGTAGATTTCTCTGTTCTTCATCTTTTCCACCTTTCTTTAGATGTCTCGGTATAGTAACTTACAAGATAAGTGTTTTTAAACTAGTTGACATCAATGACAACATAATATTGATTTAATCATATTACATATCTAATCAACAACTCCTCAGTGATCTTTAATCACAGTTTCTTCAATCAGATTCCAAATCAGTTGTAGTTCAACAATCTCTCCCTTTGACATTGATGGCAACTCAAGTAATATGAAATGTGCCATACACATACCAAACATTTATTCTACAACTTTGTGAAAAAAATGCTGTAAGTCGAATAGACTTAATATGTTTAATCACTACATTACTAAACCAACATTAAATAGTACAACTTTACCATTCTGTAGTTGTGATATTTTCAGTTCTATTCCTGCTTCTATTCTCTATAACTGATCTTCAATACTTTGTCTCATTCAGATTGTCTCTCCCTTAGATAATTCTCATCGGTGCTTGATCCTTTTCACAGCTTGTTCCTTTTCATATTGTTTATCTCTCCCTTTGATAGCAATGCCAAAGAAACAAATAAACAAATAATTATGTCTTCCTCTATATCTTTGAATACTAATATTCCAATCGGTTCAAGTTCTCAAACTTAATCACAACCTTGAACATGATTCAAAGTGTGAACTATGCTACATCAACATGAATGATCTTCTGATAAAAGTAGGCTGATGCAACAACCAAATCACATTAGTGACCGATAGACAGGGGACAGACCCCAAGTCTAGTTCTCAAGTATTCAAATGTGTCCTTCGATAGGGGCTTTGTAAAAATATCTGCAAGTTGTTGTTTAGATGTAACAAATTCTAAATTCACTTTCTTCTCTTGCACTTGTTCTCTTAAGTAATGATACTTAATAGATATATGCTTTGTCTTAGAGTGCATCACAGGATTCTTTGAAATATTAATAGCACTAGTGTTGTCACAATATATAATCACTGGGTCAGTGATTACCTCATTCATCCCTTCCAACACTTGTTTGATATATGCAATGTTTGAACAGTTAGTAGCAACAACAACCTATTTTGCTTCAGCTGTAGACTGAGAAATACAAGCCTGATTTTTACTTGTCCAGGTTACAAGTCTTTCACCAAAGAAAAATGCTCCTCCGGTGGTGCTTTTTCTTTCATCCACATTTCCAGCCCAATCAGCATCAGTGTAAACTTTCAGTTCAAACTTCCCTTCCTTAGGATACCATAATCCATAATTCTCTATTTTATTTAAGTATCTTAAGATCCTTTTTGTAGCTATCATGTGTGATTTTCTAGGATTAGCAGAAAATCCTGCAACAATTCCCACAACATGTGCTATATCTGGTCTACTGTGAACTACGTACATTAATTTACCAATCATGGATCAGTAAAGTGTCTGGTTTACCTTTGTAGTTTCATCCTCCTTTGTCAATTTGCATCCAGTAGCCATCAATGTTCCCATAGGTTTAGCATCTTCCATGCCAAATGTCTTTAGTACTTCCTTTATGTATTTAGATTGTGTGATGAATATTCCATCACTCTGCTGAATCACTTGTAGTCCAAGAAAGAATTTAATCTCTACTAACATAGACATTTCAAATTCCTTTTGCATTTCATCAACAAATTCCTTGTAGACAAGATCTGAGCCTCCAAAAATAATGTCATCAACAAATATTTCAACAATGATAATAGTATCATCAATATCACCTTTCACATACAGATTGCTGTTTTCACTTGTTCTAACAAATCCAATACTTAACAAGTAAGTATGCAGTCTTTCATACCATTCTCTCAGTGCTTGCTTCAATCCATATAAAGCTTTATGTAATCTACATACCATGTCTTTATTGTCAGGATCAACAAATCCTTCAGGTTGTTCAATATAGACCTCTTCTTCAAGTATACCATTCAAAAATGCTGACTTCACATCCATTTGATAAAATTTGAATTTCTTGTGTGCAACATATGCAAGTAGCATTCTAACTCCTTTTAATCTAGCAATAGGTGAAAATGTTCCACCATAGTCAATGCCTTCTTCCTGTGCATATCCCTTGCATACCAATCTAGCTTTATTTCTTGTGACTTCACCATTTTCATTCAATTTATTCCTGTATATCCACTTAGTACCGATAACATTCTTATCTTTTGGTTGGGGTACTAAGGAATAGGTTTTGTTCTTCTCTATTTTCTCTATTTCTTCCTTCATTGCATTAACCCATTCTTCATTCTCTAATGCAACTTTCATAGTTTTAGGTTCAAATTCACAAATTAGACATGTACCTTGTCTTGTTTTGCTTCTAGTTTGCATTCCAACATGTCTGTCTCCAATGATTTATGTCTCAAGATGATGTCTTCTAACAAAACTAGCCAAAACTTGATTTCTCCTTTCTTTCTCATCCTGCTCAAGGTCATTTTCTTTCTCAGTAGCTCCATCTTGTTCCTCGGTTTGTGTTGCTTGTTGTCCTGCATTGTTTCCCTGCTAACCGGTTGTCACAGTTTGCGGTGTCGGTAGATACTCTGGATGTTCAATGTAAGTGAATCTACCATAGTCTTCCAGTTTCTTTGTACTTTCCTCTATGTACTTGTCATCAAACTCATCAACACAAACATTAGTACTTTCAACTATCTTATTTGTAACCTTATTCAAACATTTATATGCTTTACTTGTAGTGGAATATCCTAGAAATATTCTTTCATCTCCTTTAGAATCAAATTTTCCATTTCTCTCATCTTTCAAAATAAAGCATTTACTTCCAAAAATTCTAAAATAACTTACAGTAGGTTTGTGTCCAAACCATAGTTCATAAGGTGTTCAGTTGGAGTCCTTCTTCAGTTGTACTCGGTTAAGAACATACATGGCTGTACTGACAGCTTCCCTCCAATATGTCAGAGCAACATTCTTCTGTATCATCAATGTTCTAGCACATTCAATTATAGATCTGTTCCTCCTTTTAGCAATGCCATTTTACTGAGGTGTCCTCGGTACAGATACCTATCTTTTGATTCCATGCTCATTACAAAAATTAGTAAATTCATCAGAGATAAATTCATCTCCTCTATCAGATCTTAAGCATTTTATTTCCTTTCCAGTTTCTTTCTCTACCTTAGCTTTGTACCACTTAAACATTTTGAAAGCTTCATATTTCTCTTTCAGGAACATAACAGTCATCAGTCTAGTATAATCATCAACAAAAAGAATAAAATATCTATCACCAGAACAGATCTGAGTTCTCATAGGACCACATAGATCGGTATGAACCAACTCAAGTATCTTCTTTGTTGAATAGTCTTTGCTTTTAAAACTAGACTTAGTCATCTTACCTTTCTGACATTCATGGCACATGGCATGATTAGGTTTTGTCAAGTTAGGCAATCCTCTAACTCTTTTCTTTCTACTAATCTTGATCATGTTGTCAAAGTTCACATGGCATAACCTTCTGTGCCACAATGAAGCATCTTCATCCTTTATTAACAAACAAGAAGACTGATCCATATCAAGATAGAATAGATTACCTCTGGATTGTGTACCAGTTCCAACAAGTCTTCCCCCATCATCATAGATCTTAACCTTTTTGCTCTCAAAAGCCAGTCGGTGGCCTGAATTGTTCAGCTAAGCCAAACTTAACAGATTATAGTTCAATCCATCTACCCAGTATGCATTCTCACATTGTAATCTGTCATTGATCATCAGTGAGCCTTTACCTCTTACCATACAAGGTGCATGATTTCCCATTCTCACAAATCCTCCATTATATTCAACAAGATGATCAAACTTCTATACATCACTGGTCATATGATGTGTACAACCATTGTCTATGATCCATGTATCATTTTTGCTTACTTTAGAGATCATTGTTGTCTCTTCATGTTTCTCTTCCTCCTCTAAGTCATCTTTCATAGCAACAAATACAACTTCTATATCATCATTAGAATCAGATTCAGTTTCAATATCTTCGGTTATGTAACATAACTTTTTGCCTTTTTCATCTTGGTTGTCTCTATTGTTGTGTCGGTAGTCTCTATTGACTCTTCTCCCATAGCTTCCTTCAGATCAGTTTTTGGATCTATCATCATCTTTCTTCTGAGGACATCTAGCAGCGATGTGACTGACTTCTTTACAATTAAAGAATGCTAAAGGTAGCTTACCTCTATACCTTCCTTTTCCTTTGGGCAATCTTCTGGCCATAAGTGCTTCAAGCTCATCAAGTTCATCATCGGTATTGTCATCACTATCACAATTCTTACTATTCTTGCTAGACTTTCCAATCTTCAAAGAAGACATGAAAGTGGATTCAACAGAAGGAACAACACTGTTATCAAAGTTGTTTAATTCAAAGGTTGTAAGTTTACCAATCAGAGTGTCAAGAGTAAGGTTGGATGTAGTTCTTATTTCATAAATTGCAGAAATCCTGATTGCATAAACTTGTAGCAAAGTTCTGAGAATCTTGCTTATATCACTGTTTCATCATCAATTACTCCATCAGATGCTCTAATAGCATGTACCACCTCTTTGAGTCTATTTGAATATTGGACAATGTTCTCACCTTCTTTCATTCTCATATCATCAAATATGCCTCTTAGAATTTCAGCTCGGGCTCTTTTGACATTCAGATGTCCACTGTATATTTGTGTTAATTTATCCCACATTCCTTTAGTAGTCGTGCATGTCTTGATATCTTCAAATCTAGCATCGGTACAAGCAGCAGCAAGTTCCATCATAGTAACATTGTGTTCATGCTTGTCCTTCAGTTGATCAAGAGTTAAGGGACCAGTGGGTGGTTGTATGTAGCCATTCTCCATCAGATCTAGTGTAGAGTTCCCAATTCCAGATATGTGCAGCTTCATTATGCTTTGCCATACTATGAAGTTCTCTTTGTTCAATTTTGGTACTTCCCTCTTATACATCTTGAGACCTTTATGCTTAAGTCCTTAAAACTCCATTTCAAGCAACCAGTGCTCTGATACCAATTGTTAGAATAACTGAGAGGGGGGGGGGGAATTAGTTATCCAGTGTCCCAAAACAAAATGTATAATAAAAAACAACTTTTCTAATTTCTACTTGTTGGTAAACAATAAAAATTTCATTGTCTATGCTTTTACCGATTACTAGTCTAATACTATAATAGTTTACCGATCAAATCTAACATGTAACATGTAACAAACAAATATCACAATCAACACATAACACAAGAGATTTAACGTGGAAACCCTGTAAAGGGAAAAACCACCTGGGACCGACAACCCAAAATTGTTCACTCTTCTGAAGTGAGGTCGATTAAGACCCAAGCCTGTTAAAGGTTTACAAACACACTGTCAGGTGTGACATTGTTAGAGGATTTTAGACTAGAAGTTATCATCCAACCAACATTCATTATGGGGTTGACAGGATAACAATGTTCATTCTATGAATGATACATCATAAGACTTTTAGAGTCCACTCGGTTAAGAGATTTTGACTGTATACATTGGTTAAATATGTAACAGTAAATGACCTGCCTTAATACAACTTCAATTGCAGATTACAGATCAATATTTAGTCCATACAAATCCTTCTGATCAATATTTCACTTCAGATTCAATACTGTATCAACTTACTGTCCGTCGGTAATTGCTCTCTGTAGCTCAGTAATTGTTCTGTAGCTCGGTTCTTACTAACCAATATGATCAGAATGCATAAAACCTTGTTCACATGATATTCCTATAGTTTCTTCTTCATCTGGCATCTTTCATAAAGAAATTTTGTTCTCTTATATAGACGAGTAAATCATTTTCTTCTCCACCATCAGATTTTGCTGCTTAACCACATTCATAGATTTTGCCGCTTCAAAATTTTTCGGTACTTGTGTCAATAACATGTTTGATTCTCATCCTTTAGATCTTTCCTGAATTTCTCAGCTGTCGATCTGTGTAACAAACATTATCTATTACCTTGATGTTATACTCTTGCTAGCTCATCAATCTTATCTGCTAAACTAATCATTTAATTCATTCTTTTTCACTTTGTTAACAAAGAAATGCGTCGGTGAACACTGCTCAATTAATACTGCGATCGGTATACACTACACTCCGTTGGTGTATACTGGAAATGCTTCATTTACTGACAACATTGCTTTGTGTCTTTCAGCTCTATACTTCATCATAGATGAATGCAACATAATAAAGTCAATATCATCAAGTCATAGACTCATCAACAAGTTACTCAATGTGTTCCTTATCCTTATCTATCATGTACATATTTCCTCATGTAGATTTCTCTTTTCTTCATCTTTTCTAGCTTTCTTCAGATGTCTCGGTATAGTAACTTACAAGATAAGTGTTGTCAAACTAGTTGACATCAATGACAACATAATACTGATTTAATCATATTACATATCTAATCAACAACTCCTCAGTGATCTTTAATCATAGATTCTTGAATCAGATTCCAAATTAGTTATAATTCAAGACAACTTTCTAGTCTCATCATAGATTTTCACCTTTCTATTCTCAAATGCAACCTAGTGACCTGTATTATTCAGTTGTGCTACACTCAACAAGTTATAGTTAAGTCCTTTCACCCAATATGCATTCTCACATCTGATCTTATTGTTCAACAATATAGATCCTTTTCCTTTTACTAGACAAGGTGTATCATTTCCCATTTTCATAGATCCACCATTATAATGTTCAAGATATTCAAATTATTCTTCATCACCAGTCATATGATGTGTACAACCACTCTCAATAATCCAAGTATCATTCTTTCTAACTTTAGAAATAAGTGTTGTCTCAACATACCTTTCTTCTTCTTCGGAATCTTCTTTTAATGCCACAAATACCACTTCTATGTCTTCATTAGTCTTAGTCTCGGTGTCATCATCTTCATCTTCAACTAGCTAACATGCCTTCTTTCCTTTATCTCTATAGTCTTGGTTATCTTTGTTTCCATACTGTTGCTTGCTTATGTGATCTCAATAATCTCTTATATCATTCTTCCTTTCGTTAGATCCTTCATTTTTTTTCTCATCTTCTTTAATGTTAGGAAATCTTACAACAATATGACCAATCTCTTTGCATTTAAAACATACCAAGGGTAGTTTACCTCTATATCTTCCTTTGCATTTTTTGTAGTCTTCTAGCCATGAATGCTTCAAGCTCATCAAGTTCATCTTCTTCACTTTCACTTTCACTTTCATTTCTTATCTTATGTTTGCTACTTGATTTTCCAATTTTTAGAGATGACATAAATGCAGATTCCACCGTAGGTACAATATTGTTGTCATAGTTGTTAAGCTCAAATGCAGTCAATCTACCGATTAGACTATCAAGTGAAATATTATTACCAGGAGCTTCTCTCATTTCATGAATTACAGAGACTCTAATAGCATAGGTAGGTAACAATGTTCTGAGAATTTTACTTACCACAATGTCTTCATCAATAGTTCCACCTGTTCATCAAATATCATTCACAACCTCCTTGATTTGGATTTTGTACTGAGTGATTTTTTCACCTTCTTTCATCTTCATGTCATCAAACTTACCTATTATTATTTCATCTTTAACCCTTAGCACATTCACATCTCCTCCATGAACTAGTGTAAGCTTGTCCCACATCTACTTTGCAGTTGTACATGTCTTAATGTCTTCAAATTCAACATCTGATAAAGAAGAAGCAAACTCAATCATCATAGCATTGTGTTCTTATCTTTCCTTCATCTGATTGACAATCAAAGCACCAGTGGGTGTGATAAACTCATTTTCTAGGTAGTATGTTGCAAAATATCCAATCCCTGATAGATATAACTTCATCCTTCTTTTCCATGTTGAGAAGTTGTCTTTGTTCAGCTTTGGTATCTCTCTTATACATCTTGTGATCTTTTACTTAAGTCCTTCAAACTTTTCTTTCAAGTACTCTTTCTTTGATACCAATTGTTAGATAACTGAGAGGGGGGGTGAATCAGTTAAGTCCAGTTATCCTGCAGTCCCACACACTCCCTGATATATAAAAAAAATCTTCTAAATCAATTAAACAACTCGGTAAAATTTTAACTATGCCTTTCTGTTCATTAACCGAATATAGTAAATTATCTAGTGTATATACCGCTCATACTAGTAATTGTAATGTGTAAAGAAAAATAAAAAGTCATCACATCCATACACATGTAACACTTGATTTTTAACGTGAAAACCCTGTTAGGGGAAAAACCACCTGGGACCGGTACTTGAAAATGATTTCACTCTTCTGAAGTAAGCTCGGTTAAGAGCCAACCCTATTAAAGGTTACAATAACACACTATAAGGTGTGACCTGGTTAGAGGATTTATCACTAATAGTTCTCCGTGACCAAACATTCACTATGGGGTCAACATGGAAATAATCAAAATTCATTGAATGTCATAATGAAATATAAAAGAATGTTAAGTCTCGCTCGCTCGGTTAAGAGATTTATCTGTAGCAATGGTTAAAATGAAATAGTAAATGATCTGATTCAAATACAACTTTCTTTTGTAGATTTTCAAATCTATGCTAAGCTCAAAATACCTCTAGCCAATATATTCAATTCAATTCCTTGTATCCTCCAACTCTATTATGCTCGGTTAAGTCCTTTCTCTGATGCTCGGTGTTGTCCGTAGATTTGCTCAATTTTGTCTTCAACAAATCTGACCAGCTTCACATGAATGCAATCTTCTCACGTGCATTCAAGAGTTAATTATGAATCACGTGTCTCCTTTTATAGACATAATAAATCATTTTCTTCTCAGCCATAAATTTTGCCTCTTAAACTTCACTGTTGATTTTTTCGCTTCAACCTTCCTTGGAACTTGTGTCTATAAAGCATTTCATTCTCCATCAGCTGATCATCTTTAAATTTTTTTAGTCATTTGATCATCATAACAATCTTTATCTTTAACCTTGGAATCATCCATAATTGTCCAGCTCATCATCTTTAGTCGGAAGTCATATGTTCCATTTATTTCTTTCACTTGGTCAATACCATATTGTTTCAGTGACTTCTAACTCAGTTAACACTATACTTGGTATATACCACACTTTCTTTGTGTACACTTTTTCAACTTGGTGTATACTAAGTTCTTCATTTACTGATCACATAGACTTGTTCATTCTTGATCTTCAATCCATAAGAAAATTATGTAATACAATAAAATCACTAACATAATGTCATAGATTCATCAATAAGTTACCCAATGAATACCATATCCATATCTTTCTCATACATCTCATCTTTATGTAAATATCACATTCCTTCACCATTATTTCCTTCTTCAGATGTTTGCAACTAATATGATAAGTACAGTCAAAACTAGTTGACATCAATGACAATATAATAATTGATTTAATGTGTCACATATACCTTTGTAGCTCAGTGATCATTATTCTCTCACTTTCAAGTATCCAATCAATTGTCAATCTCCTCCTTAAGATATTCAATCAGTTGTAGTCTATCAAAATCATGACGCCATATTGCCTATAGAGTTGTATGAAGAAAAAAATATTAAATTTATCTAAGAAAATAAAATCAAGAAGGTCAAGTTTTCGGCATGTAGACTGAATAGTAAAATTATGAGATGTTTCTATATGACAACAAACATTCTATGATAAATTTTTCATTATGAAGCGATCCTACTTTGAGAATTATTGCTAACCATCTTGATATGTCAATTCCATAAAATTATTGTCCAAAAATAGACCCCATTATCACAGAAGATAATCACTAAGTAAAAGAAGATACATTTGTTTCTATAAACTCTTGCAAATGAATCGTTATTACTAAATAATAGATTATGAGACCAAGTAGAGATAAATAACTTACAATGGAGGTCTCAATAGACTATCAAAAACATTGAGCACGCTAAAATTTGAATACTATGGTTAAAAACAATTCCCTTGACATATTGAATTGAATCAATTTTATGAACATACTACTAAGTTTTTATTACAAGAGATGACTCACTAAAGTTTTTTTATTGAAACATATTAGCATACATAGATGTCAACATCTTTTCCTTTATACAACATATTAAAATAATATGAGTAAGAATAAATCTAAACTACAAGTCTCCTTTGGCTAAGCACCCACATGCAAGAAGATCCCATCCATCAAATTAACCCAAGGTTCAATATTGTCTCATACACACCTCTGAGGGTTTGAATAGTGGCAGATGACTTTCTATATCACATGCTATCATCCTCACCAATTAAACTACAACCTATTGGCTTCTGATTTGATAGAATTTAAACCACCTTGAAAGTGAATAGATGTACATAGGGGTTAGCTAAGCCACATGATCAATACATTCAAATAGGAACAAGGACTAACTAACAAATCAATTAGGCTTTCTACACTTTGAACCCTACAAAATTCAGGCGGGCAAACCTAGGATTATAATTGTTTACTTGTTAACATCACTTTTCACTAATCCCTAACAAAGAAGATAAATGCTCATAATTCTTCTCTTATGAAGTTTAAGTAACACTGTGAGAGATAATCACACTATCAACTCACTTATAAGCTAAGCAAGGGCTTAACAATTCAGATCTACAACTTGAATTTAAAAGGTTTGATTTAACTGTGAGAGAGAATGAATAATGTCTTAACTACATTTTCTTTGATCAATGCCTTATCCATTGGGCATTCTTTGAACTAATCCTCACCATGACTAATGATCTATTCACCTACCTTGTAAGTGAAAATCTACTGTTACTTTAAACCCTCTTCTTTTGACAAATCCTTCTCTAATACCCTATAATTTTATCAAGTTACACTAAGAAATTACTTAACTCCTTGAATCAAAAGAAAATCATAATATGACATACGATCTTAAAAAAATTACAACTGTAATCTTGAGCTCTTTGTTCACAAGACACATAAAATTATAGAATATCACAAGAGGAGACAAAATTTAGACCAGCAAATTTATGTTGAATCTTTGTATTAATTTCCTTAAAACTCATACATCACAGTATTGGATTAGACTAAAAAATAACACACCAAAATTATCAGAACACCATCTTATCTATATAACTTTTGCATAAGCCAAAATACCAAAAACTCTACATAGTACTTGACCGACTACAAAGAATTGTATTCTCAGAAGGACAAATTAATTTACAATTCTTGGTCCTCTGTCAATTTCCTTCTCCTAGTCTTGGAAATCCATTTATAATGATGGATTGCAACACACTTCAGATGTGGGAAGAAGTTGGAGTTGTCAACATCGAACAACTTTAACAAACAACTTTGGAAGAAGCTACAAAAATGACAATTGACAGCCCAAATTCTTCTCTTCATCTCAATACATAACCATCACTAAGTCGAAAACTTTTAATGTCATGTTTTCTTTATAATTGTGAGTTAGCAATTAACTTCTTCTATATTTCTACTTGCCAAGTCACCAACATTTATCATTAGTTATACTAACCGTGACGAGTTAGCGATGAAACCCGACCACACACTCATTAAGTCACTAGTTGATTTCACTTAACCATTATTTCATCTATGAATCAATGACGTAGATTTTCACTCATTCTTTCCCTTCATTGCAAGCTCACCAACCATTTCCCTTAACTTCTCAAGAACCCCACAAGCTAGTGATTAACTTCAAACTTTCCTAAGGCATCTTCCACATTTCACCATTTTGTCAACTCACCAGGAGATCAAGGAATATTCATTGATGCCTCGCAAGCCAATGATCACCATAGATATGATCTTCAATATGTGCTACAATATGAACACCTAGCACATTCTCGCTAACTTGCAAGGAAAAAAACTCAACCTTTAATAGGGTCCATGATTTAGCGATAAAGAGTAAGAAACATACACACTCACCAACTCACAAAGAACAATTTAAAACCTACAATAAATCTTGCAATCTAGCCACTACTATCATAACAGTTAGTGAATTGGCGATTGAGAATGAAAAAATAAGATTAACCTTAAAGAACTTACTTGGCCACTTAAAAAGAATGCACTCAAAACATAAGGTGAGAAGGAAAAATTTAGAACACAACAAACTAACACCAAGGCAAAAATTATGTAGAACCAGGATATATGATGTAAATTATATGACCAATAGTGGCTCTATCTAGGGATGGTCAATAGATTTCATTCGCACAAGGATTCAAAACTTCTGGGAGAGAATACCAATAACTTGACAATAGGACAACAAAGAACACCACAAAAACTGACCAAACCTATATACAAGGAAAACAAGAAGGGAAACACACAAGAACACCAAAGGGGTATGTACAAACTTTACAATCCTAGATAATGCTCATGGATAAGAAGGTACCTTCACGAGAAGTGCCTTTTAAAAAATTGTCCATGAACAGACAATTCTTGAATGTCACTAGAGAGTTCTCTGATAAAATATGAATTTTCTCCCCACTTCTCATGAATAAAGTAGGGGCCTAACCAGATAGGATCAAATTTTTCATGTTTTCCTTTTTCCTCCAATCTAGCATTCCAAAAAAGAACTAGATCATCAATGTCAAAGCTTCTCTTCTTGTTTCATCAAATTCCAAGATATCATCCATCCTAGCCTGCATCTCATCAGTCACATCTTCATCATACAACTGGACAAATTTTTACATTCCAATCAAGTTGTTCTAAGGCAATCTGGCCTTGATCCCATATACTAGATCAAATGGGGCACATCCAATTGAATTATTTACAGTCACTCTATGATCCCATACTGCTAGAGGTATCTTATCTTCTCATTCTTTCTTGTTAGTGTCAAGGATCCTTTCAATGATCTTCAACAGATTCTTGTTTCTTGATTTAGCCTGGCCATTACCCTACGGATGGTAAGGGGATGAAGTGGACTTGCTTATACTATATTTTTCACAAAATTCAGCATACTCATCAAACCTGAAGCACATCGCATTATCTGTGACATCCTACTAGTGGATTTCCTAGTAGGGACAACCTCTACCCACTTAGTGAAATAGTCAGTGGCTACCAAAATCCATGAATGAACACCACTAGACTTATTCAAGACTTATCCAATAAAATATATGCCCCATTGTTGGAAAGGATCTTGAACTTCAATAGGTTTTAAGGGAAAATTACCTAAAAACTTTAACTTACCAGAGAATCTTTGGCATGCATCAAATTTCTTCACAATCTCAAAAGAATCCTTGAATAATGAAGGCCACCAGAAAAATGCCCTCACAACCTTGTGTGTTGTTGTTTTAGCCATATAATGGCCGCCACAGATTTCATTATGCATATCATTCAAAACTTTAGTTTCTTGATCCTTGTCAACACACTTCAACAATACGCCATCATTAGTTCTCCACCATAGCTTACCAATTATAATTGCATACTTGATGGTATGGAGTTTCAAGGTTCTCTTAGCACTTTCACTCAAACTAGGAGGGCACTTGATCATGTTATGCAAATAATAAATGATGTGAGTATACCATTCATAGATATCCATATCATATGTATACGCTCTATGATCTTCCTCAACCTGATTTATCTGGTTGGCATCTAGGTTTTCTTTGGTGATCATCTTTGCAAGCCCTTGACCTTTGAATAGTTTGGTAACTTGAACATCAATGTTGAACTCTTGGATCCTATTGATCCATCTATACCTCCTTCCTAAGACTTTTTGTTGTGTGCATATATCCTTTACTGCAACATTGGGTACATAAACAACCACATTTTCTCCCATCAAGTAACATCTAAAATATTTTACTGTATTTACCCGTGCATAAGCCCGCTTCTCATTTATTTCATATTTCAACTCAACAACTTGAAGTGATTTTCTAAAAAATGCAATTGGCTGCTCAAATATTTCTAAATTTTTCTGTAACAATACTGTAGCCATCGTATGGAAGGATGAAAAGGAAAATATATGCATGGGATTATCATAATTTGAAGCCTTAAGCATAGGAGAATCCTTGATTGCTTGTTTTATATTTTGGAAAGAAGCAGATGGCTTCCCGTCCCATTTAACTTCAAATCATTTCTTCAACATCTTTGAAATAGGTTTGCCAATTTCTGTAAAATTAGTGACAAACCTTCTTAAGAAATTTACTTGTCCAAAGAAATACTGAATACCTTTCACATTTTTAGGCTATTGGATCTTATCAATGGTAGCCACTCTCTCAGGGTCAATTCTAACACCTTCTTTGGAAAGTAAATGACCCAACAATTTTCCTACAGTCACACTAAAGAAGCATTTTCTTGGATTTAAAGACACACGACAATCCAAAGATTTTGCAAATATCTTTTCCAAATGCAAACAATGATCCTCTTCCTTCTTGGAGTATGTTGTTAGATCATCCTGATACACAACCAAGAAAATATTAATGAACTCTACAAATGCAACATCCATGGCCCTTATAAATATTGCCAATGCATTGGTAAGGCCAAAGGAAATTCTTACATACACATAGGTTCCCCTTGGTGTAGTGAATGGAGTATTATATTTATCTGACTCCTAAACCACAACTTGGTTATATCCTAAAAATCCATCCATCATGGACATTAGTTCAGAGCCAATTACCCTTTGTAGCATAGCTTCCATGTTGGGCAAACACTAATTATCCTCGAGGGAAGACACGTTTAGGTTTCTGAAATATACACATAACCTGATGTCACCATTCTTCTTCCTAATGGGAACCATATTGGAAACCCATGATGAATGCCTTATGGGCTTGATTATTCCAGTATCTTTGAGTTTCATCAATTCCTCCTACATTTTGGGTGCAAGAGTTGGGTTAATTGGCCTTTGTTTCTGCTTGAAAGGATTTGCATTATCTTTGAGAGGGATAATATGTTGAAATAAATCCTCCCTATAAGCCTTTAGATCATCATATGACCAAGAAAAAACATGTATGTATTTCCTTAATAATTCAATCAAGTTTTCCTCACAAGGGGTGACATCCTTTTACCAACATAAACCTTCTAAGGAGCCTCATTTCTATCCAAATTTACCTCCTAAAGCTCGTGAACATTTTTATCTCTTCTATCTTTTTTAGCTCTATCTTGGTTATCAAAAATATTTTCTAAAACAATCAGTCCCTTTGGAACCTTATTTGTTTTCAGCCGTATTATCACATTTCCAAGAATAGTGCCTTTTCCATCAGCATTTTCAAAAAGAGTGCTATAATCTAATTCTTGTGCAAAATACTTGTCTTCATAATTCATAAATCTAAGAATATCCATATCATATTAAAAAAATTTCCAATTTTTGACATTATCAGGCACATATGGCCTATCATGTACTTCAACCTTGGATATTCTTGCAAATGTTATATCATTTGGCTTCATTGCAAGATTTTCTAACAAATTTGCCATGTTATTTTTACTCCTATCCATCCAAACAATACAAAATACATCAAATTATTCTATCAAATCCCAAATAGCATTTATGTACTGTTTCAATCTTTTATTTTTGGATGCATAAGAGGACCTTACTTGAGATACAACTAGCTCAGAATCACTAACAACATGCAGGCATTTTATTCCATGTTTTGCTGCTAATTTCAGACCAAGAAAAAAAGCCTCATATTCTACAATATTGTTAACGAAAGTAAAGCTCAATGTGAAGAAAAATTTATATGTATTTCCCTCTGGTGATATTAGTAAAACACCTGTCCTTGAACCCTCATTTGAATTTACACCATCAAAGTAGATAGTCCATAAATCCTCTTTATTAGAAATATTTTTAACTTCAATATCCATAGGGGCAGGTTCAGTTCCTTTTTCTAAGATAACAAGTTCATCCCTAAAATAATTTATATCAGTATCAATAAAACAAGTTGTGTCATTATCCACATTCTTCTCTATCATATGTGGGACCCTAGGCTATCTTTCTACTTTTACAAACTGATCATCAATATGAAAAGTAGCAAAAGAAAAATCACATTAAAAGATCCCCCCATTGCTCCACTCCATTTCCTAGATAGTAACATTCCATAATGGGGTGGGATATCAACAACCAATACACATGGTCAAATCCTTCTTAGGGTATGCTGGAAGTTTGTAAGGAAGAGCCTTAATAGTTCCAATGATAGGAACTTCTCTTGAATCTAAGGTACAACATGTCTACCTTGAGTCATTATTATTCTATTACTTTAAAAGGAATCAAAGTGTTGGATGATTTTGAATCAATCATACAATTCTTAATAGTTTTACCATTCACTATGAAACTAAGAAAGAAAGGGTCAATATTTTCCAAATAAGCAATAGCAGAACTATCTAAATAAAAATGTGGAATCTGAGATATGATTCCTTCTACCTCTTTCATTTTCTTTGTTTCTTCCACAGGCTTACCAAAATTTTTATCATAAGGGAAATTAGAACTATCCACACTCCCTACCCATGCTAAGGTCTTGTTCTTGTGTTCTTATATCCTTAACATTTTTAGTAAAGGGACCTTAATAGTGATTTGTGACAATAATGAAATCATATCAACTAGAGTATAAGAAGGTATTTTAATAGGCATACATTTTTCTTCTATGTTCTCCTCTAGTTTGTTAGATACAACACCCACCTTGGGCTTGTAAGTGTTAACCATTTGAATGATTGGTTTAACAATATTCTTCTCAACATTATGTATTATATTTTCATTTGTAATCTCATATTTCTTAGGTTCCCATTTCTTTCCTTTCAGATCCTTAATCTTCATAGTAAAATTATCCTTGGGTTTACCCTCAATAGAAACATTATTATTTGTCTTCTTGGTAAACAAGCTAGCAAGATTCCTAACATCTTCATTTACTATCCTATTTATCAGTTGATAGTTAATTTTTACTTGAGAAATCATATCTATTGTGATTCTATCAATCTCTTATTTTGAATGTCTTCTCAATTCTATATGCTCTAATCCCGATGCCACATTGCATACCGAATTATCTTTATTTTCTTCATAAAAAAAACTTGTTGATGATACATCTCATCTATATGCCTCTTTTAATCTATATCAACATTAGATTCCTCTTGGTTTGATGTATCACTATACTCAGGAAAGAATCATCCATGTTGCATCTGACATTGTCATCATGATCTTCTTGGTGGGGTTCATCAGAATTTTCATCCTGGGATGCAGAAACAGACTAGGCTATTGCACAATATTCTGGTAGATGGGGAGATTGGAAAGCCATACACCAAGGTGTATCTTCAGTAACAGTCATAGCATTTGTTTTTAATGGATCAGGGGTAGACTTATCATAATTTTTTTTCACAGGAGGGGGAACAAGATTTCCATCTTTCCACTAGGTATGGTAAGGAAAGTTTTGCAATTTGTTTTGCCTATTAAAATTATTGAACTGAGGCTTGTCAACATTATGAGTTTTTCCATTTATAACACTAGGTGCCTTCAAATATTTAAGGGAATTCAATACTTTATCCATTTTATCATCATCTAGTTTCCTATTTCCAACACCCTTATCAGTTTCCCTCCTATTATTAGTCTTACCAGTAAATAATTTTGGATCATCCCTTCTGCCTAACTTTCCAGAAGCTCTTCTGTTGCTTTCAATATTCACAACAATTCTAAAATAATCCCTAAGAGTTTTAGGATCCTTATCTCTTAATAAGTATGTCAATTTTCCATCAAATGCATTAAAGTATGTAGTTAGGAAAACATTCTCATCCAATCTCATAGATTTAAATAATTTGTGCATACCCTTTTGGAATCTAATATTGAAATCAAAAGTTGATTCATTCTGATTTTTATTAATATTGTTGAACTCATTCAACATGAAACTAGCATTGGTCCTATCACCATATTTCTCCTTGAAGCATTTCTCAAAATCATCCCACAAGAAGATACCATCATCAAGAAGTCTTTTGAACCAATCTCTAGCATCCTCAGTAAGAGACTGCACAAATAATTTCATGACAACATCTGCATGCTCAACCTCATAATCATTGAGCATATCAATGAAGGATCTCAAGTGTTCTTCATATCTTGTAGCATTGTTTCCAGCAAACTTGTTGGTCTTATCCCTCAAATCATTTGGTACAGGATTAAGTTATCTAGGGATACCATTAAAAAAAATCTGCCTATATCTCTCAAGATGAATAGGTCTTCTCTAAAAACTTTGGTTAGTTTGTCCACTAGGACCAGCTATATTAACAACATTTCCACTCATATTTATATTTCCCTACTGCCCAGAAGTAGCATGACTCAATCCAAAATAAGGAAAATTAGTCTTATCACCAAAAACACCAACAATATTTGTTACAACACCAGAAGCAACTCTAGAAGCAATACCTTGTCCAGAGTTAGATGGCTAAGCAACACCAAAAAAATTATGAACTCTACAAAATTTTGGCGGGTAAACCTAGGATTAGAATTGTTTACTTCTTAACATCACTTTTCACTAATCCTTAACAAAGAAGATAAATTCCCATAATTATTCTCTTACTTATGAAGTTTAAGTAACACTGTGAGAGCTAATCACACTATCAACTCACTTATAAGCTAAGCAAGGGCTTAACAATTTAGATCTACAACTTGAATTTAAAAGATTTGATTTAATTTTGAGATTTAACTATAAGAGAGAATGAATATAAGATTAACAACATTTTCTTTGATTAGTGCCTTATCCATTGGGAGTTATTTGAACTAATCCTCACCATGACTGATGATCTATTCACCTACACTATAAGTGAAAATCTACTATTACTTTAAATCCTCTTCTTATGACAAATCCTTCTCTAATACCCTATAATTCTATCAAGTTACACTAAGAAATTACTTAACTCCTTGAATCAAAAGCAAAGCATAATATGACATAAAATTTTAAATAAATTGCAACTATGATCTTGAGCTCTTTGTTCACAAGACACAGAAAATTACAGAATATCACAGGAGGAGACAAGATTTAGAGCAACAAATTTATGCTAAATCTTTGTATTAATTTCCTTGAAACTCATACATCACAGTATTGGATCAGACTAAAAAATAACACACAAAAATGTTCAGAACACCATCTTATCTATTTAACTTTTGCACAAGCCAAAATACCAAAAAATCTACACAGTACTTGACCGACTACAAAGACTTCTATTCTCAGAAGGAAAAATTGATTTACAATTCTCGGTCCTCTTTCGATTTCCTTCTCCCAGTCTTGGAAATCCATTTATAATGATGGATTGCAAAAATCATCAGATGCGGAAATAAGTTGGAGTTGTCAACATTGAACAACTTTAACAAACAACTTTGGAAGCAGTTACAAAAGTGATAGCTAGAAGCATAGATTCTTCTCTTCATCTAATGCATAACCATCGCTAAGTCACCATATTTTAATGTCTTATTTTCTTTAAAACTATGAGTTAGTGATTAACTTATTCTAGATGGTTACTTGCCAAGTTGCCAGCATTTATCATTAGTTCCACTAACTACGGTGAGTTAGCAATGAAACTTGACTACACACTCGCTAATTCACTAGTTGATTTCACTTAACCATTATTTCATCCGCAACTCAGTGACATAGATTTTTACTTATTCTTTCCCTACATCGCAAGATTTCCAACAATTTCCCTTAACCTCTCAAGAATTCTGTGAGCTAATGATTAACTTCAAACTTTCCCAAGGCATATACCACGTTGCACCTTTTCGTCAACTCGTCGGGAGACCAGGGAATATTCATTGATGCCTCACGAGACAAAGACCACCATAGATATGATCTTCAATATGTGTTGAAATATGGACACCTAGCACATTCTCGCTAAGTCACAAGGAAAATACCTCAACCTCTAACAAGGTCCACGATTTAGTGACAAAGACTAAGAAACATAAACACTTGCCAACTCGTAGAGAACAACTTAAAACCTACAAGAAATCTTGTGAGCTAGCGACTGCTACCATAATAATTAGTGAATTGGCGGCTGAGCATGAAAAAGTAAGATTAACTCTAAAGCACTTACTTGGCCACTTAAAAAGAATGTTCTCAAAACCTAAGGCAGGAAAGACAAATTTAGAACACAACAGACTAACACCAAGGCAAAATTTATGCAGAACTAGGATATACGATGTAAATTATATGACCAACACAAGCCTTTGAATGTCTCACTAAGTTTAATAGTTTTAATATTAATTCTATTAGATTTGATATAATGTTTGCATCAACATTTCAGATCACACTTTGTGGTCCATTATTAGGGTGAAAGAGAGCACAAGGAGAAATAGATATGGTCTAGTTGCATATCATCTAGGTTCTAACATAGATAATATTATTATTAATAGAAGCAATTAAGATTATATTAATATGAATATGAATATGAATATTATATTAATATTAACATAATAAATAAAAATAAAATTCATAGAAAAGGGCATAAAAACAAATACTAAAAATAAAAAGCAAAAAGAAGAGAAAGATAGAGCAAAGGAAGAACCAAGGAGGCATGAGAGAAACAGAAAAGGATAGAAGGGAGAAAAAGATAAGTAGATCTAAGGATGAACAATGAGGCATGAAAGATTTGACCAAGGGGAGAAAAGGTGGTGGTGGAGGGGGAGAGGGGAAAGAAAGATCCATCCAAGGGGAGAAGGGAGGGAGGGAGTGGTGAGGGGTGGTGGCAGAGGCATACAAGATAAAAAGAGTGGAGGAGAATGAAGGAGACCAAGGGAGAAATCCACACAAGGCACTGAGGTGAAAAGGGGGATACAAAGGGGTAAGAGGGAAGCAACCAAGAGCAATGAGACCATGGAGGCAAAAAATAAAATGCAACCAAGAGTGACCCCTATTGGAAATTTGGCTGAGTAGGATATCAAGTTGTTGTCATTATGGCAACATATAATCAATATGAAGATCAGACTATGATAGCAAGCATTTATGTTAGAGTGCAAGTAAAATTGTCTAAGTATAGCAGTATTTTGCAGTCTAACTAGAGATAGTTTTGGATAGCGATGTTGATAGAATCAGGTTCAACGCATGTGCACTTGAACATGGATAATTCTATGTATGACAAAGACACATGTGAAAGCGCAAGTCTGTATGACATGTACGGAAGGAGTTATTGTGAGATTACTAAGACATAGTCGAAGCTGACTGAGCAGAGTAAGAAGACAGAACAAGTATAATAGTTAAGGGATTATTTTGTTTATCAAAATAATTACTTAACCATACAAGGGAAAACATCCTAGATGTTAACTCTTGGGAAGCAGAAGTTAATTTTGTATTTTTGGAAAGAGTTTATGTTTTGTAAAGCTGAGTGTAAGGTTATTATTCTTAATAACTTGTATAAATGTAAGAAGTATGTAATGCAAAGATATATGCATGATGTAATAAGATATTGTAATAATATAATGTGAAGTTATATGTAGAAAAATAAAAGCAAGAAGACTTTGTATATGAAAGTGAAGAAGCTAGAAATCTAAATCAGAATAGGAAAGCTATTCGACAGCAGTGAAAGGTTATGTACTTTACCTTTTGTAATCAGATATCATTGTATATTACATGTTTGGGAAGTGAGCTCATCTTGTAATCATTCTATTCTGTAATACCAACTCTTAGCTGGGTTGAGGCTTCTAACAAGGCCTAGAGTCCTTTAATCAGGACAAAGACATTATATGTATGTAATAGACTCCTAACAGGGTCAACATCCTTAACCAGATACTTTTGATTAGTGGATCAGTTGTGGGTATCATCCCCACCAGGGTTTTCCCTTGGCTAGGGTTTCCTCGAGAACAAACATGGTGTTATGAGTTCATTTTATTTATTTCTTTGCATGTAATTTAGTTTACTTTGTTTTGCAAACATCAAGTTAATTTTTTATATCCATGATTGGGCGAAAGTAAAAGTTTGTAGAATACCAATTCACCGCCCCTCTCAGTATTCCCTATTTCTAACAACCCCGGCTCTTTTCTCCCCTTGGCTATATATTTCATGCCTCCTTGTTCATCCCTAGTTCTTCTTATCTTGTTCTTCCATCTCTCATTTGGAATTTTTCTCATGCCTTCTCGGTTCTTCCTTTTCTCCATCTCCTTTTATTTTTGCTTTCTATTTTCAGTGTTTATTTTTTTTTGCTTTCTTTGTTTTCATGCCTTTTATATAAATTTTGTTTTTATTTATTATGTTAATATTAAAAAAATATGTATAATTAAATAATTTTTATATACATATTAACATAGCATTAATCTTATTCTTCTATGGCCAGTGAGTGATGTGTGAAAGGGAGATGGCTCTGAGTAGGAAGAGGAGAAGGAGAGGATTTTAAAATTTTGAGCTTTTTGGGGAGGAGGATGTTAATGAGGAGGATGATCCTGGTGGCCATGGGAAGGTGTCTTTGTATATGGTACTTTGTTATATCCCTACTATGCTATTCTTTGTGGTTATGAGTGGGGTGTGTGAAAATGATGTCCTTTTGGCCTCTGTGGATTCATGTTGTTTGTTCATTAATCATCTATCCTACTTGGGGTACATAGTTCCTTGTTTGGACTCTTGGTCTACTATCTTGAAGGTTATTTATGGCCATGTCCTCTTTGTTATAGTTCCCCCTTCTCTTTAGTTGCATTCTCATTTTGAGTAAGGGTTGGTTTGGACTTGTAAGGGGATTTTTCTCCATGGTTGGGATGTGCATTTGAAGGGAAGTATGATCTGAGATGTGTCTTCTATTAATAATGTTGTGGGTGGAGCATGCTTTCTTGGATCATTTGCATATGTTCCATGGTCGCTCACTAACAACCATGTTGTGAATGGCCCCCTATCTGGCTTGTCTTGTTGTATCTTTATTTGTAGATCACTGTATTTGGAGACTACCTATGACTTTAGGTGGTAGTAGTACCCACGTTGTAGACTCCTCTTCTATGTTAGCCTTTACTTTGTGTGACTTCCATGATGATTTACTGAGGAGAACCTGCACGAGTCATTTTTGGTGGTCAAGAATGATTTGTTTATGGCCCTTTAGGGAAATACCTATTACGGTACATGGATGCCCTTGCTGTGACTCCTTTTTTGTTGGGTGGATTCTCCATACAAAGGTGAATCCCTTCGTACGACAAGAGGATGGTGTTGGGAATTCTTGCAATATTATTGGAAGGGATGAGGGTGATTTCCTTGGTTTTTCCCCCATTTTTTTTCTTTGTTCCTTGGTGCTTTATCTAGGGATTTTATGGGGTTATTTTCATGTATTCTTCATGTCTTGCATTGGCCCATTGGGCCTGTTCAAACCACTTTTAGGTGTAGCTCTTGGTGGCTTGAGATATCTGTGGCTGATATTTTCTTGGTAAGGATGGACAAGCCTGCCAAGAAGACAGTGTTTCTTAGTGAAGGCTATCTAGGTTTTAGTTATTTTTCTCCTCTAGATGATTGCCATAATTGTGGTCTATGAGGAGGGTTGATACTCCTTGTGAAGATACTTGGGGTCTGTCTTGTCTCCCCAAGGCAAGTGGCAGATACTTGCACTGGACCTCTTGTTCAAGGTGAAGATGGGTAATACCATACCATTTTTTAGGAAGGGGATGACTCCAAAGCATAATGAGTCATTTTGGTTGAAAGGCTACTTGCAGCTTGAGCTTTTTTTTTTGACTTGTGCTAATGGAAGTGGTTATATTGACAAGCTTGTATAACCTACAATTCCTTTGGTTTTCATTATAAGTTTCTTTTACTCTCAATGATTGATCCTCCTTATTTGGTGGGTTTTCCTTGTTGTTGGGTTTGGACAACAATTTTGTTTTCATTGGTGGGTTTTCCTTGTTGTTGGGTTTGGACAACAATTTTCTTTTCATTGGCCGCCAGATTATTGTTGATATTTTTCAAGGGCTTGCTCTGGCCTTATGTTTTTGGTTGATGGTTGCATCTAGTTTAGGAGATTTTCCTAACCTTAAGGAGAAGATTTTTGATCTAATGACCGATTTGCAGGTTTGGTTGTCACGGGTTGTTGTTGCTTCTTCTGTGATTCCTATTGAGGTGGAAATTACTCCTATTATGGTGGAGACTTCTTCTATATAGGTGGATATTTATTGTGTGGATAAGATGGGTTGAAATGCATTTTGGGCTTCTCTCTTTGGTCATTGGGATGAGAATTGGTTCAATGGTTGGATCCTCTTTTTGTTATCTTTCCTCTTGACTGCTATTGAGGTGAGGCTCTTTTCTATTAAGGTGGAAAGGGGTTTTGCAATTAGGAGGTGGTTTTCAATTGAGAAGTCAATGGTGGCTAGTAGTGTGTTGACAATTGCTTCAATTGGGACGTATATTGTTAATGTTCAGTTGGAGCCTTTTTCTCTTTGTTGTACATGGCCTCTCTTGGCCTTGTGTACTTCAAGTAGATTTTCAAAAAAAATTATTTGTTGAATGAGTTTTGCTTGTGGCCTTCTTTTTCTTTCTAGCACACTTGTTTGTGTTGTTTTCCTTCCTTGACAAACCTATGGTTGTCAATCTATAAGGGTCAACCTCCTTGTTAGGCTACTGCTAATATCAAAAACATATTATTAACATAATATTGTTAATATATATTAAGTTAATATACTTCTATAAATATCATGTTAATATAAGCTATCTACATATATTTATTTTTGTTAATACATATTTATTATGCTAATATTGTTAGGATGTGGTCACACTGAGAGGGGCGGGGGGGTGAATCAATGCTATAGTACTTAATTGAATTCTCTAACTTCTTTAACTTGTTTAACCAACATATAAATATATAACATAAAATGAAAAACCATACAATAAAGACAAACATAGAAGAAATCATAACACCATATTTTGTTTTGAGGAAATCCTGGCCAAGGGAAAACCCTAGTGGGGACGGTACCCAAAAACTTATGCACTATGAATCTTGAAACCCTGTTAGGAGTTCTAGCCTTGTTAGGAGCTGATTAATACAATATAGGTAGATCCTTGTTAGGGGATGTATAGAATGAGATTCCAGATAATGAATCGACCCTGTCAAAGGTCATAGCCCTGCTAAAGGCAAATAAACCCTATTAGGGGTGTACAATAGGTGCAACAACACTTACACAAAATCTGTTGTCCTAAATACAAAGAGTCAACAAAGTATTCCTTGAATAAATCCTCTTGATCTCTACTCTTCCTTTTAGATTTCTTCACAATTCACATCTAACATCCATCCATATCATCATTATCATCATTGCATAGTTTTACAAAAGTGTTTGTATACTTATACCCTGTTAGAGGTATAATTACAAAATCTAGTCGACATTACTCTAGCTAAACATTATATTAGTTCAAGCTTAATTGTACACTTTATTAACATCATTAGTCATCCTCATATCCAAGATAGCATCCAAAAATAACTTTCCAAATGCTCACAAGGTCATCCTTAGTGATTGCTAACATGTAATGCTTTGTTTACTGTTTTCGCATCCAATCAATTGAACATAACTCTTTGATTCTTTATTATTAACATGGGTGACCTCACACATGTGTTCATTTATGTCCTAAAAGTCTTCCCTTAAGAGCGCAAGCCTCAATACAACTTTTGTGAATCTCGCTAAGCTTTTCTGTCAAACTGGGTTACTGGTAGTCTATAGACTTAGGCATTTTTCCATTCATCAACTGCATTCAAACATATTTATGATATCCAATATGTGTGATCATAAAATTGATAAGTGTTTCCATAAATTTCAATATTCCATATATGTGCATGTGCCTATATGTGCATATGTATGCATGTGCTGACCACTTGCCAACAATCTCCCCCTTTGGCATTGATGGAAACACTTAGTAAAAAAATGACAAAGTGCATCATCAAAAAAAAAATGTAAAGGAAATATACTGACATAAATGCATCACATAAGAATTCAACACATAGACTTCAAAAGAAAATTTTATTTATTTATGTTTATTGTATTTCCATTTTACACCCGCTTGCTCTCTTTCTCTCATTACATTTTGCATTTTTTTTCTCTATCTCTCCCCCTTTGACATCAATGGAAAAGGGTGCCAAAATGTCAAAATTAGTTACCAAAAAAACAAAAAATAGAGTGTACAAAATCATAGTTGAACTGTCTGTAGTACATCTTTGTAATTTATCTTCAAAATCTACATGTTTGCATCCCAAGATGCTTTGATTTCCTTTGTTATCTGAATTATTCCATTGAGATCAAATACGACCTTGTCTACTTCCTCTACATTAGTAGGTGCTAATCCCTAAAATATTTTGAGGCCAAGTTGAAGGTCCTCATGAGTACTCTCCAAGACATTGATTTTTGGAGTAAAAAATCTCCTTAATTCTAAGAATCTTCTCTGAACTATGTCCTTTTCCAACTATAGCATATGGATTTTATCCATGATCTTGTTTACTTCCTTTTTTATGTCCATAATTTTCTTACTTTAAAAATCCTTAGAGAGGTTTTCCAAGGCAAAGCTTCATCTTGATCTATTATATCCTATATGCTCTTTACATGCTTATGCGAAGTCATGAGAGTCTATATAGATCTTGTCCATCTTTAAGACAAGATTTGATTTCCCTTTCAGTGCCAATCAATGTATTAAGATTACTCTTGATTTCATCAAGAGTATCTTTCATCCTTAACTTTTTGAAATCTTCCACTACTTTTATTCTTGCTACTTTTTCTAATGAATCAAAATTTTGTTCTATAGTACTTAGAACATTATCTAGATTAGTTATAGGATCTCCAATATTTGTAGGAGGAGTAATCAAAAACTTACTTAACATTGTTGTTGCTTGTTGGATTGTCTTTGCAGTCTTATCATACTTTTTCTTTGATTTCTCCTTTGCATTGGGAAAAGCAAGCACTGACCACTGCATAAGATCTATGACATCCATATCCTCTAAGTTGGTTGGAAGTGATTTGGATGCACTTGCCAATAAACTAGGTGTAGCAAAAGGGTTGATAGGTAGCAATCCTTTTTCTTGTTCCTCTACCTTTTCTTGTTCCTTCTCCTTTTCTGTTTCTTTTTCTTCACCTTTTTCTTTTGATACCTATTCTTTTTCAAGTGTTTTCTCATTTTGTTGCTCTTTCTCAATTGGTTCTTCTTGAGCAAACTTGGGAGGCTCAATATTATTTACTATTTTATCAATGTTGGCCAAAGTTCAATTTTCTAAAATGGATCAGATGTATCCTACTTTGTATCCAGTGAAATCCCAACATTTTTTATGTAGAAATCAGGTAACGTAGTACCAACTACCTCTATCTCCTTTGCAACTTCATCCTCTTCTGTAATTTTGGCAATTATAGGCTCTGTGGAGATGATTATTGGGTTGGGGTCCTTGTAGACTTTCCAATATCAAGTTGCTCCTCAAGGAGTAGGTGTCCAACCTTATCACATGTCTCTTTTTCAACCTCTTCATATTTGTAGGCCATAAACTTAATGATTCTAGTTTTGGTCCTTAGTGTTGGCCTTACCTTTTCAAGCCATTCTACCATCTCACTCCCTGTCATGGTAGGAATATTCTTTAAAAGAATATCCTATCTTATCTTAGTGTCTTCATCAAGGGCTCTCTTCTTCCTTCCTTCTAATTGCTCAAATAGGTCCTTAGTGATTCAATCTTCTTTTCAATTAGATTCTTTTTTAAGGTGGGCATGTGCTCCATAACTATATCTTCTATGTTATTTTTCTCTTCTTTATCATATCTATTAAAGTTTTTTTCAATAGAGGCAAGCTTTCCATCATTCACTGCTCTCTTTTGTAGAAATTTTAAGAAGGGCTTAAATAGATACCTTTGTGCTTCTTGACATTTCTTCTATTCTACCTCTATTGATTTCTTCTTATCTACTTCAAGTGACCTTAGGTTGGCCTCTTGAATTTTTCTATCCTTTTCATCTTCTTGTTCCTTCTTCTTTTGTTCCTTGATCTTCTCTGTATCTATTGCATGAATTTCCTCTTCTTGTTCCTATTCTGCAATCTTTTATTGTTTATCCTTACCATGTGAAGATGGAGGAGCATCAAGTGTTTTCCTTTTCCTTCTTGATCCACTATCCATGTTCTTTGGTCTAGCTTTGGGAGGTGTTTGGCCTTGTGTATCTACTCGTGTAGGCTGCCTCTATGATGTTCTCCTAGTAGGTGTAGGAGAGTCATCCTTTTCCTTTTCTTCTTCTTCAACCTCCACTACTTGAGGTGCCTCAATATTTGGTTGAGGAGGTGGAATGTTTTATTTCTACCCAAGTTCTGCCACCTTTTCCCTGATAGACTTCATCTCTTCTTTTGTTATTCCATGTTTCCCTACTATTTTGTCATCAAGGGACTCAACTTTATTCTCCCTTCTCCCCTTTACCAGCTCTTCTTTTAATGCTATGTATTTTTATTCATATGTGCCCCATCTAGGAGCATTGGGGTCTTTGGGGGACTGTAGGACATGTTGGATGTGAAGCTCCAAAATTGTGTAATCAACTTCACAGCCCATGGGGGTGGCCCATGAGGTTATAGGTTCATATTTTGTCATGTTCCTCTTTATTCTTGCTAGATTTTCCATCAAATGTTTCCCTAGGACCTCGCATAGGTCATACTCCTCATCCTCAATTACCATCTTGTATGCCATGTGAACAAAACTGGCTGACACACTATTTTTTATGCTACTCTATTGGAATTTTTATCCTAATATCATTTCTACTAGATTGACATCTTCTTGTTGATGTCATTTACAGTCATGGCTCTTTTGTTCCATTTTCTTTTTGTTAGTTTTTCTACTTCAAACTTTATGTTCTTCTCAGCAGTAGGTATCTTACCTATCATAGGTAATCCAGTGATCTCATGTAGTAGTTCCTTGATGATCTTGGTTGGGGTTCCACCAATCCATATGAATTCATTATGCATTCTACTTAATACAATCTTTATCTAGTATAATTCATCAAATTTAAATCTCTCCATATATTTGACTATTGGCAACCCATGAAATTTCCTACATTCTTCTCTTATGGTTTTGTCTACATTATATAACCCTAGCATTTCATCATAAATCACTGATGTACCTATGAATTCAATTTTATTGTGTATGTATGCCTTGATGTCTTCAACATGAAGAACACCAACTGGAGTGTGTGAAAATGCACCCTCTTGATCCTCTTCGGTAGATTTGAAGGAGTGACTCTTAAATTTGTATCTATTTCTCTCAAGTACATTGAAAACCTTAGGTGTATCCATACTAATTACTTTGTTGCTACAATTGACAAATATTTATTGAAAAAATCACAAATACCTAGCCCGCGCGGTTGTGTAAGGGTTTTGCTAACACAACTGCAAACACTTTAAGCTCCAAGTACTTCTCCAAACTCTTCAATGCTCTTTTATCTTAGTGTAAATGGTGGATGATTTGACCACAATATTAATGTTATAGACAATTTGACACAAGTCCCAAAAACTACCCATAAAGTTGCAAGATACCAGTGCCGGCACAAACTGGTAGATCTTTTCATAGACATCTCCAAAACTTATGTAATCTTGTCCAAGATCACACAACACAGTAACTAATTTTCCTTCAAGTTCACACAACTTAAATCATCCATATAGGGGATATGTATCTTACAAGTGTTAATTTGTCATGCTCCCCCTAAGGCATACATTGCCCATCATAAAGATGATGAAGCAAGGCACCCTAGAAATGACTCAACAAGACTCTTATGACTCTTGTGAGTGCTCACACTCTACTCTTCATCTGTATTAACTTCAAATTCCATAGATTCATTCTGTTTAACCCATTTCTCCTTAAATTCTTCTTTCAACTCTGTTATCTCTCTATCTTCTTTATTCAATTATTTTTCCTTTGTGAATGGTCTAAACAATTTCTTCACTGGTCCTTTAAATCTACAATACTTTGCTACATGTCTATCATTGTTACAATTGAAACATGTCATCTTCTTCTTAGGTTTCAATTGTCTATAATCAATATACAACTTGCAATACTTGGCAATACAACCAAAGTTATTGCATTTGTAACATACAATCTTTCTAGGTCTAGTAATAGGTTTCTTAATTTCTTCAATTGTCTTTTCATCATCTTTATTAGAAACACCATCTTGCACAATATCATTTTCTTTACTTGTTTCCTTATCTTTAGATTGTCTATGTTTAGCATCTTTACTACATTCACCTTTTTCTATCTTTGCCTCATTCAAACTTTTCTCCTTTTTTGTCTTAAGGAAATCATCTAAGTGATCATATGTAGGTCTGCTAGGTCTCATATCTGATTTTCTACAATCTCTCATCTTCTATCCATACAAATAGAAATTAAAACAAAAACCAATAAATTTGGGCTTAGGAATACCTTTTTTAGTTAGTTTCTTTGATTGATCTTCATGGATGCAATCCTTGTCATTATCCTTGCAAGAAGGTATCTCAGGTTCTTCTATCACAACCTTAGATTCAAACTTCTTAGGTGAATCAAGATTCACCACAACTCTATCTTTCCTCTGATCCAGATTGTCATTAAATCCTACTCATGTCTTATCTCCAACAAGCTTCTGCATGTCAATTTTCTCATTCAATTTCTTTCTTCTCTCATGAAGTTTTTCTATATGACCTTTAGTTTGAGCAAGTTCATCGGTAATGGTGATGTAGTATTTCTCTACCTTTTCATACTTTGTTTTCAATGTATTCATCTCACTTTCCAAAGTGTGCATTCTATTCTTTGTATTTCATAGTTCATTTTGCAATCTTTCATTTACTTCTACATCAAGTTCTTTCATCAAGTTCAATTTTGTGATCTCCAATTTATCCCTCAAGGAATCCTTTTCATGGTTCAGCTGCTCAATATCTTTCAAGGGTCTAATGCTTTGATACCAATTTTTAGGATTTGGTAACATTAAGAGGGGGGGTGGGGGGTGAATCAATGTTACAATACTTAATTGAATTCTCAAACTTCTTTAGCTTGTTTAACCAACATATAAGGATATAACATAAAATGAACAACCATGAAACAAAGAAAAACATAGAACTCATAACACCATATTTTTTTACAAGGAAACCCTGGCCAAGGTAAAACCCTGGTGGGGATGGTACCCACAAAATTCTACACTATGAATCTTGAAACCCTGTTAGGAGTTCTAGCCCTGTTAGGAGCTGATTAATACAATATAGGAAGATCCATGTTAGGGGATGTATACAATGAGATTCCAAATAAGGAATCAACCTTGTCAAAGGTCCTAGCCCTGTTAAAGGAAAACAAACCTTGTTAGGGGTGTACAATAGGTGAAACAACACTTACAACAAATTTGTTGTCCTGAATACAAAGAGTCAACAAATTATTCCTAGAAAAACTCCTCTTGATGTCTTCTCTACCTTTTAGATATCTTCACAATTCACATCTAACATCCATCTATATCATCATTATCATCATCGCACAGTTTTACAAAAGTGATTGTATATTTATACCCCGTTAGAGGTACAATTACATAGCTAGTCAACATTAATCTAGCTAAACATTATATTAGTTCAAGTGCAATTGCACACTTCATTAACTTACTTAGTCAGCCTCAAATCTAAGATACGTCCAAAAATAACTTTCCATATGCTCACATGGTCAACCTTAGTGATTTCTAACAAGTAATGCTCTATTTACCATCTTCACATCCAATCAACTAAACATATCTCTTCGATTCTTCATTATTAACATGTGCAACCTCACACATGTGTTCATTGGTGTCTTGCAAGTACTTCCTTAAGATCGCAAGCCTCAATACAAATTTTGTGAAGCTCGCTAAGCTTTTCTATCAGAATAAGTTATTGGAATAGTATGTGGACTTAGGAATTTTTCCATTCATCAATTGCATTCAAACATATTCATGATATAAAATATGTGCGATCATAAAACTGATAAGTGTTATGTGCATGTGCCTACATGTGCATATGTGTGCATGTGCTGACCACTTGCTAACAAATTGTATCATCTTAAAATTGAAGCACTTCCATGTTAAGAGCATTTACCCCTCCGAGTGAGTGGTCTAGGGTCATGTTAAGAACCTTGATTGGGTCTTTTCATGTATCTATCTATTCCCCCCTATTCTACTTCTCTCCTCATTTCCAGCCTTTTCTAGACAATTTTCTCTAAGAATCTGTAGTTTCTGACTGTTTGGGTCAAAGATGACCTGGTAGTGTCAAGGATGACCTAGACCCTAACCTAGGTTAGGTATGACCTCAACCCTGACCTAGGGTGGTGTCTACCTCATCCCCGACCCTAGGTCCAATTTTTAGATTTCCAAGAATTACGGGATGTCGGGTTTCAGAAATATTTCTTTTCCCGCTTCTAGGTCGGCCATTTCGGGTTTCAGAATGGTAAATCCTTAAATTGCATTTAATGTGGGTCTATTTCTAGGGGTTAAGGTTAATTGGGATTTAATTCTCCAATGTCGGCCTTCTCTAGAGGTTTGTGCCCTAGATCACTATAAAAGGAAGCCTTCCTCTCTCATTTCAATCAATCTCTCAATCAAGTTTTCTCCATCAAGTTTTGTGAGAACATATCATCTCATAATCTCTCAAGCTCTCAAGTGCACTCAAGAAAGCAAGAAGGAGAAGGAAATAAATCAAGCATTCATTCATCTTCAAGCCTAAGCATTCAAGCATTCACCAAGGAGATCCATTGTTAGCTATTGAAGGATTCAATTTCTTTGGAGCCCCCTGGAAGATTTCTCCATCCACATTCATCCAAGCCTCCTCATATGCAAAGATCCATTCAAGATTGGTGTTGAAGATCTAATGCCATTGATTTGAGACATCCTACATTCATTTCTACATACATTTGGAGCATCCCTACTTGTGGATACAAGGATTCAAATCCTCCACAAGGACTTCAACATAAGCAAGGTGAATTGTTTCATTTACTTTGTTTATACATGTTGCAATTTCAATTCAATTTCAAGGTTAATTCCTAAATTGGGGTTTGAACAAGGCAAACCCCCCATCCAAACAACAAAAAACCTTTTTTCTTGTAGGTATAGGTGCAAGATTACGGATCGGAGCTTGGATCTGGATACCCTTTTCAGCAAACTTCTGAGATCCGTGAACAAAATCAAAGATGACGTTCAGAATTCTGAAGTAGTCTTTGACCTTTTATCGGGGTCAAAGACTACTTGGTGCCAGAAAGACAAAATTTTTCTGGGTTTTCTCTATCTCGACATTTCCAGTCCGAAACAGGTTGCAAAATTTCCTGAAACTATACACAAACATCAGAAATCAACATTTTCTAGATCTGCCCTATTTTGAGGTTAGTATTTGCCTTTCATTTATTTCAGATTTCAAGCATATACTTTTCATAATAGAATATAAGGTTTTCTCCTTCATTCATATTCTCCATAGATTGATTCTTTTGTGTATTGACCTTTTGGTTAATCAATTTGGATCTCTCCCTTGGGAATTTGGATTTAGAAGTAGATCTTATATTCCCACTATTCATCTTAATCAACCACTATTTTACCCCATTCATTTTGGTGAACCTGACTAGCTTACTCTCTTTCTTTTTAGTGTTAGATATCCCTTTATATTATCTTGTTTGTATTAGATTTCTCTTTTATGTTAAATCTTGCATGCTAATTAGATTTCTTGCTTTTCTAATTCCAAAATACAAAAAAATTGCAAAATTTCTTTCAAAATACAAAAACATTCATGCTTTATGTTTTCTTAGTTTAGTTCATTTGCATTGTATTGGTTTATGAGCTTTACTACTTCTAGTCCTACTTATAATATTCCAATTAGACGAAGTCATAGACTCATGGGTACCTTTGATCCCGAGTCTTCTTCTCCTTTTCTTAGGGTCCCGGATGATAATTTAATTCTTCATGATTCTAATCCTATTATGGAGAAAAACTCTTCTCACTCATCTCATGATGAGGATGATGCTTTAAGAGTTCCTCCTAAACAAGTCCAAAAAATTTCAACTGAACTTGATAAAATGGGTAATTGGCTTATTCAAGAAAAACATAATCAAGATTATATTCAAGCTATAGAGGCTCTTAAGAAATTTCTTCATGATAGTGATCAAGGTGTTAACCTCTTGCGTGGTATTACTCACCTCGTGCATTCAAATGTTAAAACTTTAGCTCAAGAAGCTCAAGATTTAGGGTTGATTCCTCCTGTCACTAGTGTAGAACCTTCTTCTAATCCTTTACCTTCTTCTAATCCTTTACCAAGTGTTCCTACATATACTCCTTCTTTGGTGACTGTGATGGTTCCCTCTATTCCTATGAGTGTTCCTCCTCTATCCCTTCCTACATCACAACCTTCCTATCATAATGTTCCTTTTACTTATTCCAATTTGCTTCCAACTGTAGTTCCTAGTGTTCCTCCAGTTGTCTCATCCATTCTTGCAACTTCTTACACTTTACCTAGTGTCTCTAATGTTGTTGTTCCTCCTATTTCCTCTAATGATTCAACAATCATCAGTTTGGCTCAAACTATGTCATCCTTACAACAACAACTTGCTTCTTTAACTCAAAACAAGTTTAGTATTCCTACATGTGACATGGGAAGTCCTTTGTCTCATGATATCATTCGTACTCCTATTCCTCAACAAGTTGATATGCCTCATCTTGAGAATTACAATGGAAAAGGAGATCTCGTTCATCATGTTAAAACATTTCAAATCCTTTGTAGTGATTATGCTCATGACCATAGGATTTTAGCCAAACTATTTGCTAGAACTTTTCGTGACAAGGCCTTACAATGGTATTGTTCCTTGCCTCCTTATTCTATTGATTCCTTTCCACAACTTGCCAATGCTTTTATTCAACAATTTCAAAATAACATTGGCCCACAAGTGTCTTTGACTGATTTGATGCATTATAAACAAAGTGCTAAGGAAAAATTGACTAAATTTATTGGTAGATTTAAGCATTTGCATGCTCAGATTTCCTATCCTATTCTTGATATTGATATTCAACGTATGTTTATTTCAAATTTACAAAAGGATATTAGAGATAAGATTCTCCTTATTGAATTTACCTCTTTTCAACAAATTTGTGCAGCGCTTCATTATTATCAACTACAAGTGAGTCAATTTGAGAGCACCACTCCAATGGCTCTTGTTCTAGTTGATAAAAGTGATGCTGCTCCTAATCCGAACAAATTTCAAAAATTCAACAACTATGTCAAGATAAACATGCAAGAAAATGCAATTGCTGATCAAGTTGTTGTTGCATCTCACAATGCCACTTCTGCATCCACTGCTTTTCGATTAAATCATACATTTACTCCTCTTTCTGAATCTTTACATTCTATTATGAATAGGTTGTTAACTGCTAATATGATTACTTTACCTCCTATTCGACCTCTTTTACCTGTTACGATTTCATCTAAATCTTTTGATCCTAAAGCTTTTTGTCAATATCATCATCAGAATGGTCATGATACTGAGAAGTGTTATTCTTTAAAACATAAGGTTCAAGACTTAATTGATTCTAATGCCTTATCTATTGATAATCTTGATGGTAGTGGGAACAAATATGTTTCTCCTCCTAATCAAAACCTTCAAATCTATACAAATCCTTTACCTGCACATGATACAAATACCATTGCTCAACCATCTTCTATGGAAATTGTGTATGACTCAAAGATGGATGATCTCAATCACATTGTTAATCAAGTGGAGCATGTTGGTCAAACTGTATCTCCACCTCAAGCTCAACCTTAGTTTCAACCTCAAGTTCAATCTCAACCTCAACCTAAACCTCGAGAACAATCTAAGAATAAAAGACCTCGGGAACTTTTGATTACCTTTGATGATTATGAGACTATTAAAGCTCCTGATGGTCCCCTTTACATTTATGCTAGGATTTCTTAGAAACCTACTCGTGGTTGTCTTGTTGATCCTACATCCTTAGTCAATGTTATTACTAAAGAAAATATTTTTATGAAAATCTTGCAATGCGATTCTTATGATACATTGGATGTGTGGATTCAAACTTGTAATGGTTTTCTTTATCCATCATTTGGTTGTATTAACTCGCCGGTTGAACTTTGTGGAAAAATTGTGAACACTACCTTTGTTGTTGTTCCTACTTTTGATCAATTTCAAGTTAAGCTTGGTTTGCTGTGTTTAAATGCCATGCATATTGTTTCTTCACCTATCCATAAATGTCTTAAATTTTTTCATGATGAAGAAGTGAAGATGGTTAATCATAGTTTATATCAACCTTCTAGGCCTAGAGATTGTGATGCTCTTGATTTATTTTGGTCTTCATTACCTAATTCATGTCCTTATCGACCTGATAATCTTTTTTGTTCATATCAAGCCTATAAGCATCGTAAGATTCTTGAATTAAGTGAACCTCCTATGGATCTTAGTTGTGGTCTTTTGCCTACACCTTCCATACCTCCTTTAACTATGGCTTCTAGTTCTATTAATCAAGTTCCTACTAATCCTATTGATCTTCCTAACGAACCTGTGAAGGATCCTCTGATTGTTCCTCCTAGTTCTCAACCTACTTCAAGTAAAGAAAAATGTAATCAGTCTACTAATGAACATTGTAAGAAGTGTCATGCTCAAGCTAAAACTAATAATTATGCTCTTCAAAAATATATGCCTTCTTTGGATAAACCGATGCATGATGTGTTAGAAGAAGTTGTTATTAATAATGATGTTAAGATGCATGATTATGATGATTCTATTCGTATCTTAGATCCTATTTTGATTAATTTGGATGAAGAAGATACTCTTGATGATGTTAATGATGAATATGAGACTATTAACATTGACATTGATTTACCTAATTGTTGGATTAGGAGAGATAGGGTACTGAGAGGGGAGGGGTGAATCAGTGCCCACAAAAACTTTCACTTATAAACCTTTCAGATCTAAAACTGTAAATAGTAGTAACCTTGCAAAATAACCTGTATCAAATGCATGTATCATTCATTCATTCAACTTGTAAAAGTAAATAACATGAAATCAACAGTATAATAGTCCCATAACACAAGTATTTTGGTAACACAGAAACCCTTGTTAGAAGGTAAAAACTGCGATGGGGATGACACCCACAAATTCTTCACTACTGCAGATAGAAAAGGTTTGCCTATTAGGGCTACAAGTTTTGATCACTTATGGTGATCTTACCCTATTAGAAGTAACATATTAGATCAGCTAGATCTACCTAGTGATAGGATTTTAGCAACACTACTTGAGTGTGCACTCGGTTAAGAGATTTACAAAAAGACTGTCAAGTCTACTGTGTTAGGAGATTTTACAAAAACTCTATTATAGTGATAAGAAAGAAATGGGTAACTATTTTCTAATGACAACTCAACTTGTCTGATATAGATCAATAAAGTAATGAATATATATCACCTTATACTATGTGAATCTTTGCTCTAAACTGCTCAGTTAGCCTGCTTTGGTTCTACTCAATCTGATTTCCTCTGAATAATGTTCTACTCTGTCTGACAACTAATAATATTGAAGGTTGGCTAATGATTCAAGTGCTTCTTCTCTCATACATCAGTTCACATAAAAAATGATGTAAAATACAAATATATAGCATACTACTTTATGCTGCTTATATAAAATTAGGTTTCAACAACTTAGAGAAAACCCTAAGATCTACGGTGTACAAAAATAACCTAGATCAAACAATTACATAAGATCTTCATCACATTCGATGAATATCTCAACAATAAATTATCCTTGATCTTGGTAAAACATTTTATGATTTTGTTGTAACCGTTTGCATAGATATATGTGCCATTTCTTATTCCTATGTCATTTCTTGTGATCCTCGGTAAACACTGTAAATACTGCTCGGTAATTATAATGATGCTTAGTGTTTACCATCTCTCGGTATCAGTGTCTAATGCTTGGTAAAACTATCTGGTGCTCAGTATGAAGACTTTAACCGACTGAGTTGTATTGCTTACAGTTACCGAATGGGTTCATATAAGTAACCAATTGATATCTTTGACTTCCTTTGATACTAATGAAAATCATTAATGCTCAATAGAGATAACAATCTCCCCCTTTGGCATTAGTATCAAAACCTTAATGTATACATACCTTATGTCTCAAAACTTATATCTCCGCCATATACATATACATATCAAAAATTTCTAAATACTCCCCCTCGGTGCATGCTCCCGATAATGTGTAGTATACTTAGCATCTATTTACATATTTGGCATATACATTATTATCCCCCTTTTTGATATTAATTCCAAATACAAAAATGTATACTTACAGCTTGTCAAAAATGTGCTAATGGGTTTTCTTCAATGATTCCAAGAGGTTTTCCCATTCCTCTTTCAAGTTGGTGAGAGCAAGGTGCTCAAGACCGACTTGTGCATGCATGTCAAAGATGTTATCCAACACATAAATTTTTGGTGTTGCAACAAGTTTCTCCACTTTGACAATATGTTTCTCAAAAATTTTCAGGTAGGGTAGGAGCTCAGTTTGTAACTCAGTGACCTGATCACTGACCCTCTATGCTTGTTTCCTAAGATCTGCTATCAACCACCTGAGTTTGTGAACTATCAATATATGATTTGAAATAGCTTGTGGCTCAGTTGTAGCGGCTTGTGCACTGGCTTTGATCTCATTTTCAAATTGTTTTATCTTTTCACTGATCTCAGCTGTGAAGGTGTCCACAGTGCATAGCTTAAACAAGATTTGACAAATTAACTTAGTAATACACTAAATTTAAGTTATTACCTTTGATAGCTTAACCTTGTTAATTACCACTTCTTGGCTTATTCTCTCAGCAAGTTTATCTTGAATCTTCGACTCGGCCCTCTCTTCAATTTGCTTGTTGGCATCAACATTTGGGGCATTTATTCCTTCAGTGAGAGTAGAAAGTTGGTCCATAATCAGAGTATCTTCATCTATTTTTATCTCAGGTACTACCCGTTGTAAGATATCCCAGACATTTTCTAATATCTCCTTGCTTTTGCTCTCTTGTCTCAACTTCTCCTGTGCTACTTTTCTTTTGCATAACTCCCCATATTTGCTTAGTTCTTTGGGGCTAAGGGTCCTTGGGTCACACTTAGGTATCAAAATTGCTTCATCTAGAGTGACCGACCCTTTTCCATTATTTTTCTTCTTCTTCTTCTTCTCTGGTTCCTATGGTGAACTCTTGGCAACTAGAAAAATAGCTTTTTCTGCTGCCCTCGGAGTGTTATGCTCGGTTGACACATTATCATCCTTTTTATGCTCCTTGATAACCTGTGTGTCGGTTGACTGAGAGGGAGCCTCTTATGTTGTGTCATGTGGGGTAGCCTCAGTTGATCTGGGCTCTTCTTGTGCCTATGTTTCTATTTCAGTAGCCTTTTTTCCTTCAAACTTGTCTACCTCTGCAGGTGTCTTGGTGCTTTGTTCCCCTATTGTATCTTTAGGTTGCTCAAGGTCTGAGCCATCAGGTTATTCCTGAGATAGAATCTCTACGGCTTTAACAAGTATAGTAAGCTCACCCGGTAGTGATGAAAATGCACACTCAGTAACTTGTGCTTCATCCTGTGTGTTGTCTTGTGCATTATTCACATCAAATAGTAGTAACCTTGCTGTAAAACTGTAAATAGTAGTAACCTTGCAAAATAACCTGTATCAAATGCATGTATCATTCATTCATTCAACTTGTAAAAGTAAATAACATGAAATCAACAATATAAAAGTCCCATAACACAAGTATTTTGGTAATGAAGAAACCCTTGTTAGAAGGTAAAACCTGTGGTGGGGATGACACCCATGAATTCTTCACTACTGTAGATAGAAAAGGTTTGCCTATTAGGGCTACAAGTTTTGATCACTTTTGGTGATCTTACCCTATTAGGAGTAACATATTAGATCAGCTAGATCTACATAGTGATAGGATTTTAGCAACACTACTTGAATGTGCACTCAATTAAGAGATTTACAAAAAGACTGTCAAGTCTACTCTGTTAGGAGATTTTACCAAAACTCTATTACAGTGATTAGAAAGAAATAGGTAACTATCTGCTAATGACAACTCAACTTGTCTGATATAGATCAATAAAGTATTGAATATATATCACCTTATACTATGTGAATCTCTGCTCTAAACTGCTCAGTTAGCCTGCTCTGATTTTGCTCAATTTGATTTCCTCTAAATAATGTTCTTGTCTGTCTGAAAATTAATAATCTTAAAGGTTGGATAATGCTTCAAGTGCTTCTTCACTCATATATCAATTCACATAAAAAATGATGTAAAATACAAATATATAGCATACTACTTTATGCCGCTTATACAAACTTAGGTTTCAACAACTTAGAGAAAAACCCTAAGATCTACGGTGTACAAAAATAACCTATTTCAAACAATTACATAAGATCTTCATTGCATTCGATGAATATCTCAACAATAAATTATCCTCGATCTTGGTAAAACATTTTTTGATTCTGTTGTAACCGTTTGCATAGATAGATGTGCCACTTCTAATTCCTATGTCATTTCCTGTGATCCTCGGTAAACACTGTAAATACTGCTCAGTAATTACACTAATGCTTGGTGTTTACTGTCTCTCGATATTGGTGTCTGATGCTTAGTAAAACTTTCTAGTGCTCAGTATGAAGACTTTAACCGATTGGTTTGTATTGCTTACAGTTATCGACTGGGTTCATATAAGTAACCGACCGATGTCTTTGACTTCCTTTGATACTAATGACAATCATTAATGCTCAATAGAGATAACACTAATATTCTTTCATCACAATTAACTCTTACACCTAGTATCAAACATGATGATTCTCAAGAGGATCCTTGTTTGGAACTAGGTGTCATTCCTACTGTGTTGGATGTAGTCCCTCTTGCAAGTTACCCACCTTCCCTAAATGATATACAATGAGATGGGGAGAGTAGGTGGCATGCTTGATCATCTTGTCCTTTATGGTAGCTTTTTTGTGTGCTTTCCTGTTGTACTGTGTTTCTCCCATGATGTGTTTTCTAAATGTTGTTAGATTATTTTATACGACCCTTGTTGCTCTATTGGTGCAAGGTGATAAAGGAATCGAACATGTTGTACAATTCCTCTATATGTATCTCTATTCTTCTATATGTTGTTTCATGTTATGTTGTACTTGTGCTATTGTTTGTAAATGTTTCGTTGTGTAATCTGCTTGGATTCGCGACGTGGTAGCACTAATTATTTTTGGTCTGCATGTCATGGTTCAAAAAGATTCTTCTTTGTATCTCTTATGTGATCTTTCCTCCTTTATGATTGTAGTTCTACTTTCTTTGGGGAATGATGTCAATTCATTTGCAATAATATCATATATATATATAATCTTATGATCATACTGACCCCATAGTAGGTAGATCCCTTCTGTGTTCTTTGTATTTTTTTGTGGTATTTCCCTTGAGTTGTCTTCGTCTGGGGGCATCTCGTAGTGGAAATGTAATCAGTGGAGTTGTTTATGTTTCCGTTAAAGCCATTGCTCCTGTTAAAGGGTTAGTAATGACTTTAACATGGGGGCATACGCTCTACTCACTTATTGCACACATGCACCTTTTCAATACACATATATTATTTTTCAAGATACCTTTTCTCCCTTTTTGGATTAGTGACTAATCCTTAAAGCATGGATTTATATTTCAGGATCTCTTGATCCTGCTAGTTTCAAATTTTTGATCCCTTAAGGTCAGAGGTGTCGTTAGGAATCAATCTCTTTTGCTTTTGGTTTTATTCTTATGGAATAGAATATTCCTAAGGGTGAATTCTTGATGGGTTGACTAGTGAGTAGCCACATTCACTAGGTGGTTCAATTCCATCTTTCTAGTTGTGTCATTTCCTGGTGTGGTTCACAATGGGACATAAGTTCTCATTGGGTGAGATAATCACTCTCTTTTTCTCTCTCTAGAGACGTCTCTCTTATTGTGATCTTGGAGTTGATGAAGACTTGAGTCCCCAGGGGCTTGAGGTTTTCTTTGTCCCTTTGATTACAATAAGATTATCTTTTCATTTTGATCTCCTTTACCAAGAGTTTGCATCGAGTCCATACTCTTGCTAAATTGGGGGCTTAATGTATTGTCTTAAAATGGAAGCACTTCCATGGTAAGAGTGTTTAGACCTCTGAGTGAGTGGTCTGGGGTCATGATAAGTGCCTTGATTAGGTCTTTGCATGTATCTGGTTGTTCCCCCCTATTTTTCTTCTCTCATCCTCATTTCCAGCCTTTTTCAGATAGTTTTCTTTGAGAATCTGAAGTTTCTGACTGTCTGGGTCAAAGACGACATGGTAGGGTCAAGGAAGACCTAGACCTTGACCTAGGTCAAGGATGACCTTGACCCTAACCTAAGGTGGTGTCTACCTCATCCTTGACCCCAGGTCCAATTTTTAGATTTCCAGTATTACGAGATGTCGGGTTTTGGAAAGATTTCTTTTCCCGCTTCCAGGTCGGCCATTTCAAGTTTCGGAATGGTAAATCCTTAAATTGCATTTAACATGGATCCATTTCTAGGGGTTAAGGTTAATTGGGATTTAATTCTCCAATGTCGGCCTTCTCTAGAGGTTTGTGCCCTAGATCACTATAAAAGGAAGCCTTCCTCTCTCATTTCAATCAATCTCTCAATCAAGTTTTCTCCATCAAGTTTTGTGAGAACATATCATCTCATAATCTCTCAAGCTCTCAAGTGAAATCAAGTAGGCTATAAGGAGAAGGAAAGAAAGCAAGCATTCATTCATATTCAAGCCTAAGCATTCAAGCATCCATTCAAGCATTCATCAAGGAGATCCATTGTTAGCTATTAAAGGATTCAATTTCTTTGGAGCCCCCTTGAAGATTTCTCCATCCACATTCATCCAAGCCTCCTCATATAGAAAGATCCATTCAAGATTGGTGTTGAAGATCTAATGTCATTAATTTGAGACATCCTACATTCATTTCTACATACATTTGGAGCATCCCTACTTGTGGATTCAAGGATTCAAATCCTCCACAAGGACTTCAACATAAGCAAGGTGAATTGTTTCATTTACTTTGTTTATACTGTTGGAAACTGTAATTGAAGAAATTATTGTATTTTCATTGATGTCAAACCTTAATTGGTAAGACTATTTCTATTTAAGAAAGTACTATATCTATTTGATTGTTGCTAAGGGGTAAGGCAAGGTTGGTAATAATAGCACCTAAGGAAAGGTTGAGTTATCTTGATACCTCAATGAGTACTTGATTATGTGGCACAATGATAAGATGATATATTGTTTATCTAAGTAAGAATGAAGACTAAATGAGTAGGCTTAACCGAGCAAAAGTGAAGAAATCTAGTGTAAGCCGAGTGTTGTTAGTGTCGACCGAGCTAGTATATGCCGAGTAAATTCAGTGTTGACCGAACTGTAGTTAATTGTCGAGGAAATAGTTTATGAGGTGATCGAGCTTTCTAGTGAAGACCGAGAAGTTGAACATAGAATTTATTGAGCAGGATTTTGCATTTGAGGAAGAATTCAAATTTCCAGCTGACATCGTTGAATTCTTGAATTATGTAAAACATGTTGACTTTATTTATTGATTGTATGAAAGCATTTAACACACTGTAAAATGTTTTATTGTAAATCTATTGAGAGATTCAAGATATTTCTAGAAGGATAGCCGGAGAACATAATGTAGGACGGATTCAATGAATATGACCTAACCCTAAGATCTATGAAGGAGATTAAGTGGAAAAAGATGTATTCACCTAATAGAGGAAGTATTAAGGAAACCTAAGCAAGATGTTTTAAGAGAGTGGATGTTGGAAGTATTGTTGATGTTATTGACTATCTAAGTAGAGAAGGCTGAAGGAGAAGTGTTGTGATTGCTTGAAGAGAGTTCTGAGCAGATCAGTGATAGAGATGGTAAAGGTTCACAGTCAGTAGGCTAGCATATGTGTATGGAATTGGATCTGATATTTGCAAAGTGAGTTGTATGTTTTTCAGATCAATACTACTACTACTTTCTAACCATTGTAATAGTCAAAATCCTTTTAACAGAGGTTGACCTAATAGTCATAGATATAAATCCTTTGAACAAGGTTGCATTCTAATGGAGTGTATGTAAGTCCTATAACAAGGTGCACTTTTAACAGAGTGGTTTAAATCCTTTAGCTGGGTCACACCTGACAGTGTGTTTGTAACCTTTGACAGGGTTGGCTTTTCACCAAGCTCACTTCAGAAGAGTGAACATAATATTAACATGTTACAAAGTGGTTTTTCCCAAATTGGGTTTCCACTATAAATCCTGGTGTTGATACTTGTGTGAATGTTTTGGTTTGAACATTTCTGTGTTTTACAAGTTAGATGCTATTGGATAAGTGGACTGCACTGTTATATGTTTCTGTTATGCAATCAGTAATAACCGAGTAGCTGTTGGTTATTAGATCTAATTTTTTGAATAGTTTTAAAGTTTGTTTTTATACATCTGGACCTGAGAATAACTAATTTAGCCCCCCCTCTTTGTTGTTCTAAAGCATATTAACAATTGGTATCAGAGCTGTTGGTGCTTACAGAGAATAAGTTTGAAGGTACTTGAAGCAAATGATTAGGATGTATAAGGAGGTACCAAAGCTAAATAAGGAAAACTTCCCTGCATGGAAAATCTTGATGAAGCTGCATCTGGCTGGTATTGGTGATTCTGCAAAGTATTATATTGAACATGACTATGTCACACCTATTGCACCTCTGACTACTGAGGAAATGAAATCTAAACAAGAGCACAACCAAGCAATGTTGGAAATTGCATCTGCCCTAAGTTATCCAGAATTTGAAGACATCAAAGACTACAGTAATGCAAAGCAAATGTGGGACACCCTTGCAAACATTTATGGCAGTGACATAAATGTGTTGAGAGAAAAAGCCGAGAGCCTAAGAGGTAAATTTGATGAAATGAGAATGCAAGAAGGTGAGAACATTACACAATATTGTGGTCGAATAAAAGAAGTTGCAAATGCTATTAGAGGAGAAAATGGAACTATTGTGGATGAAACTGTAATAGAAAAAGTATTGAGAACTCTGCGTCCTATCTATGCAATCAAAATTTTTGCAATTTAGGAATCTAGATGTAACTCTACTAATGCTCTTACTTTGGAAAGTTTGGTTGGTAAGCTTACTGCTTTTGAACTTTCTAACTATGATAACTTCATTGTTGGTAATATTGAATCTACTTTTAAGTCAGAAATGGTTCTGAGTAAGTCAAAGAAGGAAAAATAAAGATGCATAAGTGAAAGTGAAAGTGACAATGAAACATCTGATGAAGAACCTGAGGATCTAGAAGCTCTTATGGCTAGAAGATTGAAAAGGGGAAAAGGAAGGTACAAAGGTAAACTCCCTATTATATGTTTTTCATGTAATAAAGTTGGTCATATAGCTGCTAGATGTCCTGACAAGGATAATAAGGATGAAGAAAGAGACAACAAGCATAAAGACAAAAGAGAAGATAGAGGTTACCAAAGATACAAGGACTACAAAGGAAAAGGTAAGAAATCCTGTTATATTACCGAAGAAGAGATTGACACTCATAGTGATGATTTTGAAATTGAAGTTTTCTATGTTGCAATGAAAGATGAATCTGATGAGGATGAGAAAATTGCATTGATATCTTATGTGAACAAAAATGATAAATGGATTATTGACAGTGATTGTTCACATCATATGACTGGAGATAAGAGTAAGTTTGATACCTTAGATCATTATAAAGGTAGTAGTGTGAAATTTGGTAATGATGCACCATGTCCTATTAGAGGCAAAGGATTGATTAAGCTATCTGATAAGATCACTTGTGAAAATGCTTATTGGGTTGAGGGTCTTAACTATAATCTACTGAGTGTCGCACAACTTAATAGCATTGGCTACCAAGTGGAATTTCATCACAGAAAGACCAAAATATTTGATGCCACTGGTGAACTGATTGGAAGTGGAGAGCAGATAAGAGGTAATTTATTCTATCTAGACCTATCTGAAGAAACATGTATGATTGCACAACTTGATGATATTTGGTTATGGCATAAGAGGCTATGCCATGTTAACTTTGATAATCTGGTAGAAATTAGTAAGAAAAAGAAAGTGAGAGGTCTACCTAGATTGAAGAAACCTGAGAATGTTATGTGCAAAGAATGTCAGTTAGGTAAGATGACAAAGTCTAGTTTCAAGAGCAAAACTTTTACTTCTGAGAATATCTTAGATTTGGTCACACTAACCTTTGTGGACCGATGGATGTACAAAGCTATTGTGGTGCTAGATATTTTATCCTGTTTGTTGATGATTATACCAGAATGATGCATGTAATGTTCTTAAAGGAAAAATCTGATGCTTTTCAATTTTTAAAGTGGTATGTGGCTAAGGTTGAAAAAGAGATAGGTAAGAACCTGAAGTATCTGAGATCTGACCGAGGTGGAGAATTTATATCCAATGAATTTAATCTATTTTTCGATGATAGAGGGATCAAAAGATAGATGTTTGCACCTAGAACTCCTCCACATAATGGTATAGCAGAGAGAAGGAACATATCTATTTTGGATTGTGCAAGGACATTAATGATTGAAAAGAATGTTGCACAAAAGTATTGGAAAGAAGCTGTAAGTATAGTTGCTTATACTCTTAACTGAGTATAGATAAAAAAAAGTTGATGAGTATGTAGAGAAAAATGAAGCTGACAATAAAAGAGAACCAGAAGATTATAGATATTTTGTGTATATAGAGGAAGAAGAGGCAAGTGACAAACTTGCACCTGATGCTGAGTCTCAGGTAAGCAATGCCAAGCATCAGGATAACAATGCCGAGAGAGAAGAAGAACATGTCGAGCGACAGGAAGAAGCTGCTGAGTATCAGGAAGAGGTTGCCAAGCATTCAGAAGTTGAATCTTACAATCTTGTTGGTGAACTTGATGAGAAAAATGAAAGAGGAGCAGAACCTATTCTAGCACAATATGTAGGGAGACATCACAAGCCTGGATAGATTATTGGAGATAAAGATACTGGAATTCAGACTAGCAGCAAAGCAAGAGATCCAACATGTTTACTATGTGAATTTGAGCCTAAGACAACAAAGGAGGCATTAGAAAATGAAGACTAGATAGAAGAAATGAATGAAGAGATAGACCAGATAGAGAAGAATGATACTTGGACTCTGGTGCTGGGACCAAAAAATAAGAATGTCATTGGGACAAAGTGTGTATTTCATAATAAGCTAAATGAGCATGGTCATATCACAAGAAACAAAGCTAGGCTGGTATGCAAAGGCTACGCACAAGAAGAAGGAATAGATTATGGGGAGACATTTGCCCCTATAGCAAGATTGGAAGGAGTAAGAACTCTGCTTGTATATGTTGCCTATAAAGATTTCAAGGTATACCAAATGGATGTTAAATCTGCATTTTTAAATGGTATATTAGAAGAAGTGTATATTGAACAACCAGAAGGATTTGTTAATCCAAACAGAAGACACATGGTTTGCAAACTGAATAAAGCATTGTATGGACTGAAGCAAGCTCCCAGAGCATGGTATGAGAGACTGCACAACCACCTAATACAAATTGGATTCTCAAGGACAAATGACAGAAGCAATATGTACATGAAAGATGAAGAAGGTAAAGGAATCTTGTTAGCTAAGATCTTTGTAGATGATATTATATTTGGTGGACAAGATGCCTTATGTAAGAAATTTTCAAATGAAGTGCAAACTGAATTTGAAATGAGTATGTTTGGGGAGATCAAATTTTTTGTTGGTTTACAAGTATATCAAATGGAGAAAGGAATTTTCATCACCCAATATAAATATGTTCATGAGATACTGAAAACCTTTGGTATGGAAGATTCAAGGCCAGTAAGTACTCCCATGGCTACTGGACAGAAGTTGTCTAAAAATGATGATGCTGTAGAAGTTAACCAGACTTTGTATAGATCTATGATCGAAAAGCTACAGTATGTTGTACATAGTAGACCAGATATTGCTTTAGCTGTTGGGATTGTGGCAAGATTCTCTACCAATCCTAAGGAAACTCACATGATGGCAGTTAAAAGAATCATGAGATATTTGAAGGGAATTGTTGACTATGGATTATACTACAAGAAGCATGACAAGTTTGAACTGAGAGTGTATACAGATGTTAATTGGGCAAGAAATGTAGATGACAGAAAGAGTACTAGTGGTGGAGCTTTCTTTCTTGGATAGAGATTAGTTTCCTAGACAAGAAAGAAAGAGAATTGCATTTCCCAATCTACTGCTAAAGCTGAGTATGTGGTTGCAGCTGTGAACTGTTCAAATTTGATATGGATAAAGCAATTGTTGGTAGGCATGAAAGAAGAAATCACTAAACCAGTTGTCATTTTCTATGACAACACAAGTTCTATCAACATCTCTAAGAATCCAGTGATGCACACAAAGACCAAACACATTTCCATCAAGTATCATTACTTGAGAGAACGGGTACAAGATAAAGAGGTCCACATGGAATATGTGAATACAAAGGAGCAACTAGCAGACATATTCACTAAGGCTTTACCTAAAGAAGATTGTGAATACTTGAGAAGTCAATTAGGGGTCCTTCTCGTAACTAAGGCTTCCTAGTCAAGCTAGGAGCATTGCATCAAATGTGCTGCAAAGAATATCTAACAAATTGATGCAGAGAAAGGTCACACTTTAGGAGTAGCCTAGAGTTGTGAAAAGCACATAACAGACAAGAATCAGTCATAAGAAAAGATGAAAGAGGGAGAAATATTGTTACTGAACTGAAAATATGATATCTACATCTACATGATGTATGTTTTTGTTGCTACTTTGGCATTTTTGTCAAAGAGGGAGATGATCACAGATGAATACACAAAATGCGAAGATCAAGATAGAGGGAGAAATTCAGTGGACGGTCATACAAGCATAGCTAATTAATTCTGTATCAGAATGAAGCTAAGGATATTATAAATATTTCTGATGGACAGATAAGTTTTGGATTGGTTGGTAATTCATGTGATATTCATATGGTGTTGCCATCAATGCCAAAGAGGGAGATTGTTGGAAACTGCAATTGAAGCAATTGTTGTATTGTCATTGATGTCAAACCTTAACTGGTAAGACTGTTGCTATTTAAGAAAGTACTATATCTATTTGATTGTTGCTAAGGGGTAAGGCAAGGTTGGTAATAATAGCACCTAAGGAAAGGTTGAGTTATCTTGATACTTCAATGAGTACTTGATTATGTGGCACAATGATAAGACAATGTATTGTTTATCTAAGTAAGAATGAAGACTAAACTGGTAGGCTTAACCGAGCAAAAGTGAAGAAATCTAGTGTAAGTCGAGTGTTGACTGTCTAAGCAAAGAAGGTTGAAGGAGAAGTGTTGTGATTGCTTGAAGAGAGTTTTGAGCAGATTAGTGATGGAGATGGTAAAGGTTCACAGTCAGTAAGCCATCATGTGTACAGAATTGGATCTGATATTTGCAAAATGAGTTGTATATTTTTTAGATCAATACTACTGCTACTTTCTAACCATTGTAACAGTCAAAATCCTCTTAACAGAGGTTGACCTAACAGTAATAGGTATAAATCCTTTGAACAAGGTTTCATTCTAATGGAGTGTATGTAAGTCCTATAACAAGTGGCACTTTTAACAGAGTGGTTTAAATCCTTTAACCGGGTCACACCTGATAGTGTGTTTGTAACCTTTGACAGGGTTGGCTTTTCACCAAGCTCACTTCAGAAGAGTGAACATAATAGTAACATGTTACAAAGTGGTTTTTCCCAAATTGGGTTTCCATTACAAATCTTGGTGTTGATACTTGTGTGAATGTTTTGGTTTGAATATTTATGTGTTTTACAAGTTAGATGCTATTGGATAAGTGGACTACATTGTTATATGTTTATGTTATGCAATCAGTAATGACCGAGTAGCTGTTGGTTATTAGATCCAATTTGTTGAAGAGTTTTAACGTTTGTTTTTATACATCTGGACCTAAGAACAACTGATTCAGCCCCCCCTCTTTGTTGTTCTAAATCATATTAACATATACATGTTGCAATTTCAATTCAATTTCAAGTTTAATTCCTAAATTGGGGTTTGACCAAGGCAAACCCCCCATCCAAACAACAAAAAACCCTTTTTCTTGCAGGTACAGGTGTAGGACTACAAATCAGAGCTTGGATCTGGATACCCTTTTTAGTGAACTTCTGAGATCCACGAAAAAAATCAAAGATGACCTTCAGAATTCTGAAGTAGTCTTTGACCTTTTATCAGGGTCAAAGACTACCTGCTGCCAGAAAGACAAAAATTTTCTGGGTTTTCTCTGTCTCGGCATTTCCAGTCTGAAATAGGTTGCAGAATTGCACAAAACTATACACAGACATCATAAATCAATATTTTCCAGATCTGCCATATTTTGAGGTTAGTATTTGCCTTTCATTTATTTTAGATTTCAAGCATATACTTTTCATAACAGAATATAAGGTTTTCTCCTTCATTCATATTCTCCATAGATTGATTCTTTTATGTATTGACCTTTTGGTTGATCAATTTGGATCTCTCCCTTGAGAATTTGGATTTAGAAGTAGATCTTATATTCCCACTATTCATCTTAATCAACCACTATTTTACCCCATTCACAAATATATTATGTTATTATATTTATAATGTTAGTAATAACATAATATATATAGTAACATAATATTTATATTCATGTTAGCATTAATACAATCTTAATTAGTATTGTTATTAATATTAATATTAATACTATATATGTATTGGTACATATAATAATGGTGTTATGAGTTCTTAGTACATAGAAGAACTTATAACACCATATTTGTTAACTATTGAGGTGGAAAGGGGTTTTCCATCTAGGGGGTGGATCTGCATTTGGAACGGTGTTGTTAATCACAGGATGGTCTTGGACAACTCTGTGTATCCAAAGGGGAATTGAAGTGTCACAATTGGTGGTTTTTTGGCTGAATATTGTTGGGGGTCTTGTTGGCCTATGTGTTGTATATTGTCTTTTGTGGCCTTGTGTTCTCCAAATGACATCTCTATAGAGGTTGTTTGTTGTCTGTGTGTCATTACTAGCCTTTTGTTATATAAAACTACACATTAGTTTGTGTTTTTGATTTCTTGACAACCCTATGGCTATGGATTATTAAGGGTCAACCCCCTTGTTTGGTTGTTTTACTAATAAAAAAAATTCTTAAAATAATGTTATTAATTTTTTTTGGTTTCTTTGTGGTTTGGTGTCTTGGTGTTTCTTTTATTTAGTTTTAGCCTTTAATTAGTTTCTTTTGATTTTTCTTCATTTATTTTTTATCTAAGTTTCTATTCTTTATTTTTTATTTATGAATAGGCGATTTCTATTAAATTATAATTAAAATTATACTATTCACAAAAAAGGAGGATATGATATCACTCCATTAGTCACTCAGACATAGCCTAGAAATAAAACTGAAAATCACAAACATGGAGAAAGCCTAGAAATAGAAACAAAACCACTAAGCAGCTAGAGTAGTGTCTGCTGAAGGAAGAGGATCACGATCATCCTTATTTCCCCATACATTAGCGAGGTCAAGGTTGGGGTCTAGAAGGGACTAGCCTTCTTTTATCTTTTCTTCTTCTTCATTCTCCTTCCTAACTAGAGAAACAACTAGGTCCAGCCATGAGAACCACTTGGAGGAAGTGGGGCAACTAGAATCTCTTCCAGAATTCATCCAACTAGAGCCACCCAGGGTGGAGGGAACCATAGTGTCCGTAGGCTAGCTAGAGGAAAAACCACTATGGGTGGAAAAGCCAAGTGATGATGCTGAAAATATCTTCCCCACCAGAAGGTTGTTGAGGGGCCTGGAAGTGTGTTGTATGTGAGTGGTAGCCAAAGGAACTATGACCATGCCAACAACCACAATGAAAAGACCGATCACCAGAAAAAGAAATATATGTTGGCAATCTAGCAACTGTATAGGGAACATTTCCCCAATATTGAAGCAACTCTTACAAGTGGGAAAACTCAAGAGCTAGTTTATTATCTTGCACCTGAATCTACATCATTACTTTATTATATATACATTCTTTAGCGTATAAAAAAATATTAATATCAAGAAATTTGTGAGTAAATGAAATTGAATTTCTATCTTTCCATAACGTGAAGAGGATTTCCATCCTGAAAGAATGACAAATCTATAAAAAATTGAAGGGAAGTTTGGAAAATCTCTTGGAAATATCATATGCTAGGAGAAGGGTTCCGGCTTGAAGGGCAAAAATATGTCATGAATCCAAACCCAAAACTAGTGGACTCTTCTTCAAAACTAGAAAATATAAGTGAAAGTCTTGGGTTGCCCACAAAAAGGGCACCAAGGTTCTGGAAAACCTAGATGCCAATGATGAGAGCCCAGGGGAAATCCTTAGGCTCCACTATGGCAAACCAAATCATGAGAAATCTGCGCCACTAGGTGAAGTGTGAGGAATGAAAGTTTCATCTCTAGTTCAAGGTGGGAACCATTGGTAGGTGAGGAACTAGCCAGTGGTATCCCAACTTGGGCATGTAATGAAAAAAATGAGGTACATGGAAACCACCACCAACCATTCCACCATGGCATAAAAAAAAGGAATGTCAAGCTTGTGTAGTATATTTAGAGGTAGGACTGAGACCATCAAGTTGAAAGCCTACCTATTTGGGAAAGTAAGGTAGTATGGGCATCCATATCTTTCAAGGTCCAAAGATTCTTATAGCACAAGAAAATAAATCTCATGTAGTGAGAATGATGGATTTGTGAAAACAAAGAGCATGGAGGCTAGAAAATCTCGCTAAAGGAAGTCCCTAAGACTGAAGAAGTAAAGACCACCATATATTGTGTTTTTTGAAAGACAAGTCATCATGAAAATTGGCCCCATCCCAAAGAAGCCAAAGTTTGGTAGCTTCCTAGGAACGCTAAATTCTTTTGGAAACAAAGGTGTCCTGAATTTGGATTGAATCTTTCATTAGAAGAAGGGTTTGAAAGACAATCCCCTTTCAGGTCAGTCTATCAATTGGATAGCCTAAAGAAATACAATTCCTGAGAAGTATCTTCCAGGATTCACTACTAGAGACGGCTTGAATAACCCATTTGGCATAGAAGGTGAGACCTTTCTTCTAGGTGGATAAGAGGCCAAGGCCTCTAGATTCCCTGGGGAGACAATAGTACTCTCAGGAAAATTTGTGAAATCTGTGTTGGTTATCTCTAGTATCGCATAGAAAGTCTTACAAAATCTTTTTAAGTTTACTATAAGAGGCTGTAGAGGGATCCCAATACGAAGAATAATACACATGGGTAGTAACGAAAAATTTGGAACAAATTTAGAATTTACTAGCCAAAGAGAGTGATTTGATAATCTAGTAAGAAAGTTTTTTCTCTATCCAGGCCAACACTACATTCTAGAGGTCAATATGAGAACCCTAGAAAGAAAAAGAGATTCCTAAGAATCTAATAAATTTTGCATGTTGAATCCATTTGCCCCCATACTAGATAATCTAGGGTGGGGTATGAAGAAAATATTTCCTGTAACACTAGGTTTTGTGTCATTGAATCACTGACCCAAAAGCTTGACAAAAGGTGTTAAGGCAATGAAGATAATCGTGAACATTATCTTCATCCTCAATCAACATGAGGATTCATCTGTAAAGTGTACATTGAAAAGTTGAGAAGGTAACTCAGGTAAGGAAATTACCCTAATATGACCAACAAAAGTGACATTGGAAAGAAGATAGCAAAATCCTTTGGCCATAAGAACATAAAACGAAGGGGCCAAAGGAAAACCTTGGTGAATAGAGTGAAACAAACCAAAAGTATTGGATTGGTGGAGATTGATGGTAATATAAGTTGAGGCATTGCCAAAAAGCATCTAAATAGATTGAATGAAGTGATTCCCAAACCTAAGAGCTTTGAACATCACAATAATAAATGGCCATTGAATGTGGTCATAAGCCTTGGAAAAATCAATTTTGACAAAAATGCATTTTTCTTAGAGTGGAAATCCCATTCCATGCCTTCCTAGACAACAATAATATTATCAAGGAGGAACCTTGACTTGATAAAACTATTTTCTTCTACTCAAACAATAAGAGGAAGGATATTACAAATCTCAAGGGAAAGATCCTTGGCAATCATCTTGTAAGGTACATTGAGTAAAGTAATGGGTCTCCAATTACACATGTCCTCTGGATCCCCTATTTTAGTGATGAATTTAATATTTCCTTTGTTGATGAGCTGACCAAAATATTGCACATGAAAAGCCTCGAGGTAGACCTTATGAAGGTAAGGACCTAGATAAGGCCACAAGGCTTTGTAGAATTCACATAGGAATCATCACACCTAGGAGTGTTGTCATACACCATAGAAGAAATAACTTCTTTAAGATCCTCGAGGGTTAACAATTGGTCACAAAAAACCTTCTAAGAATATGAGAGCTGAGAAGTAACAACCATAAGACAATACTTTAGGGCTTGATCTCTACCAAGAGAACTTCCTTGTGTAGTGAACACCTTCTCATAATGCCTGACAAAATCTTGAAGAATATATGATAGATCAAAGAGCATTGTATGTCCTTCTTTGATGTGTTTAATGCTAGGGGATCAAGAATGTCAAGATCTAAAAGAAAGAAAGAAATATTTAGAAGCTCATTTAGCCACCTTAATCTCATGAAGTTTGGCCTTGATTTGAGCTCATCTAGGAGAATGTTGATCTGCAATTTTATTTGGTGGCAGAGTTGAGAAACCCTAACCTGCAAGCCAGGGTAGAAGAGACTCAAAGCCAAATATTTCAAGGTAGCACACAAATCTTTGGTGTTTGCATCATAAGATCATTGGTGGTACATGACCAATTGTCTTCCATAAATGTAGAGAAACCATGTTGTGCGAAAGAGGACCTCATTCCACCAAACAATCAAGCCAGTTGGCTAAGTGGACCTAGGCTCAAGATTCCAAACCCTTTGGATGTGGGCCGTCTTGGGTTGATGATTCAAAAATGACATGTTTATAAATAATTATATTTTAGAAGGAGGCATATGAGTTTTCTTCCATTCAATGTTGAACTTGATGGGGCAGTAGTCTAACAAAGTGACCTTAGAAAGAGGCAGAATAGGTAAATCTTGATTTTCACCAAAGGAAAAAAAGATTGAGCTGAGATCATGACACAACCAAGTCTTTTAAAAATTATGTTAGTACCAACTCAGAAGTTGCACCAAGTGTGCCAAGTACAACGAGAGTGACAATTATTGACATTGGGGTTGGAAAGGCCTAACTTATTACACATGTGAAATAAGGCCTAACATTCGCTTGTTCATTGAAAAGGAAAAATACCTTATTTGCCAGAGGCCACCTCAACCATATTGAAATACCCACATATAGACCATGTTTCAAATGGTAAAGAGTCATCAACCCAACACCACAACTGAGATCTTTCCATAACATCATTAGGAACATAAACATTAATAATCCCCAAAAAAATGATTGTTGATTGACATGAGGACCTAGACTACTCTCTGCATGGGATCAAACCCATGTTTGACAATAGAAGAATGTCATCAAGGAGAAATGAGAGTAGAAACTCCTCCTCTACCAGCTTCATGCTAAGAAGCACACACAAGGCTATCTAGCCAAATAACATGACATGCATCATAAAGCATGACCACAACAATTTTAACTTGATGAAGACAAAAAACATCAAGAACAAGAAAATGTTGATGAGTATCCATGAGACCTCTTACATTCCATGAGTCGATCATCTGCATATCATCCTCATCCCAAAGAGAGGAGAAACTATTTTGCAGGAATTTTGAAGTTGGGCAAAAACTAGGGGAAGATTCCTTTGGAATCACCTGACGTTTTTCACGATCTCCATCACTAAAATCAACTTTCCCAGGAGGGCTACGAGAGTGACATAAGGAGGATGGTTGAACAAAAAACACTGAAACGACTTGAGGAGTGTGAGCTCACATAGACAAAGAACCACTCTTAATCGAAACCTTCCCCAATTGGTCAAGGTTTGAAACAATTGAGTCAACCAATTGCTTCAGTGACGACTTGGGCTGAGTCTATTCTTGCACTAACAGCTGAGAAATTGAACCATTTGGCTACTTTGGAGAAAATGCCAAGGAGCGTTTACCTTTGTGAACCATCGTGGTCCATCTTTCATTTATTTTAGCACCTTCAGAAGGACGAGGGGGGGCTATTTTCTTTGGTGGGGACTTTGTTTGAGCAACGACTAAAGGACAATCCTTGATTTTATGCTCAAAGGATAGACAAGGATAGTAGGTGTTGGGTAAATTCAAATAAAGCACTCATTGGGAGATTGTCTAGCTAGTTACATGCACTATCAAAATCTTGCAACGGTAAAACAACATTAGGAGTGACTATAGTTGTACCTTGTGAAACACCTTCAAAATGAACTTGCGAGGCCGCTTATTCAAAGGTGGCATGATCACTCGTTGACAAAACTCCAACACCAACATCAACTGTTGGGCTGAACTTGGTTGGAGCCATAATAAAATCTAAAAATTCCATAATAAATATAATGTGACGACATAGAAATGTAAAGATAATGTAGACAATATGACAACCAAAGCCAAAACCCTAGCAAAGCTCATTCCCTCTCGTGTAAAAAAAATTACTCTATTATTTTCACTTGTCACAATAATTATTCTTTATTTTCCTTTTTTCATGTTCTTGTTATTTTGTATCATTTTTTCTTCTTGTGTCTTTGTTTTTATTATTTTGAGGTTTCTCCTTTATTAGTTAGATTTTAATTGTTGCTTTTGGTTTCATTTGTTATTTTTAGCTATCCATTTGTTTTATCACCTTTTCCGTGGTCAACCTATAACCTTTGACCTTCCCCCCTTCTCCTTATCCCGTTAGATTTACAACTAGACCATCTTTATTTCTCCTTGTACTCTCTTTCATTTTGATGATAGATCACAAAGTGTGATTTAAAACATTGATGCAAGATTTATATACACAAACGAAATAGAAGAATTAACATTAAAACTTGATGGATTGTAGAAATCTACTGACATTAAATTTAATAGGTTTTGATCCATCATAATCTTTAAATGCTAGAGCTAGAATTAGTCATAAGCATACCTAAAGTATCCTTAATTTATGATGAAAGAATTGGCATATAAAACAAACCAGAGGAGACTTTCTGACTCAAATAGATATTGACGTGTCAAAAAAGTCCAGCTTACTAATATTTAATATTGTTTTGGGGGATCATTCCAATCTAACTTAACTTTCAAGAACATTAAAAATCTCAAACTTGCTCTCCTTCTCAAATACGTAAAGCATAACTCATGACAATTATATTTGCTCGTTGTCAAACAAAGAATAAGCAAATGATTTTTAAACACTTTCTCCAATGTTTTGTCTTATCGTGATGGAGTGGGCTCAAAAAAATAGGCAGATATAATATAAAGTGTAGAGCCTTATAATTTAACATAAATAAATATTATAGGTAGTACACCTTCTTGTCTCTTTGTGGAAGACGATGACATGTGGGGCTAGAGAAGAACATGTAAATATCACGCCACATAAATATCTAAATTAAATAAATAAATAAAATATCACAATCATCCTAGATTGGAGTAGTTGGAATCTAACATTTAACAATGTTAGGTTGATTATACATTTAAATAAATAGATAAAAGGCATTTAGGTTTTGAATTTGATTGTGCAAAGTAATTTGTTAATCTATAAGAAAATTAAGTTTTGTCAAATGACTACATATGACATTATGAATTATATGTATTTATATATTTTATTTTTGCAAGAATAGAATTGAATCTATATATGGAATTAAATTTGTTATACAAATATGAATTACTTTAATTTTAACTTCTACAATTTATCTATGTCTATGCTCTATATCTAGGCAAATGATGCATCTAGATATCATTTGGGATCTTGCTAGATAAGGATTTATCAAATTATCTAGTCAATCAAGCTTCTAGGTAAGTTAATTCAATAACGATGAAAAATAATTGAATGCTTCTAAGACGTTGATGCAATGTTATTGCAACAAATTTGTCTTTTTGTAATTGAATTTTATATGCGCTCAACAAATTCCTAGATAGCTCCTTAACCAACCTTAGGTGAGTCAAACAAATTAGAATTGGTCCTCAAATACATGATTGCCTTAAGATGCAATTGTAAATAATTTATGCTTTAGTTATCTCATACTGACTAATAAGAGAAGGAAAACAATATTTAAATTTAGAAGTTCAAGGTTTAGATCTACATGTGTGGAAATGATCTAGGTCAATTGCATACTCATAAATCCAAGTGTCATAACCCAATCCTTAAGGTCATCCAAAGATCCAATTACTTATAGTTTGTGGCGTGCATACATTTTTGGGTTCTCAAAAATAATTTAATAAAGTTTTTAGATTTGATTGTATGTCAAAATAGGTATTTGTGTATTCTCATTTGATTGTATTAGTAATAAGCATTTAAAGATTTTAGTTAAGAAATCACGATGTTATTTTAATCATTGCGGAAATCATAGGCTTCCATTAGTCATGTACATTGACATGTATGATCATAAGAATTTATCTGGTGGACAAATAAAATCAACCAAAATGAATCGTTAAAATACACACACACACACACACACATATATATATACAGATATATATATACATATATACATATATACATATATATATGTATATACATATATATATGTATATACATATATATATGTATATACATATATATATATATATGTATATACATATATATATATATGTATATGTATATATATATATATTGATGGAATATGGATGAAGTGACTGAGAGGGGGGGGGGTGAATCAGTCAAACATAAAACACTTCACTATTATTTCTTTCCAGATCCCTTAGGATATCTTAATGAATATTATCTGTTTAACACTCGGTAAATAGATTGCAGTAACTTGGTAGATGCAGAGAGTATTAGTAAAATTATCTTTTAGATATTCATCACCACTTGTATATGATTAAGATAACTATTAAGAACACAAGAGACATAGGATTTAACGTGGAAACCCAATATGGGAAAAACCACCAATGTATCTAGATACTGATTTTCACTTTTCTGAAGTGATGCCCGGTTAGAAGCCAACCCAGTAAAAGGTTACAAAACACATTGTTAGGTGTGACCTTGTTAGAGGATTTAATCACCCTGCTAGGAGTGGCCTGGTAAGAGGTCTTGAAAATAATTCAATGGAATTGTCACCTTGTTAGAGGATTTACAATATGGTTGTTAAACCAACTTGGTTAAGAGATTTAGAATTCACTGTTACAAAAAAGGTAACAATGAAAATGACCTGTATAATAATGCAACTGCCTTGTTGATTACAGATCTCTGTTCTGTATAAGTGAGATCCTTCCTGATCGAATATATCTCTGCTGCTCTTCAAGGATATCTGGTCATCCTTCACAATTTCGCACACACCTTTCCTGTCTTTCTTCTATATATCTTCTTCTATATCTCTTCTTCATTTTTCACATTTGACCTTTTATTTATATGATTTTAGATTTGTCAAATCGGCATTACTTAGTATAACAGTCGGTTGAATTAAGCAAACTTTATTTGCAAAGATCCTTCAAGGGCCGACAGTGCTCGGTGACCATAATAAAATTTTCTACAATCTTTTGGAGACCGAGAGAACTTGGTAAACACTGATAATCCTTTTTTATTGATAACCGAGTGAGCTCGGTAAATGCTAACTTTTCTTTGACAACCGAGTGAACTCGGTAAATGCTGATTTTTCTTTGATAACCGAGTGAACTCGGTAAACACTATTTTTAATGCCAGGCAGACCGACTGAGCTCGGTAGGTACTGATTGTTGCGGACTATGACATTGTGTGACATCAAAGACAATACATAATTTGAGTAGCAATTTTCTTTAGACAATTGTTTCCAACAATCTCCCTCTTTGGCATTGATGGCAACACAATATGTCATAGCATAAGAAATTTTGAAAGAATTAGCTCGGTTTAGATTCAAATCTCCCTCTGTCAGCAAACTTCCTTTTTCTTGAAAAACTCTTCTTCCTGACTATTGAAAATTTCTTGAAGTAATAGCAAAGACATAGCAAAGACACTCCCTCTTTGACAACACATGCCAAAGACAATTCACATATTACCGGTGTAAACTAATGTACCTCAAGTACTAATTCATATGCAATGATTCCTTGAATATGCTGCATCAACATGTTGATTTTCAATCATGTTCTGGTTGATGCATCACTAAAACTGTATTTAGTGAGCCTCGGATAGGGGAATGACCCCTAACTTACCTCTTAGATACACAAATGCATCCTTGGGTAATGGTTTGGTGAAAATGTCTGTAATTTGCTCTTTTGTATGAATATATTCTAATCTGATTTCCTTGTCCTGCACCAATTCTCTGACAAAGTGATATTTAATAGCAATGTGCTTGGTTTTGGAATGCATTACTGGATTCTTCGAAATGTTTATTGCACTTGTATTGTCACAAAATATAACAACTGGTTCTTTGATCTCAACCTTCATACCTTGTAATAACTGTTTAAACCAAACAATATTTGAACAATTTACTGCAACAGCAACATATTCTGCTTCAGCTGTGGATTGAGATGTGCAATTTTGCTTTTTACTGGTCCAGGATACCAGTCTTTTTCCAAGAAAAAAATGCTCCACCACTTGTACTTTTTCTGTCATCAATGTTCCCTGCCCAATCAGCATCAGTAAACACTTTTAAGTCTAGATTGCCTCCAAATTTATACCACAAACCATATTCTTCAGTTCCTCTTAAGTACCTTAAGATTCTTTTGATTGCCATCATATGATTTTCCTTAGGTTTTGCTGAGAATCTTGCTACTATATCGACTGCTAAGGCAATATCAGGTCTTGTATGTACTACATACTGCAATTTTCCAATCATAGATCGGTATAAGGTCTGATCTACTTCTTTTGAATCATCATTTTTGGTAAGTTTCAGTCCAGTACACATGGGTGTACCAACTGATTTTGAATCTTCCATACCAAACTTCTTAAGTATTTCCTTAATGTATTTAGATTGAGTAATGTATATACCATTCTTGCTTTGCTGAATTTGAAGACTAACAAAGAATTTTATTAAACCAAACATAGACATTTCAAATTCTTTGTTTATTTGCTCTGAAAATTCTTTGCACTGATCATCATTCCCTATAAATATAGTATCATCTACAAATATTTCTGCCAATACAATTTTGTCATCCGGTCCTTCTTTAATATACAGATTGATGTTATCATTGGCTCTTTTGAAATTAATCTGAATCAGATATTTATGGAGTCTTTCATACCATGCTCTAAGAGCTTGTTTCAAACCATACAATGCTTTGTGTAACTTGCAAACCATGTCCCTTTTATCTGGATCAACAAAACCTTCAAGTTGCTCAATGTAGACTTCTTCATCAAGAATTCTATTGAGAAATGCAGATTTTATATCCATCTGATATACCTTAAATCCTTTATGTGCTGCATAAGCAAGTAGAGTTCTTACACCTTCTAATCTTGCAACAGGAGCAAAAGTTTCACCATAATCTATACCTTCTTCTTGAGAATAACCTTTACATACCAATCTAGCTTTGTTTCTAAATACTTGACCGTCTTCATTCAGCTTATTCCTGAATACCCATTTTGTTCCAATTACATTCTTATCTTTAGGTCTAGGTACAAGAGTCCATGTTTTGTTCTTTTGTATTTGTTCTAATTCTTCATTCATTGCTTCAATCCAACTTTCATTTTTCAATGCATCTTTGATATTTCTAGGTTCAAAATCAGTAAGCAGACATGTACCTTTTAGCTTACTTCTTGTCATAGTACCATCTGATTTGTTTCCAATGATTTGATCTGGTGTATGATGCCTTCTGACATATTTGGCTAGTATAGGTTCCTTGCTTTTTGAATGAGTCATGTTGTTGTCTTCTAGGATCTCTTCTTCAGGTTGCTCTGGCTCGGTAGATATTTGCTCGGTAACTTCAGGCTGAGACTCAGTTTGAATTTCTTCCTGTGACTCGGTTTGAACTTCTTCCTGTGACTCGGTTTGAATTTCTTCCTGTGACTCGAAAACTGTGCTAGGCTCGGTAGATATAGTTTCCTCATTGATAGTTGTGTCTGGCAATGTTTCAAGTTCAATGTAAATGAATCTCCTGTAGTTTTCAGGTTCCCTTTTGCTTTCTTCTTCAGTCTTTTCAGCAAACTCATCAAATTTTACATGTATACTTTCTATGACTTTGTGAGTAGACAAGTTCAGACATTTGTATGCCTTACTTTTGCTAGAATATCCTAGGAATATTCCTTCATCACTTTTCACATCAAATTTATTTCTTCTGGATTCTTTTAAGATATAACACTTGCTACCAAATACTTTCATGTAACTTACATTGGGTTTATAGCCATACCATAGCTCATAAGGAGTTTTGAATGTGTCTTTCTTCAATTGTACTCGGTTCAAGGTATGAACTGCAGTGTTGATAGCTTCCTTCCAATACTTTATGGTGATGTTCTTTTCTATCATTAGAGTCCTTGCACAATCCATAATAGATCTATTTCTTCTTTCAGCTATTCCATTCTACTCAGGAGTTCTAGGAGCTGATACCTGTCTTTTGATTCCTCTTTCAATGCAAAAGTTGTTAAATTCATGGGAGATGAATTCACCACCTCTGTCTGATCTTAAGCATTTCAATCTTTTCCCTGTTTCCTTTTCCACTCTTGCCAAGTACCATTTGAACTTTTCAAATGCTTCTGACTTTTCTCTTAAATACATAATAGTCATCATTCTAAAATAATCATCAACGAAAAGAATAAAGAATTTATCTCCAGTATAGCTTTCTATTCCAATAGGTCCACATAAATCAGTATGCACAATTTCTAAAATCTCTTTAGACTGATAGTTCTTACTCTTAAAACTAGTCTTACTCATTTTGCCAATCTGACAATTCTTACATAGACCAGTATCAGGTTTCTTCAAAGTAGGAATTCCTCTTACCTTCTTGAATTTTCTTATTTTCATCATGTTATCAAAATTTACATGACATAACCTTTTGTGCCATAGCCAACTTTCTTCAATTTGAGCAATAAAATATGAATATTCACTGAGATCAAGATAAAATAAGTTACCTTTTGTTTGTTTGCCTGATCCAATGAGTTTTCCTTTTTCATCCAGCAGTCTTGCTTGACTATTCATGAATTCAACCTTGAAACCAATGTTGATTAGCTGTGCTACACTTAGAAGATTATGTTTTAGTCCTTCAACCCAATAAGCATTATCACATATGAGTTCTTTGGTTAATGAGATTCTTCCTTTTCCTTTTATACAACAAGGTTCATTGTTTCCAAATCTTACATTGCCACTATCACAGTCTTCTAGGTATTCAAATTTTGTCTTGTCACCAGTCATGTGATGTGAACATCCACTGTCTATTATCCATATATCATCTTTGCTTATATGAGAGATAAGTGCCATCTTATCTTCATCATCATCAGATTCATCTTTTATAGCAATAAAGACAATTTCTTCTTCACTATCATCAGAATCTTTAGCCATAAAACATGTTTTCTTACCTTTATCCTTGAATGATTTGAAATTCTTTTTGCCATAGTACTTGTGACCTCTCTTCTCTTCCTTGGCCTGCTTGTTTGGGCACCTAGCTGCAATATGTCTAATTTCTTCACATGAAAAATAGATTAAAGGAGTTTTACCTTTATATTTACCTTTCCCTTTAGAGTACTTCTTTGCAAGTAGTGCTTCTACAATTTCAAGATCACTATCAGAACTTTCTTCTGATACTTCTTCACTTTCTGACTGAACTTCTTTAATTTTCTTGTTCTTCCTTAGTGAAACCTTGGCCTCAAATGCTGACTCAATATTTTTAGAATTTGGAACATAGTTGTCATAGTTGTCTAATTCAAAGGCTGTCAATCTTCCAACTAAAGCATCCAAAGTTATATTGTGGTTTGTTTCACATCTTCTTTCTTGAATAGCTGATACTTTTATTGCATAGATAGGGAGTAATGTTCTGAGTACCTTGCTTATAACAATTTCATCAGAGATTGTTCCTCCAGAAGCTCTAATTACACTAACACTTGCTTTGATCCTTTCAACATATTTTGCAATGTTTTCATCTTCCATATTCATCTTGTCAAACTGTCCTCTTAGGCTTTCTACTTTGGCTCTTTTCACATTTGCATCACCACCATATATTTTCTTCAGTGTGATCCACATTTCATATGCAGTAGTGCATTCTTTAATTTCATCAAATTCTTCATAGCTGAGAGTTGATGCAATGTCTATCATCATGGTGTTATGACACTTTTTCTCTACAATGTCTTCAACAGTTAATGCGCCGGTAGGAACTGTGTATTCTTCATCAATGTATTTGCATCCTGAATCACCAATGGAAGCCAGATGAAGTCTCATGAGACCTTGCCATGCTGAAAAGTTATCTCTGTTGAGCTTTGAAATTTCTCTCTTGTAAGACATCCTGATCTTTAGCTTAGGTCCTTGAAACCCTTCCTGCAAGCACCAAAAGCTCTGATACCAATTGATGGAATATGGATGAAGTGACTGAGAGGGGGGGGTGAATCAGTCAAACATAAAACATTTCACTATTATTTCTTTCCAGATCCCTTAGGATATCTTAATGAATATTATCTGTTTAACACTCGGTAAATAGATTGCAGTAACTTGGTAGATGCAGAGAGTATTAGTAAAATTATCTTTTAGATATTCATCACCACTTGTATATGACTAAGATAACTATTAAGAACACAAGAGACACAGGATTTAAC
>BSBK01011112.1:0-115000 GCA_027943335.1 Chamaecyparis obtusa | reverse complement strand
TAGAATCTCTTGTTCTACCACAAGGGATAGTTCTACTTGATTGAGGGTCATTGCATAAATTCTAGGAGGATTATATAAATGCCAAGGTAAGTTTATATTTTCTATTAGGTGATGCAAGGGCATTCTAAGGTACTTGGTGAATCTGCATGGCAGGTGTATGTTTAGTCGGTGTTACTCGGTTGCAGCCTTGACCGATGGTCTTAGTCATTGAAGGAAGCTCGGTCGCTAAAGGAACTCGGTAATCTCTAGCACTCGGTGAAAGTGTTACTCGGCAATGCTTGTGGTGCTTGGTCGACACTGGTGCTCGGCGATGCCTGGCATGCTCAGTTATTTCACTGTTGCTCGGTAGTTCTAGTTTATCAACTGGAATTTTGTGTGATTTGTTGGGCCGACTTGGTGCATTTATTGTTGGTAGTTGTTGTTACAGGTTGACATGTTGAATTAAATGTTTGTAAGGCTATTTTGATGCTGACTTATATTAAATTTAATATTTGTTGGGGAGAGTTAATGGTTTCATCCAACCGACTTGTGGCTGATGATTAGTATTTATAGGATGTTTTAGATGTTTAGGGGAGGATCAGTAGAGGTTAGAAGTTCATGACTTGGAAGAGTTAGCAAATCATATCTGAGGTTCTGAAAGCTGGAGTTGGCGAAGTTGTGGAAAAGATCTTACATGATCTTGCAGATCAGATTGTTATATGATAGTTTGTAGTTACAGAGCTAATGGTTTGCACACTTGGAGACAAGAAGATTGCTTGGAGGCTTGCGAGCTCAACTTTAGATCTGCCTTAGGGTTTCCATCAGTTGTTGATTATTTTCAGAGTTGAACTAGCTAAGATTGTATTGGATCTGTGTGGATCTTGCAGAATTATTCTGATTGTAATTGGCCCTAACCTGGAAGGCCTTACAACCAGGCATGTTAATGAAAATCAGAGTTAAATAATTATTTTATTGTTGTGTTGTTGAGTATTCCATTGTTTTGATTATTGGTTGCAAGGTTTGGACTGTCCTTAGCTGGATCCACCATCCTTGACTGCTTCAGGTGGTATTAGAGTGAGAGTTGATCTTGTGGAGCAAAGGTTGACCTAGCAAGGCTGATCTTGCAAAGTTGATCTTGTTGGTGAAGTGATCCTATGATCTGGATTCCAGATCCGGAGCACTGAACTTGTAGATCGTGCCTTAGTTGTTTGTTCAAGGTGGCAGGTTGAGATCTGACTTGCATACAACCTAGAGATTGTCACAAGGTGGTCGGTGTAGGGTTTGTTGCAGAGGGTTTCTCTTATCTTTAAGGATGCCTCCGAGAAGATTGGACCCTAGAGTACTTGCAGATCTCTATGATACTATTGAATCTAGGATTACAGAGAAGGTGAAATCAGATTTTAGATCTGAGATGGAGTTGATGAAGAATGACATGGTCACCGAGATCATGAGAGTTGTTGCTCATGTACCTCGGAATGTTGGTACTGAAGATGGTTATGAGGAAGTTGTTGAAGACTTTGAACCTGCTGGATCTAGTGGTGATGATCGAAGGGATAGATCTGGTGAAGCTAGAATTGCTCAGTTGCCTAGATCTAGAGCTCAGTTAAGTAGCAGTTGCTGAATGGAAGTTTCTACTTTCTCTGGTACTTTGTGTACATACTAAATAGTGCACTTCTCTAAGTCATTACTTCCAAGGGAAGCCATGAATGGGAAACCTTGAAAAGTGACCTAGAGCTCCCTAGGCATAGAGTCACAAGAGTGTTTGAATATTGCTCTCAACTAAAGCTATTGAAGCATGCAACCTTGCTAGTAAACCACACAATGGGAGATTCAAAGAGACAAGGGCAAGAGTGCCAATATCCTCAAGAATCAACAATGGAAATGCAATGCAATGCAACTATGCTAAGAATGAAGATGCAAGCTAAGCTATGAAAGGAAAGTATTACAAATCCTTGCTAATTAAGCTATGTGAATTAATTTAAAGCATAAAGGAAACTAAGCTAGATACCATAAAAGATAAGCTAAGAATGCAAGAATGAAACTAGAATTCAAGAAATGATCTCCAAAAGCTCCAAAGTCTCCAAGAAATCCTGCAGCATAAAGTTAGTATTCAAAAGATGGATTCTAAAATGAGAAGAGAGCTCTCCTTTTAAAGGAATTGAAAAGGAATGGACCATGGATATTAAGAGGCAAAAGATTTAATCAAGGGTGGAGCATCAAAAAGGAGCAATCCATGTGCACAAATATCTTCCAATGAGAAAATAAGAGTTGACTTTTGTGTCCATATGAGACAAAAAGTATTTTTCTTCTTTTTATAAAATAAGAATAATGCTTTATTTGTGCAACTTAGGATAAGAGGAAAAGTGGGGGCTTTTTATTTAATAAAAGGGGAGGAAATTATTTTTAAATAAATAAAGACTTTAGAATAAAATGGTTAGCCCAAGGCAAATAATCAAAAATGATAAAATAGGATTTGATCAAGGAAATTGATATAATTGAAAAATGCTAATTTTTTAAAATATTGATTCAGAGATTTGATAAATTGCTGAATGGGGGCCCAAAGTCTAGGCGACCATTTTAGGGTGCATACACTTTGAAGCCCGAGAACTTGATTGATTAGATTGGTGAACTTGAAGATTTATTTGAGCTGGAAGAAATTGAAGATCCTCATCAGGTGAGATTAGCATAGACAAATTTGAAAGGACATGTTGCTCTTTGGTGGAAAGAAATACAAAGGGATAGAGAAGATGAAGGTGAAATGAAGATCAATCGGTGGAGGTTGATGGTGACAAAACTAAAAGCTAAGTTCATACCTTCTGACTATGAGCTTGATTTGTTAAAGAAGTTACAGAATCTGAAACAGAATGATATGTATGTTGAAGATTATACTAAGGAGTTCTACAAAGTTACTATTTGGTCTGGACACCGAGAGCTTGGTAAGGAAAAGGTAGCTCAGTATGTGAATGGTTTGAGATTCAATATTCAGGATGAGCTTGGTATGCTACATGTTGATTCTGTTGAAGATGCTTATCAGTATGTTCTGAAGGCAGAAGATAAGTTGAAGAGGAAACAACATAGTAATTCCTTAGGGAAAGAAAATATTGATCACTCGGTGAAGGATAAACCAAATGATGCAGAAGATGAACAGAAACTTGTGGAACTGAAGAAGAAGACAGGTAGAATTATCTTTAAGGGTACTTACTATAACTGTGGTGAGGAAGGACACCATTATTTTGAGTGTACACACAAGAAGCTTGGTGACCAACAAACTGCTGTGGTGAATGAGAATGAACCTAAATCTAATAACTTGCTGCTTCGACGAACATTGCTCGGTACAAAGGAGGAACCTTGTCAGAAGAGTAACTTGTTTAGGACCTGATGCAAGTCTGGAGGTAAACTCTGTGATGTTATTGTTGATAGTGGCAGTACTGATAACCTTGTTGTTGAGGACATGGTTTAGAAACTTGGGTTGAATAGAATAAAACATTCTTGTCCTTATAGGATTGGCTAGTTGCAAGATGTTCATGCTCTAGAAGTAAGAGAACAATGCTTTATTGATGTTCAGAGTGGCCAGTATAAGGATCTTGTGTTATGTGACATTGTGAAGATAAATAGTTGTGATATATTGCTCGGTAGACCTTGGCAATATGATTGCAGAGCTATGTATGACTGTGTAAGAAATGTGTTCATTGTTGAGAAGGATGAAAGGAAGTTTTCCCTGATGCCTTTTCTGGATACAACACTTGGTAGGAGAAGCTTGAGTATTGGTAGCCGGGTTGAGTTGGTAGATCCAAAGAAAATGAATGATCAGTGTGGAGAACAGACCTGTGTGTTGTCAAGGAAAGACTTGAAGAGACAGAGAAAGATGAAGTGGAAGAGTATGCAAGCTGAAAAGGTGGAGGACTTGTACATGAAGAACCAGTTTGGGGTTTATGTGCTAAATCCCGGAAGATGTTCTTCTCACATATGAACATCTTTTCAAACCTGGGGTGTCTGATGCAGGGGCCTTCTAGGGTACTCAGTGAATCTGCATGGGAGGTGTATGTTTGGCCGGTGTTACCCAGTTGCAGCCTTGACCAACGGTCTCAGTCATTGAAGGAAGCTCAGTCGCTGAAGGAACTCGGTAATATTTGGTGCTCGGTGAAAGTGTTACTCGGTGATGCTTGCAGTGCTCGGTCGACACTAGTGCTCGGCGATGCCTGGCATGCTCGGTTATTTCATTGTTTCTCGGTAGTTTTGGTTTACTGACTAGAGTTCTGTGTGATTTGTTGGGCCGACTTGGTGCATTTATTGTTGGTAGTTGTTGTTGTAGGCTGACATGTTGAATTAAATGTTTGTAAGGCTATTTTGATGTCGACTTGTATTGAATTTAATATTTTGGGGGGGGAGTTAATAGTTTCATCCAGCTAACTTGTGGCTGATGATTAGTATTTATAGGATGTTTAGGTAGATGTTTAAGGGAGGATGGACAGAGGTTAGAAGTTCATGACTTGGAAGACTTAGCGAATCAGATCTGAGGTTTTGAAAGCTAGAGTTGGCAAAGTTGTGGAAAAGATCTTGCATGATCTTGCAGATCAGATTGTTATCTGATAGTTTGTAGTTGTAGAGCTAGTGGTTTGCACACTTGGAGACAAGGAGATTGTTTGGAGGCTTGCGAGCTCAAGTTTAGATCTGCCTTACGGTTTCCATTAGTTGCTGATTATTTTCAGAGTTGAACTAGCAATCCAATACTTAACAAGTGATCAAATAAAGATTCTTTCCATTCATGGTAGTTATATGGAGTGAAGATTTTGACCTTTGAAATATCCATAATGCAACCAAATAATGATTGATAACAATTGATAACTCCTTCAAATTACTGATGCAAATCAGAAAATTGAAATCCAAGGATTAACCAAGTGCAAAGATAGCCCCAAAATGACCTATTTTTTAAAGTGATATTTCTACCCCAAATCATTGAAATCTGATTGCATATCTGGAAAGTAGATGAAAAATCATGCACTTTAAAATAAAATCAGCTCAAAATGTTACCGTATGTGCCCAAACGAAGCCCTGAAATTTGTAGAATTGAGGAATAGACAAGAATAGTCATGAAAATTTGCAATTTGTGATTAATCTAGCCACCAAAATGCAAAAATAATGCCACCATCGGAAACTTCAGGAAATTCTACCCCAAATTTTAAAAAAAATACTCAAAAAAAGGATCAAAATTGAACAAGATATCGGAGTTTGAAGTTAGGTTATATAAAAAAACTCCAAAGGTGAAGGCAGGAATTTTCAAACCTGTGATGATGTCAGCAAAACACTAGCTTAAATTTGACGGTTGTATGATCGTCGTAGAAAAAGTCAATCTGCCATGTTTTGACAGCTGGACGACCGTCAATTTTAAGATAGTTAAATGTCTGTGTGGCAAAAAATGAGCTCGTTTGCTGATGTGGTAGTATTAAATGCTGACATGGCAGTCCATACAGTTGTTGACTGCATAGAGGTGACGTGGAATCTAATGACAGGGCACTGACCTAACAGAGACCATACAATGACATAGTTGTGGCAGTTGTGCAGGGTGACATGGATGACCGCACAGCTGATGTGGTGTTGACGTGGCTGATGATTGGGTTGTATGTAAGCATTATGTGGTAGAGTGGCATCATTATGGTGACGTGGCCTTTCTGATGAGGTGGTAGTCCATACTATGTGCCACATGTCATTTGTTGATTGGTCCACGCTTTGCTGATGTGGCTTGGCAAAGCGGGCCCAGAACAGTCTGTGTGGTAGATTGGGAGGAGCCAGTGGTGGCGCGGCGAAGCGACGATGGTGGGCCGTTGGGGGGGATCCAGGACTTTAGTCCCACATTGGCTGTGGGATGGCTTTTATAGCCATTTTTGTATGCGAATTGGCAGGGTCTAATTCGAAACAAGGGCCCGAGACTTAAGTGATGTTGCCCAGTCGGTCGGTCAGTCGGCCACTTGGGTGATTTGGTCACCGATTTTGGGTCCTTTGTGTACGACCGATGATGAATTTTTGACAATTCTGACAAATAATAATAGGGGTCGTACCAACCCTGAATTTTGTAGAAAGATATCTCTAAAAAAAAAATTTGTGAATAAAAAATAATTTTTCTACCCAAATCATATCGTGCTTGCGCAGATCGGTCCGTACAACTCGATTTGCAAAAAAAAATGCCTTGATTTTGACTTTTTCCAAATATGGGCAAATTTATATTTGATTTTCACCGAAACAACCTCTTGGATGTAATGGTGATGTCCAAATTGTAAAAGTTTGCACCCATAATTAGATCAAGCCAAGATTTCACTTCTTGAGAAGAGGTCTTCACACCTTGAGAGCTCTAATACCATGTTAGAGTTTTAGGTGACTCTACAACACCCCCAAGATCGAATTCAAGACCGAGATAACTTCCACAAGAGATTGGCAAGATAATTGCATTAAGATGCAAGAATGATATTATTGATAATGGACTTGATTGAATTGATTCAATGAATGAATTGATGAATAAAATGTACATAATACGCCTCCTTATATAGGAAAGGTGATAAGAGACAATGATAAGAAGTTGATAAGCTACCACCTATGCAAGGTGTAATCACATGTCCTCCAAATGTGGATTATCCTTCATTATGCAATGAAGTATGTGTCATGATGAGGATGATAATGTGATATGTGCACTAAAGGTGGATCTCACACCTAAAGTAGAATTTCTCCTACACCATGTGCTTAATTAAGGTGCAAACTCCTAGGTGTATCAATGAAAAACTACGATGAAATGTATTATCCTAAGTAAGATTAGGTAAAGTGTAATTATGAATATTTAATTACACCAACAATATAATTAGTGTTGCTCATTTCCTAATTTCTCTATTTTATGGGTTTTAATGAAGTGTGAAGAAAAATTCATGAATGCTCCATTAATTTACATGTAGTGGAAGTACTTTTACTCCTTGAAAATATTCAATTTACCATGTTGATTATTTGTTTTAATTTGACATCTATCTATGTAGTAGTTCACATGCACATCAAAGTGGGGGCAAAATGTAGCAATACAAATTGTATGCATGGGCTCGTAGTTGGTTAAGGGATTAAGGTTTGTCCTTATATGTAGGTTCCAAGATATTCTCTCCCCCCAAATTTACTCAGTGATTGGTTTGTTTAGGTTTGATCAACTGGCCTATCAAGGAGCTAACCTCTAATTTTCTAAGCTAACCTATTGATTCGTCTATGAAAAAATAATAAAAAATAAAATGTTTATACTTTTTCCCCTATGTTTTGGTCCTACTTTGATTAGTGTGTTATAAATGTAATATTCAATTTACAAACTACATATTTCTGTGTGAATTTGGTACATACCCTAATTAGTATAATTGACAATCCTCATAGTTTCTTTCTTGATCAACAAATTAAATTAATATCATTTCCTCATCTTGAATTAGATTAATGGGTGCAAACCTAATTTCCATCAATTCTATAGTTGTGAATTTGCACCTAGACTTTTAAATTCATATTTCATAAAATGGATTTGATTTCCATCATGTCCCCATACTAACAACTACAATTCAACCTAGCAAACATTAATGTTTATTTTTGTGTGCTTAGTTGTTGGAATTAAGGATGCACACTCACTCATTTGAAATTATATTAGATTGTGAAAATAACATCTAGATATAAGAGCTATAATTAGGAAGATTTGCATTGCATTATTTATCTATAATATCATTATAGGACCATTGTATGCTTTCTTGTTGTTGTTGATTCCTTTTTAGAACTGTAAAGTCAATCTAGAGCTCACATAGATTCCCCAAATATTATTGAAAAACATTATCGATCCTTACATTATTCAAATATTGAGTGAGGCAAATAAATTTCAAACTATAGAAATTGATGAGATCATGTTTATGGGTTACAAAATTACTTCCATGTAGACGATTAATTCCATAAGTTTTGACCTAAACTACTTGATAGATGATTAATTTAAAGAATAAAAAATGTTCATTTAATCAACCAACAAAATACTAAGCATTAGAAAATCATGCTTGACATATATTACACCATTTTTACTATCAAAATTTAAATAAACATCACATTTAATTTATTTTAAATTTATATATTTATAATAACAATTACTCTAAGGTAGAAAGAAAAACTCATTGGTTACGACCCCTAGAGTGTCAACTAGGAACATAACTAAAGCAGACTATGGGGTTTCCAGGAGTACGGGGAGGAAGCTATCCAAATAGCTTAGGGAGCAGGAATGTCTTCAAAATATTGTAGATAGTGTCCAGAATACCATTCTAGAGATTTGCTTGTATATCTCTCCAGGTAAGAAATGAAAATCATGTCCTGGAATATTGATGCAGGAGCATCCTGGGTGTAAGAGCAATCTTGCATCACCCAAAAATATTTCTGTTTTTGTATTCAATAAGAGCTATCTTGTGCAGAGTTGCTATTTGTGGAAATTTGCTATTTTTAGTAAGTTGGTCGTACGATCTCGGAATGTCTGATTTTACATATGGAGGTTCATCTCAGTCATATCAGCCTGCCAGCAAAGTTTCATGGCTAGATCAGGTGTAGTTTTGAAGATATTGAAGATTTTTGGTATTGGCAGCAGGGTACAGAAACTTCGAACTCAATTTTGAAGGCTTTAGAGGCCCCGGATGAGGTTGAAAATTTGGGTGACGAGCACTTTGCGTGGGTCAAGCCTGTAGAGCGCTTCGTGGCGTTTCCAGAATGGGGTTATAATAGCCAATCGGGTCAACAGACGATGACTTATGGTCTTCGGAAGTTGGGTCATCTGAAATGGCGAAAAATAATTTTTCTTCAAAATTTCTATTTGGGTTTCAAAACTCATTTTGAGCCGACTTTGATGTAATAAATTATAAAATAAAATAATTCTAAGTTTGGTCGGCCCTAAGGGCTAAATTTCTAGAACTTTCTCGGGTGGTGGAAATTGCCTATATAAAGAAGGTCCGTAGTGTTGTCTAGGGCAGTTATGGGTAGTAGATCTAGGTATTGATTCGAGGCTTTGTCCTACATAATATTGTAAGGGAATGCCCATGTGGCTTTGCATATTGTAATTCTGAAAGTTTGTAATTCCACATTTGTGGAGATAATAAGAAGCCAATTTTCTAGTTCTTGCATATTATTGTTGTTGTTTCTCTATTTTTGTTATGTGTTTGTGGTATTAAGGGGAGCACCCTTCATCAAGTGGTATCAGAGCAGGAGTTCTTGAGTGTTTAAACAGATCACCGACTGTGAGGCAGTTTGCACCAGGACCGTGGTTAGGGTTTCAGCGCGCATCGGGAAAATGCTTCCACGAAGAGAACGTGGCGAAAGAGCTGGTGCTGTGACACCTGAGGTTAGAGAGCTGCAAAGACAAGTACGAGCATTGCAAGAAGAGATTCGCAGAGGAATGAATCTTAATGTCAGAGACGAAAGCGAGGATGAAGCCGAAGAAGAATATCAAGAAGGAGAAGCTGAAATTGTGAACCAGGAGGAAGAAAGACTTTTTCGGGCGATTTTCAAGATTGAGAAAAGACCTAAGATTGAGATTCCTACATTTTCTGAAAATCTTAACTCGGAGGAATTGATCGACTGGATCAATGAATGTGAGGAATATTTTGAGTATGAAGATGTTGAGGATCCTGATAAGGTCAAATTTGCAAAGGCCAGATTGAAAGGTCATGCAAAGATCTGGTGGCAAGAAATTCAATTGGAGCGAAATAGAAGAGGGAAAGATAAAATCACAAGATGGGATCGGATGGTGGATAAATTGAAGCGACAGTTCATTCCTGTTGATTATGAGCTTGACCTACTAAAGAAAATGCAAAGTTTGAAGCAAGCAAGAAGATCTGTTCAGGAGTATACAGAAAGAGTTTTATCAACTCCTCATCAGAATAGGCCATGCAGAAGCTGATAAGGAGAAAGTTTTCCAATACCTTAATGGGTTAAGGCCAAGCATTCAGGAGGATTTGAATCTAGTTCGAATGAACAGTATTGAGGAGGCATACCAGTTTGCCCTAAAAGTAGAAGAAAAGTTGAACAAGAAGTTTGAGAGCAAACAAAATGGAAGAGGTCATGGTGGAAGATCTGGTGGACGGTCATATGGTGGCCGAAATGAAGATCCGAAAAAGAAGGATGAGGCCAGTAGCAGTCAGAATCAGAGAGGAAATAATTCCAATCATTTCTAGGATCAGAGCAATAGAGATCAGAGAGGAAGAGGAAGAGGACAAGGATCTGGAAGAGGAGGCTTCCGTGGAACATGTTTTCACTGTGGAAAAGAAGGTCATAGGGCATTTGAATGTCCTCAGCGCCAAGGCAGAACAGACAGGAGAAATGAAGGCCAAGCCAAAGTTGCACATGTAGATGAAGATGCTAGATCATCAAATTTTGAAGATGTTGAAAGAGGAGAAACGCTAATTAACAAAAGAGTCTTGCTGAGTGGTGAGAATGAACCTGAACAAAGGAGGAGCCTGTTTCGCACTAGATGCAAGTGTGAGGGTAAATGTTGTGATGTGATTATCGATAGTGGAAGCACTGACAATTTGGTGTCAGAAGAGATGGTGATAAAGTTGAAGCTCAAGAGACACAAACACCCACATCCATATCAGATTGCCTGGGTGCAGGATGACCACAAGGTCATGGTCAGTGAATAGTGCCTGGTAAAGTTCAAGATCGACAGGTACCAAGATGAGGTACTGTGTGATATCATCTCTATGGATGCATGTCATATGTTGTTGGGTAGACCGTGGCAGTTTGACAGATGTGCTGTACACGATGGTCGTGCGAATACCTATTCCCTGACAAAAGATGAAGTGCGACATAAGCTAAAGCCATTGAAGGAGACCGAAGAAAAGGTATGTGGTAATGCAAGAATAACATTTGTTGATGGAAGAAAATTCCTAGATGGTATGAGGCATGAGCATGTGTGTTTTGCTTTAATTCCAAAAGTTGGTAAAGAAGAAGTAGAGGATGTACCTGTAGAGGTTGCAGATTTGTTGAATGAGTTTCAAGATATTGTATCTGATAATGTACCTGATGGATTACCACCGGTAAGGAAGATCAGTCATTAGATGGATTTGATTCCAAGAGCCAGTTTGCCAAACAAGGCAGCACACAGAATGACACCAGCAGAAAGTGAAGAGTTGAACAGACAAGTACATGAGTTATTGCAGAAGGGGTTGATTTGAGAGAGTCTGAGTCCCTGTGTTGTACCAGCGGTATTAGCTCCAAAGAAGAATGGAGAGTGGAGGATGTGTACAGATTCCAGAGCAATAAATAAGATCACAATCAAGTATAGGTTTCCATTGCCATGAATGGATGATATTATGAATTGTTTGAGTGGGGTTGTGTATTTCTCAAAGATAGATCTGAAGAGTGGATATCACCATATTCGGATCAGAGAAGGAGATGAATGGAAGATTGCCTTCAAGACAAAGGAAGGACTGTATGAGTGGTTAGTCATGCCTTTTGGGCTAACCAATGCATCGAGCACTTTCATGCGACTCATGAACGAGGTCCTGAAAGAATTTCTGGGTAAGTTTGTCATTGTTTCCCTAGATGATATTTTGATTTTTAGCAAGACATTGGAGGAACATATGATGCATATCCGTATGGTGTTTGAGAATTTGAAAGATGAGAAATTGTTGATTAATTTGAAGAAGTGCAGTTTTGTGAAGAAAGAGTTAGTATATTTGAGATTTGTAGTTTCAGCAGAAGGTCTAAAAATGGACCCAGAGAAGGTACATGCTATCCTTGAATGGCCTACTCCAAGGAGTGCTACTGAGGTAAGATCTTTTCATGGTTTGGCTAGCTTTTACAGAAAGTTTATCAGAAATTTTAGCAGTATTTGTGGACTCTTGATTGAAACAATGAGAGGGGATAGAAAAGAGTTTAAGTGGACTAATGGGGCTGAAAAAAGTTTTCAATTATTGAAACAAAAAGTTACAGAACAACCTGTTTTAGCACTTCCAGATTTTAATAAGGTGTTTCAAGTATATTGTGATGCTAGTGGTACTGCAATATGAGCTGTTATGAGCCAAGAAAGTAAACCTGTTGCTTATTTCAGTGAGAAGTTAAATGATGCCAAGAGAAAATATTATGTTTATGATCAGGAATTTTATGCTATAGTTCAGGCATTGAAGAAGTGGAGACACTATCTGCTTCCTAAAGAGTTTGTTTTGTATACTGATCATCAAGCTTTGCAATATTTGAATAGTCAAGGAAAGTTGAATCAGAGGCATTTGAAATGGGTTGAATTTTTGCAGAGTTATACATTTATTTTGAAACACAGGAGTGGAAAGTCTAATAGGGTTGCAGATGCTCTTAGCAGAAGGCAACTATTGCTGATAGAGATGCAGATTGAAGTGGTTGGGTTCAAGGAACTCAAGAATTTGTATTCAGAGGATCCTGATTTTGGTGAAGTTTGAAAAACTTGTAAAGAACCTGTTATTCTAGACAGGACGAAATGGCTGAATTTTATCATCCAGGATGATATGCTATTCAGAGGGAGTCAGTTGTGCATTCCACAAAGTTCTATGAGGGAGAATCTCATCAAGGAGAAGCATAGCGGAGGATTGGCTGGACATTTTGGTCGAGATAAAACCATTGCTTTGGTTAGTGAAAATTATTATTGGCCATAGTTGCAGCAAGATGTCAAGAAGTTTGTACAGAGTTGCAGAGTATGTCAGATGGCAAAAGGAGTGAAGCAAAATACAGGGTTGTATCAGCCATTACCTATACCAGAGAAGCCTTGGGAGGATATCAGTATGGATTTTGTTCTTGGTTTACCAAGGACACAGCGGGGACATGATTCAATTTTTGTAGTAGTTGACAGATTTTCGAAGATGACACATTTCATTCCCTGCAAAAAGACTAATGATGTTGTTCATGTAGCAGAATTATTTTTCAGAGAAGTGGTGAGACTACATGGTTTGCCAAAGACCATAGTTTCAGATCGAGATACTAAGTTTGTTGGATATTTCTGGCGGACATTGTGGAAGAAGTTGAAGACAGATTTGAAGTTCAATTCATCACATCATCCACAGATTGATGGACAGACAGAGGTGGTGAATAGAAGTTTAGAAAATCTGTTGAGATGTTTGGTTGGAGATAAGCCAACAGGATGGGATTTGATTTTACCACAGGCAGAATTTGCATACAATAATTCTGTCAACAGGAGCACTGGTAAATCACCATTCCAGATTGTATATGGAAGTAGTCCAAGAAATGCATCTGAGTTGAGAAAGATAGATAAAGGAGAAATAAGTAGTGCTGAAGCTGAAGATTTTGTAGAACATTTGGAGAACATCCATGAGGAGGTGATGAAGCATATTACCAAGATGAATGTGTAGCATAAGACTAAGGCAGATAAGAAAATGAGGCATAAAGAATTTCAGGCTGGGGATGAAGTCATGGTTCATTTGCGAAAAGAGTGGTTTCCAGTTGGTACATATAACAAGCTAAAAATGAAAAAGTTTGGACCATGTAAGATACTGAAGAAGCATGATTCAGGAAATGCATATGAGGTAGGATTGCCTACTAAGCTGAATATTTCACTAGTGTTTAACATTTCAGATTTGATAGAGTATCATGAAGGAGGTGTTGAAGATGAGGTTGCAGCAGCATAGTGGAGTATTCCAGCAACCAGTTCAGATATCAAGGAGATTGAAGACATACTGGACAGTCGTGTTGACAGAAACACAAAGAACAGGACATATGAAGAGTATTTGGTCAAATGGAAAGGACGACCTGTTGAAGATTCATCATGGCTAACAAAGGAGGAGGTTAACCGTCTTGATTTTCCTCTGCACACCTGAGTCCTGACAAGGTCACTTCTCAAATTACCCCAGGTGTCTGATGCAGGAGCATCCTGTGTGTAAGAGCAATCTTACATCACCCAAAAATATTTCTGTTTTTGTATTCAATAAGGGTTATCTTATGCAGAGTTGCTATTTGTGGAAACTTGCTATTTTTAGTAAGTTGGTCTTATGATCTCAGAATGTCTGATTTTACATATGGGGGTTCATCTCAGTCATATCAGCTTGCCAGCAAAGTTTCATGGCTAGATCAGACGTAGTTTTGAAGATATTGAAGATTTTCGGTATTGGCAGCAGGGTACAGAAACTTCGAACTCAGTTTTAAAAGCTTTAGAGGCTCCGGATGAGGTTGAAAATTTGGGTGACGGGCGCTTTGCGCAGGTTAAGCTTGTAGAGCGCTTCGTGGCGTTTTCAGAATGGGGTTATAATAGCCAATCGGGTCAACGGGCGATGACTTATGATTTTCGGAAGTTGGGTCACCTGAAATGGCGGAAAATAATTTTTCTTCAAAATTTCTGTTTGGGTTTCAAAATTCATTTTGAGCCGACTTTGATGTAATAAATTGTAAAATAAAATAATTCTAAGTTTGGTTGGCCCTAAGGGCTAAATTTCTAGAACCTTCTCGGGCGGTGAAAATTGCCTATATAAAGAAGGCCCGTAGTGTTGTCTAGGACAGTTCTGGGTAGTAAATCTGGGTATTGATTCAAGGCTTTGTCCTACAGAATATTGTAAGGGAATGCCCATGTGGCTTTGCATATTGTAATTCTGAAAGTTTGTAATTCCACATTTGTGGAGATAATAAGAAGTCAATTTTCTAGTTCTTGCATATTATTGTTGTTGTTTCTCTATTTCTGTTATGTGCTTGTGGTATTAAGGGGAGCACCCTTCATCAAATATACGTGGGCTAAACTGCCCCATAAACAAGATATTGTTCATAATTTCGCTAGAGACCATAGACTTGATATTTTGTCGATCTAAGAAACTAAAATGTCTAAGGAAAGGGTGGAAAGATTTAAAGTTTTTAAGAACTTTGGAGTTTAGGGAAGTAGTTTAGAGGGAGCTTCAAGGGGTATAGTTACTATTTGGAATTCAAATTTTATTCATGGTACTCTTTTGTGTGAAGATGGAAATCATTTTGCTATTCTCTTCAGGCATATTAGGGATGATTTCAGTTGGATTCTATTGAATATCTATGCACATAATAATAAAGGAGCTAGAAGAAAATTTTGGTCCAACCTTGTTGCCTTTAGGCAGAGACACCCTAATGATTATTGTATTATAATGGATGATTTTAATACCCCTCTTCAGGACAAGGAAAAATTTGGTGGTTCTCAAATTTGGTTGGATAGTAAGATGGATTTGATGGATTTTATCAATGATTAGTGTTTACATGATGTTGATTTGGAGGGAGGCTCGTTCACTCAAACAAATAGGAGGAATGGTGATGAATTGATCTAAGGTTGGACTGTGCAACTCTTCTGATTGGTTGTTTCACTATTTATGCTCTCTGAATGCTCTATCTAGAATAGGGTTGGATCATTATCCCATTAGTTTTGTCGCTAAATCAGTGAATGGGAAAAGAGATTTTCCTTTTAGATTTGAAAAGATGTGGCTATCTCATCCTAGTCTTCATGATTGTATACAAGTGGTGGAGCATCAATGTTGATGGCATGTCTATGTTCAAAGTGGCCAAGAAGTTAAGAGAGGTTAAAGTTAAAGTCAGAAAATATAACAAAGAGACTTTTGGGGACATTTTTGCTATGAAGTATGATGTTCAATCTAATTTGAAGGAGATCTAGGATAAAATATAGCAGGAGGGATATATTGAAGATCACTTGGCTAAGGAAAATGAAATTATGTCAAAATATACTGCCTTAGCTCGACGATCTGACTACAAGGTTTCAATTGCCTCTAACTTGACGATCTATTGAACACACTTATAGCCTGCCTCAATTTGGTGATATACTCACCCACGGGATGCCTCAACAACTCATTCAAGGTTCACAACCAACAACAACTCCTCTATGATCCATCTCACGCAAGTCCTTTGCAATTGTAGATCATATCCACACTCTGCCACTCCACAACAAAAACATCTAGGGCTTCGCAAGCTCAAGAAAAAGGATCTGCTAACACATGAACAAAAACTAGATCTGATACAATTTGATGCATATACTGACGATGGGACCTAAAAGAGATCAGTCCAAACCATGAAGCAAGAGTCACACAGTGGAAACAACAACACAAGGAACCACAAGGAACTCAGAGCATTAAAATTAGATGTTCGCTTTATTACAAATCCATGAAATCAACTATAATTGGCCAACAACATGCATGCTTACATTCCAAGTATACATGCCTAATTCTAGATCAAAATCTTAACTATCTCGTATGCTAACCTTCATGAGGTTATTATATTGAAAGCTACCAACTAAAAGAACAAGTAAATTAATAAATACAACATTCACAAGCAACAAGTCAACCACAAAAGATCACACTCTCAAAGGTGAGGAAAACGTAAAGTGCAAATATTGTTGGCAAAATGGTCAGCTCTCCCCTCGGGATTTGTGACATGGCTTAACTGCCTCTTATGTCTTCTATAAGTCTAGTGGTTGTATCGAGCATTAATAGGTCGATATTTTTTAGGTCGATCGTTTGGTGCAACGACAACCACTACTTGTAACAAGTGGTATCAGAGCTTGGTCATAGGTTCGAATCCCCTCGGGTAAACACTAAGGGGGAGATTGTTGGCAAAATGGTCAGCGCTCCCCTCGGGATTTGTGACATGGCTTAACCGCCTCTTGTGTCTTCTATAAGTCTAGTGGTTGTATCTGGCATTAATAGGTCGATCTTTTGGTGCAACGACAACCACTACTTGTAACAAATATATGTCAAGATCCAAATCATAAGAGCGCCTCCAAAAAGATTTGAAATGAAGTGTGAACACATAGGAAGGTTGGCCAAGAGATTAAGAACACATGATTCTCCAAATAGATTCACAAAATGAGGAAATGGTTCGCAAGATCGGTAAACTCCATCAGGTCATGAAATATGAAGAACAAATAGGTCTGAAACCAAAATCCAAGAGATCACCAAGAAGAAATAGATCGAGGTACAAACCCAAATGTAGATCAAGCACAATGCTAGGAACATGGCACGGTGTTCACAAGAGAAACTGAGCCAACTTAAAGGAATGTCACAACAAACACAAAAACATGAACACTAAAATTGTAAAGAACCAAGGATGCTCCTGCATTAATGAAGATTTCAAAAAGGGGGGAGTTGTGCAATTTATACAGTATATGACCAAATTTGGTGAAAGTCTATCAATGCAATTTGTCACCTCTTGGGAAAAGGGAAGAGTGACTATGGGCGTCATTTCTTTTGAGGTGAATGAGGTCATTAGAAAAGTCACAGGTCTCTTGACTGTAAGGTGGGAGTGGAAAAAAACAAGTAAGGTTTTAGATGTTGCGAGTCTCAACCAATTCTTACGAGAGGGTGAGTAACTTGTCAAGATGTGAGGAGGCTATGATCAAGAGTAGCTCTTTGAACCCTAGGATAAGGTGTGTACCATGATCATGAAGTATTTTACCCTTGAGAGACATTTTGGTGTTTATTATTACTATAACATTTCATTTTTGAATCAATTTAGAAACCATGATTATACTTCGTTTCTATTTTTTTTGCTTCATTCCCTTGAGTGCACTGTTAAGGAGGCTATATATGGAGTCTAAAAGCTAGGGAAAGAAACCCACTATTCTCCATCAAGGCCTAATCTTTAGACCATATCACTTCCATCCCACCCTTTTCCCTCCAAGGGATATTATAGTTCAGGAAGCCCCTACCGTCAGCCAATATCATAGACTCTCCCGGCACGAGCAAGAAGAAATGCATTAAAAATCTAGCCCTCAAAACTCTCCAGGGTCCCTCAAATACCTCTCCCACCACTATGACTATGGAGAAGCAAAATGAAACTAAAAGGAATGATCCCCACTTAAGTTGAAATCCAAGGCTTTAATTCAATATCCACCAGATTGACTCTGATACTGAGGTTATGGAAGAAAAAAGCGCACCTCTATGATCCTCCAGGTTGGCAACTAAACCTTCGAAGAAGGCTAAAAACCTAAAGGAGGAGTCAGACTTGGATGAAGGATGGGAGAGTGAAAATAATAACAAGGATGAAAAAGTAATTATGAAAGAGGTCTTCTTTGTCAATGCTAGTAGTTCCTCCCACATCTCAGAAAGTCTTAAAACTAAGTCTGTTGCTCAAAATGTGGTTGCGGAGGAAAAAACCATGTCACCCACTATGGATATGGATAAGTACATTGTTAATGAGAAGTGTGATAAATGCAAAGTTGTTTGGGAGGAGATAGACAAAATTAAAAAGACTATGGATGATATGGATAAAAAGTTCTAGGATGTCTCTCCTTTTGCCCTGAAGGTGATGCACATCACTGCCACCACCCTATGTTTGATGCAAAAGGGCATGCTTGGTGAGAAGGAAAACAAAGATGACAACTATAAAAAACTCTTTATGTTCCTAATGGAAGACTAGGAAAGGATGATGCTGACAAAGACATGTAAGAGAAAGGAAGCTTACAGATTCGGTACTTGTTTCTTTTTTGCATTGTTGTTGATAGTGTTCTACATGGCCTTGTTTCAATTTTCGTTTATATCACCGATACCGCTATGTTTTACTTTGGTTGTTTATGTTGGTTAGGCCTTGTGTGGCCTTCTCTAAATACTTTTATTAGTACTTTGTTTACTATGGTTAATTACACTAGATGTAGTTTGTTTAGTATAACTGATGTTGATAGCAATATGGAAAGTAGGCTTAATAGAAGATACTCTATTGGTTGTGCTATGTGGAAGTTACAATGATTATTTTTGATAATGAGTCTGTGTGTTGCTAATGTGCTAAAAATGTGCTGACAGCTTCAATCTGTTGACTTTCACCCTCTGGACTTTGTTCTATAGGGACAACACCCTTGTTTCGATGCTTCTAATTTCAAAAATAATCTAAAAACATAAAATATCTATTGGGCAAGAGACGAAGTTACACTTTAGTAGTATGTTGTCATTGATGGCAACTATACTCATTTTATATGGTCTCCCAACATATTTTGTCTATTCTGGAGGCAACAATGAAAATTGGCTACCCATGGATGAACAGGTAGCAGTATGTAGGTTCGACATGAAGTGTGATTGAATTATGTGTAGCAAAATTAAAAGAAGGTTCTTTGGAGTATATTCTATGGTACTCTATGATTGCAACAGTTGATATCATTTTTTGGATGAGTTTTGATGCTTTGAATATCAGGTTGGCAGAGAAGTGTAGAAGATAGAGTCAATAAGCAAGTGGGTTAATCAATGATCCTACTGGATCGGTGATCCAATCGATTTGATCGCATATTTTGGTTGAGCCAACATACTACACGTTATCTACAACTTGGTAGAGGTTAGCATAGAGATTTGATCGGTTTATTGGTTTCACACATTACACACTTTGCTATTGGAGCCCATAGTGGACCTATTATATTTTGATGATAGATATATAAGGTCAAGTTTTTGTATTGATTAAGATGACTATTGGTGATGTGATGATTAGAGGACATTGTACGAAGGTTAGAGATATTATTGCAGAGGTTAGATTGATGTTTATTTGATGCACTTGCATGAAATTGTACTAGCATATATGATGCTACTTCTAAGTTCATAATTTTGGATTGTAGTCCAACATTATTTGTAAGCAGTGAGCTTTTTAAGGGTTGTAGCCCTCTTTTGTAATTCAGTAGCGTGCCTAAATTCTATTGCATTCTCATTTTGTAATATTGCCCTTAATTAACTATATTTCTACAGAGATATTTGTGAGTTTCATCACCACAATGGTTTTTCTCTTAACTGGGTTTCCATGCAAAAAATCATGGTGTCATGAGTTTGTGGATGGTTACTTTTTTATGTATCTCTTTACTTTTCATAGTGGTTAGCTTATAGTTGTGCAATCAATTTAATAAAGTAAAAAGGAACCAACAATATCTTCATTTTTTCTTTATCAGAATCTGTCAAATATACAATCTAAAGATATGGAATTTCTATATTTTTCTTTATCAAAATGTGTCATATATAAAAAATTAAAAACATGAAATATTTGTAATTTTTCTTCATCACAATATCATTTATACAACAATCTAAAAACATAAATATTCATTATAATTTGTCATATATATAGCAATCTAAAAACATGAAATATCTATAGATTAAAAAAAAACCATGAAATATCTATCCAATCAAAATTTATCATAATTATAAGAATTTAAAAACAAGAAATATCTACATCATCAAAATTTATCATATATATAACAATTTGAAATCATAAAATATTCTCTTTCTCATCAAAAGCTGTTATATATACAGCAATTTAAAAATATGAAAGATCTTTGTTTTTCTTCTCAAAGAATCTTTCATGGAATGGTTTTAACATTTTATATAGATCTGCTAAAGAGATATAGCTTACATATAGTAAGTGCATGGCTTTTTATAATGCTCATGAGCATGACAAATTGCACTATTACTTTAATTTAAAGAGATTCTGACCATCACTGTAACAGAGGTCTTTTTATATCTTCTGATGTTTTCTGAGAAGTGATTAATTGCTCTTCTTCATCTGACAATGTTTTTACAGAAATAACGATTTTGCTCTTGCCCCATAGAACCAGATACAAACCTCCAAATATCAACAGCATGCCCAATGCACTGTTCAAATTATCAATAATACAATATTACAATATAAAACAAACATTAAAAGATTTATTTTCTACATAAACAAAATATTATATTGAAGAGTAAATGGGACATACTTAACTAGATAGAGTTTTAAAAAATATTATGTTTATATAATTAAGTTTGTTTACTGTATTTAGAAACAGTTTTTGTGAGGGTTTTGGTTATTCTTCTCATAAAATGATATACAAAACAATACTACTGTAAAAACACAAATCCAAATCTACATAAGACTGTGTGTTTACACTGGTTTTTTATATTTTTACAGGATTGTGGAGGCAGATTATGAGGATTACATAGTGAAAATAGTGTGAAAATCCATCATGGTATGTAAATTTTGGAGTATGAGGATCAGACCAATGAAAATGGCATGAAAATCTATTCTGGTATGCAAATTTTAGTTTTTATACCTGTACTTTGTTGCTATTCTATTTGGAGAACAGCTGTGTCTTCTCATGAGTTGTGATACACAAGAACCCATATCTCATGAGAATGAATGGTCTACTTAGCACTTATTGCATATAGGTGATACTCACAAAGGGGAAACATTGCAGATGGGTTCTTGTGAATGGCTACTCATGGAAAATTGGTCAATAAATTTCACTCAAAAACTACACAATTGAATTCTGAAAACTATTTCATTTAATTAAAATAATCTTATTTAAGACTGAGTTAAAATATTTCCAAATAAAAAAGATAAAAGACAGCTCTCTATATATAATTCAAACTATGTAACTTAAAAACAAAGCCTGACCTTCCCAGATGCAGGGCTTCCCCTAAAATAATGGCTGATAAGATAGCAGAGCAAACAGTAGAGATAGGGTTGAATATTGACACAAATACAGGTCCCCTTTTCTGAACGCACCAAAGGAGCAAAGTAGCAAGCATTGCATTGCCAAGGATTCCCTGCACATGTAAGCAATTTTGGTTCCTTACTTTCCAGTTTAGCAGATAAAAATACATGAAATGAAAACACTCAAACCAGAGGTTAAGTTCTGATATAACCAGGGGATCAATAACACTATTTACAAACAGGAAGGGGAATTTAGGTGGTACGAGAGAATGAGAGTGGAGTATAGCCACAGATTGAAGGTCTTGAAAGGAATCAAGAGCCATCTAAAACAAAATTGTTTACTTAAGATTCTAAGGTTTTGCTTTGATGGTGAGCAAGTGAGGCTTTTGTGTTGCCCAAGAAGTGCCAACTAGGACATCGAAAATTTATGAATTTCTCTATGATCCATCATAAAACATGAGAACAAGAGAAAAAAAAATGAAAATATTAGCAGACGAAGATGATGAATCATGAAATTTGATAACATTAGCAACAATAAAATCTACGAGATTAAACTATGGAAGGACTGGCTACAAGGTCATGGGAGACTAGATCATGTAAATTACTTACTGGTAAGGAATGGAGAATGGGTGGATCAGAGGAAAAGTCCATTTGTTTCACTCACCCCAAGCACAACAGTCACAACCCCACTCCAATCCAGAGACCATGATGATGCATCAACACCCTTGTCCAAAAATATTATCAAGGCAGCAGTTTCAGTGGAGCCCAGAAGTGCTGTGAATGCTGACAGGGATAATGGTGCTGGAAACCTTTTCATTGTCTCAGCCTGCATGCTCACAAATTTTAGTCAGAACTTAAGAATTCAAGTGTTATAACAAGAGGTTCATGAATCATGAATGTGACCAATGTTTCTGTTTCAGTAAGCCAGGACTAAAAACTAGGAAAAGAGAATGCTAAAATCAAATAGAACCTGTATTATCATCGCAGATGACATGATTGTCACAGCTGTTAAGAGGTAAATGCATCCTGTGACAGTTTTGTCTGGATTCCCCTCATGTAGAAAGTTAGGGATAGTGTTTTCTGAATGAGGATCTGATGAAGGCCAGAGCTCGGTTATAGCAGGACCACGCAGGAAACTCATGGCCATTGCTCCAGACACACAAAGCACTGTACCCACAATCTTGAATTGGCTACTAGCAGACTTAATGTCTACTTTCTCCATTCTACAAAGGAAAAAATACAAAAAGTACCAATTAGACCATAAAACCCAGAGTATAAAAATTCAATCTTTCAAGAAGTAGAAAACATGATTACAGAGTACTCACCCAAAAGCCCATGCCATGACGAAAATAATTGCAGGTGACAAATTGGGCATTGCTGAAGAGAAGGAAGGAGACGTGTCCTTCAAGCCCATCAATATTAACGTTTGAAATGCACACACACTTTAATAACAGACACAAAACATGGCATTAAAACTCAGATCTCGGTTAATTTTTATCAATTTACAGAGAAACCTGAGCTACAGATCGACTCACCCGCCAAGAGAGAGCACAATCACTCGAGCCAACAGAGAGAAATTCACTTTGGACCGCTTGTTTCTGCAATTTTCCAACAGAAAATTGAACAGATTAAGTATATATCATCCCCTGAAAAGTCTCCAAGCAATATTATATCATACTCTGAAATATTTCAAAGGCAAACCCCAATTGAAACAAAATACTTCACACTTTTTGGGAGAAATTTACTGTTTAGTTCAAGATTGAATTCCCACATCTATTACACTGTTTCTGCAAATATATCCTCAAGAGAAGTTATGATGGAAAAGACTATTTACTTTTCAAGGAAGAAGGCAAAAGGACTGAGAACCAGGCCCCCAAAGGCATTGGTATAAGCCACAAAAATCAAGGGATTTGTACCCTTTGCCAATTGATTTCCCATGAGAACAGAGATGATAGCAATAGAAATCTGAGAACCCACTAAGGAGGCGATGATGGCTAAATCCTCTAAGCTAAGAGCAGAGCCTCCCATAGTGTACATGTTTGCTTTCAGGAAGCTTTCTTAGACAGTAGAAAGATATACCCACATACATTCAGATATTTAATTTTCTTAGCATATATGCTATAAGTGGGAAAGTCTCCCACTCCAGAAGATGCGTATAAAAACCAATCAGAAAAAAACAGCGTTGTATTCTTTTGCATTTTTTCAATTAAAAAAAACAAACAGAAAGTTTGCAATTTACATCTTTTTTAAATCCTTATTCTATAGTGGCAGGTTCTGTGATTAATTAATAGTATTTTAGTAATTAATTATTTTAATTATTAATTTTTTTGTTTTTTAAATGTAAGGTATTATTAAAATGTATTTGGTTTAGGTGAGGTTTGTACTTTGTGGTCATAACACCAGCACCATTTAACCAACATACTATAAGATGAACCACTTCTTTTAGTTTTTAGTTTTTTATTTTATTTAGCAACCAAAAGCGAGCACACTGACAAACAACCAACATAAACCATAGCTAACACCTTAAGTGTTTTAAACCACGTAGCCATCACATCATAGATTAAACTAAAAACACACACCATATAAGTCTTTAACATAGAGTAAATATAAAAGTTTATGTTCAATTGTCATGCAGGGTTGATCCAGTAACCATCTAAAAACCTATTAACCAATAAGAGATTAAACCAAATAGAAACAAAACTGTCCATCACAAGCACTAATCATTCTTTTTCTGAGAACCGAGCTTAGCTAGCATAATGCTTGTCCACTCCTCAGTAAGGAAATTGAACATCTCCTTCGAGTCTTCACTATCCTTCGCTCTAGTTTTCTCCTCCTACAGAAGACAAAGGGTTGTGGTCGAGGAATGCATCACCTTGAGAGTGAACTGACAACATCATAAAGCTGCCCTCCAAGTTTTTGAAATCCTTTTTCATTTTATCAATTTGCTCCTAGGAAGCACCACAAGTGCCACATCGACCTCCCGCAGAAGCCTTGTCATTATCAAGGGTGGTTTGCATAGGTGAGGTGCGACTAAAGGGGAGTTAGCCTTGCTGCCAGTTTCAACTTTCACAGTTAGGTCCAAGGATTCAATCTTGATACTTGCAGAAACATGAGTGGAGTTGTTGTTTTGTATGGTTTCCTTTCCAGAGACTTTTTTCTCAAGGCTTTTAGACTCACTAGAGTTGCCCTCCTCAATAGAATCCTCTTTCAGATTTTTGGCCTTATCTTGGGTTTAGCAGCAATCCGATTGGAACGTCAGGGGGTGCTAGTTTCCTCCATAATTTCAACATCTAAATCGATGTGTTGGGTAGCAAATTTAGCCTTTTTAACAAGTTTAGGCTTAGGTGGGGCAGGAGAGTCATTATGAAATTTATCAAGGATCTTCACAAGGAACCAGACATTGAGGTAACCTAAGGGGATGGGTTTTAGTTTTTAGTTGTTAACAAAATAAAACATATATTTAATAAGAAATGATCAAAGAATATTAGATTGAAAAGTTAATTTTTTATTATAAATTAGAAAACATTAATATTATGATATAACAATATACATATTTTCAAATATACATAATCTATAAAATTGTTTGTGACTTATTGTTGTTGAATTAGATAGTGTGCTAGATTTTTTCTAGATTGTTTGAAAACTTAACATACAATCTAATCTAAAAACAGTCACAACAATTTTAAATATTTATCATCACTTTCATGGTAATGCAATTTTGTATAGTAATGTAAATTCTCATCTATGTCATAATAGTATGACTTATGTAAAGTCATATTATCATTTAAAATTTATATTAATTGTTATTCTTTCTTGTTTCCTATCATTGACATGTACTAATTTTTCAAATTATTTTTCTAAATTAATATAAAATTTTATCTTACATGAGCATCTTTCTTTTTTTTAATTAAAAATAAAAGAGTTTTCAAAGGGACCCCACCTCTTTACAACCAAACACCAATAGAGATGTCTCATAGGAGAGAGGGATAAGAAACAAAAAAACTACCAAACATGAGAGGACCAAACGTCTTTCATTAATTGTATATACTATGTACTAATAACTATAATTATTATTTATAAGTTCATCTAGCTCATACATGAGTTACATTAGATAATGTTTGGTTCTTATTATTAGATGATATTTCATTTGCAATGTCTCTAGGGACATATGTATCCCTTTTGGGAACCAAAGGCTCCATAGCTTATACTCCAATGATAGAGAGGATTCATCCCAAGATCGTGTATGATACTATAACATTTAAAAATGTAATGTATGTATGATATATAGGATTGGGGAAGGTAAGATCTTCTTCTTAACCCTAAATTCCCAAAGGAAAGATCCAAGTTGATTAACCACAAGAAGATAGTCAATGCATAAATGAATCAATCGATGGAGAATATGAAGAAAGGAGAAAACCTTATATTCTGTTATGGAAAGAAGTATTGAAATCTTAATTGAATTGAAGACAAATACTAACCTCAAAATATGACAGATCTAAAAAATGTTGTTTTCTAGTGTCTGTACTCAGATTCGGGAAATTTTGCAACCTGATCTGACCTAGAAACATAGAGACAAAAAAAACTCAGAAACCTTTTTCTTTTTTGAAAAAGGTCGACCTTGACCTAGGTAGAAAAGTCGACCTTGACTTGCACTACTCTGACAGAAATTCTGTTCGCGGATCCTGAAAGTTTGTCGAAAAGGGTGTCTAGAGCTGCACTATAATTCGTTGTTCTGTACTTGTTCCTGCAAGAAAAATTGTTTTGTTTGTTAGGGGGGGTGTTTGCCTTGGTCAAACCCCAATTTAGGAATTAACCTTGAAATTGAATTGAAATTGTTGTGATAAACAAAGTAAATGAAACAATTCACCTTGCCTATGTTGAAATCCTTGTGGAGGATTTGAATCCTTGAATCCACAAGTATGGATGCTCCAAATGAATGTAGAATTGGATGTAGGGTGCCTCAAATCAATTGTCTTTAGATCTTCAACACCAATCTTGAATGGATCTTAGAATATGAAGAAGCTTGAATGGATGTAGATGGAGAAATCTTCAATAAGAGGGCTCCATAGAGATTGAATCCTTCAATGGCTACCAATGGATCTCTTTGATGAATTGGATCTAGAATGCTTGAATGCTTGAAGATGAATGAATGATTGAATGCTTTCCTTCTCCTTCTTGCTTGCTTCTTGATTGCTTGAGAGATTATGATTTTTTGATGGATTGAAATGAGAGGAGAAGGCTTTCTTTTATAATAATCTAGGGCACAAAATTCTAGAGAGGCCGACATAGGAGAATTAAATTCTCATTTAAACCTTAACCCCTAGAAATGGACCTAGATTAAATAGAATTTAAGAGTTTACTATTTCGAAGTCCGAAACAACCGACCCAGAAGCAGGAAATAAATCTTTCCAAAACCCAACATTCAGAAACTTTGGGCTCTTGCAATTTGGACCTAGGTCAAGGTCGAGGTCGACCTTAACCTAAAAGGTCAACCTTGACCCTGAGGTCAAGAATCTCAGATTTACAATTCAAGATGCCATAATTATGTAGAAAAGAAGTGGAAAATGGGGTAGAACAGGGGAAAAAGTCAGATCCAAGTCAAAGACCCATTCAAGGCGTTTGACATAACCCGAAACCACTTACTCGAAGGGCTAAACCAATCCTAAATGGAAGTGCTTCCATTTCTCGACGCTACAGATACATTAGGACAATATGCCTCTAGGTGGTGATACAATCTAGGCCCCCATCTTTGTGTATAACATGGATATCCCCTCTATTGATATCACCCCCTAAGGAATTTTTGGAAAAAAACTCTTAGACATAGGCTGGGTCTCAACTAGTGCAAGGACATGCAACTTTGAAGAAAATCAAAAGGAAATTTGTCTAAGTTAGGGTCTTCTCATTGGCCATCTTCATAAGCAAACATTATGTTCCTCAAGAATACATAGTACATCCCAAGTAACTTGAGCATAGTGATTAAAATTAAGAAGAGTAATAAAACATCTAGGAACTACGAAAAGTATTGAGTATGCTCACTCTTAAACCTAAACTACTAGCCAATAGTATTCCAAGTAATCATTAGATACCTTTTCTAGGGCAATGAGTTATCCTTGAGTTGGAGGAATTTTAAAAATAATTTGGAGGTTTATCCATTAATTTGAGCTAATGAAGTTAGGCTACTATATGAGTGCAATTATCTCAATGACATTTGATAACCTTACCCTTGCATTTCACTAAGTGGCCAAGATTTGGAGTGAGAGATTAGAGGGGTTGTTTTCCAATTGAGTGGACAACTCACAGATTCTTTACTTGGAACGAAATGAACCCATTGACAAATTTTCACAAATTGTTTAACAAATCACACATAAATGTGGTAGTATAGGAAATCACAACATTCCACCATTTATTCTGGTTTTAGCAAGTGACAAGCAAGGCTCAAGGTTCCACACATGCATGATGAGATGGATTCCCTTATAATAATAGATCACATGTTCAAAAAATTAAGTGTTTAGAAGATTCTTTGGTCTATCATTCCATGTGGATCTTTATGTGTACTTTCACTAATCACTAATTATCAAAAAGGTGGAATATGTGTTGCTAAAAAAACGTGGTGCTATCTTATTACTTGAGGACCCTATTAAAACTTGTGTGTATATTTAACCATGGAAGCACAAGCTTTGACATGATAGCTAGATTCATTCAGTCTTCAGGTTTTAAAAAAGCTAAATGATTTTTGAAATAATATTTATAATACACTATCACATCAAAAAATCTCCTCCTTTTTCGTTAGGTAAATTCTTTGCCATATTAAAGTTACAACAAACGAATCATTTAGGAAATGGTGAGTTACAAACGAAACATATTTATAATAGTATTATTATTGGGCCATCACTAGACACATCGGCATTGATATATATATATATATATATATATATATATATATATATATATATATATATATATATATATATATATATATATATATATATATATATATAACCATTTTTTAATGTCAATCTCAACCCCATTCAAGGTGAAAACTTTTGTTGTAGTGTTACCAAGGAAGGAGGGTCCACCTTTGATTCTTACTCATAAAGTTGTTATCTTTAATTCATGCTCATATATTTTGTTTTGCATTCAATCCATTGACTAGCTGAAATGTTACCTTCATTTTGCTTCTTTCTTGGTTTAATCTACTACAAAAAAAACTTTGAGGGTATTCTTTTCAAGGTAGATTGACTCTTCCCCCTCTTTTGCCCATGCTTTCAACTTTTTTCTTTTTTAAAATTTGATGTACAACTTAATAATCATCTACTACTTGTTTGACTCTTTCAAACTTCTTGCAACTCCACACTCCTCATCGAATTGATAATCCCTTGAAATAAAGTTGTTTCCTTCTTTTTTGCTTTTTTCTCTTTTGCATTTTCCAAGGGCTCCTTGAGTTATGTCTGTTAACTCATTACTATTGAGACCTTGTGAATGAGTTTTCTCCTCAATTAACCTCTCTAACGTTACTTTGAAGATCAATCAATTTTCTTATATCTATGAGTTTCTATGAGATTTACATTTACACCTTCTATAATAGATCTTAAAACACACTTAACTAGGCCCGGAAGAGCACCAATTACCGCCCATGTCCAATTATCATTGATTGGAGTTCGCTAATTAAAGCCCACTAAAACATCATCTAGTGGGCCAATAACCAACCATTTTCTCAAAAAAAAAAAAATAGTAATTAAATTAATTGTGCACTTTATTGGTAACAATTGTGTGCAATTGTTGGGACATTTGTGCATAAGTAATTGGATCACTTTTATCATTTTTGTAGTTGTGAAAGCAAATGGGTAATAGGGCAATAGAGAATGTGTTTTGGACAACACTTTGAAATGACCACTTTTTTACTATATAGTGCACATAAAGAATCCCACATGATTCATCTTTACACCATAAAGCCATAACAATTGTTCAAGTAGTTAAATCTGATTCAAAAACAACAACAAAATAATAAGTAGGAGATATTTTGCACAACAAATCAAATCTGATTCAAAAACAACAACACAGTAGTAAAAACTAATATTATATTAAAACCTTAAGATGCAAGAAGTTAACAACTATAATGACTTATGATGGTCTTCCCTAGATAAATAGAAAACAAAACACATTTCATTTTCAGACCCAAATCTGAGAATCAGATAGCATTTAATCGAGTTAGAGAGTAAAACAGGAAGGAAGTTGTCCTGCATGCGAGACGGAGGAATCAGAGGCGAAGTAAGGTGTCATCCATGACATCAATTATCATTCTTAGACATTATTTATCACTGCCAGACAATGACTGAACGAATTCTAGGGCACTAATTTCACTTCGTATTCCGCGTGATGATACTTTCAATGTTCTTTCAAACAGTACGTCCTTTCTCTGATAAGAACATTAATGAAAATATGGGTGAGAGTAAAAGGCAGCGGCTAAATAGCCCAAAATTTGCACCCTTAGAATACCGTGCCCCTGCATGCCATAAGGTACGAGTCAGTGAAATAACTACTCTGCAGTTTTGATTTACGAAAAGCCGTGCAGTCTGACCTGTAGTTATTTTTTTTCAATTGTAATTTTATGAATGTAATAGTGCCGTAACTTTTTTATTTCAATTTTAATTTTTTAATATTTAGTTTATCAATATTATTTTTTCGCTTTTATAAAATGTTTTATTTTAATTTCTTTCTTTTAAAAATTGATTTATTGTTTTTATTATTTTTTAATGTTCATATTAATATAATAATAAATATAATATTTTAATATTAATTTTTATTAATACTTATATATTTAAATTCTTATTTTAAAAATATTTATGTTATAATATTATAATATATAATCTTATTATTCTCAAATATATATTATATAAAAAAAACAATTTATTAAATATAAGAAAATCAAAATAAAAGAGTTAACTATATTATATAATTAATGATATCATATAACATGTAATTTTATTAATAATATCATATATTAATGATTAATTATTTATTAATTTTTAATTATTATTTATATGTTTAGATTTAATTTTTTTGTTTATTTTATATAATATATATTATTTAAAAATAATAATTTGTTGATTTAATTTAATATTTTTTATTATGGTATATATCTTATAAAAGTAAGAAATCATGACTTAGTGCGTATTTGACTTAGTGCGTATTTGACTCATTTTTTTTGGATTGAACACCATTTTTTTTGAATCAAAGACCTTTGCAGAGAAGATATGATGTGGAAATTGTATATGATGATGTGGCCTCATATTTCTTATGCTTCCTCCCCTTACTAAAATGTAAGTAAGGTATCAACATACATATTATTTAACTAAAAGTATTAACATTATTATGTGTTGTGCTTTTTTAAGTTAAATAATAGTAATGTTAATACTTTCTAGTTAGAGTACAATTGATTTAGTATTTAAATTTTAAATCACTTTAATTTTTTGCAATAATTTACTTATCAAATCTCTGATTTATAACTCATGTATATAATTTAAAAATAGTTATATTTATTCATAATTTACCATTATTTAATATTTTATTAAAAGATATAAATAATATTAATCAAATTTTCATATTCATACATCTTAAAACAATTTTTTTATATTCTTTAAAATATATTCTATATATAATTTTAAAGGTCATATTAATACAATAATAAATATAATATATTAATAATTAATTATAAACTATTAATAATTAACTATATACTATTTTTACTATAGTTAAGAAACAAATTCATTAATAATTATATTATAACATATAATATAAATATTTAATAATGCTATTATTTAACTTTTAAAAATAAAATACATTGTAAAATTTTAATATTCTTTAAATATATTCTATATATAATTTTAAACATCATATTAATAAAAAATAAATACAATATATTAATAATTAATTATAAACTATTAATAGTTAACTATATACTATTTTTTACTAATATCTGATAGTTAATTTTTTTATTTCATTAATAATTATATTATAACATGTAATATATAATTTTAATAATGCTATATTTAACTTCTAAAAATAAAATACATACTCAAATTTTAAAAATACAATTATATGTAAATAATATTTTTTTCTAATTTTCTATGTAATATATATTTGAGAATAAATAATATATAGTTAATAAAAATATGATATCATTAATAAAATTATTACATTAATAATTATATTATAACATATAATATAAATATTTAAAAATACATTTATATGTAAATAATATTTTTTTTCTAATTTTCTATATAGTTAATTCTTGTATTTTGATCTTCTTATATTTAATTTAAAAAAAAATTCTATATAATATATATTTGAGAATAATAAGATTATATATTATAATATTATAACATAAATATTATAAAATAAGAATTTAAGTATATAAGTATTAATAAAAATATTATATTTATTATTATATTAATATGAACATTAAAAATAGTAAAAATAATAAGTCAATTTTAAAAAAAAAGAAATTAAAATAAAACATTTTATAAAAGTGAAAAAATAATCCTGATAAACTAAATATAAAAAAATTAAAATTGAAATAAAAAAGTTAAGACACTATTACATTTCATAAAATTACAATCGAAAAAAAAAAAACTACACGGCAGTCATTTACTAAGACTGCACGGCTTTTCGTAAGAGCAGTTGTTTCACTGACTCGTACCGTATGGCATGCAGGGGCACGGTATTCCAAGGTATATGTTTCAAATGGGAAATTAGGTATCTGCAAAATGGAACTAGAGTCTCTGTACTTTTTGTCTTCGAAGGAGGCGGGAGAAATCAAAACATCTGAGACATGCGTCCACAATAGGTACCATGAGCAATAAAGCTTAATGGGGCAAGTCTAACCAAAGATAAAACCATAGCAGCAGGTCCAAGCCCAAATAAAGCCTAAACAATTAAAGCAAAGGTAGGAGGAGAATCCTTATCCTTTGGATTGCTCAGAGAGAGAGTATTTCCAAGGGGTTCTCAATTAGGGCACCGGCTATAGTGCAACATATTTGTACTAATCGCATGTCCTATCCCCCATCTTATGTCATACCTATCTTCTTTGACACACTGCCATGTCCACACGTATGTTTGTCATGTCACTGTCACAATTATCAAGGTGACCTTTTATTGCCACAAGACTTCGCTTTTAACAATAGTTGTAAATTTTTTTAGACTATTATGTTTATAGTGCCTCCTATAACTTATTATTATTATAATATTTATATTTTTGTAAATTTTTTTTTTTTAATATATTAATATTATTTTTGATAAGTAAAAGGCTTTTAGATATATTTATTATTATTATGTTTAGATTGTTGTAAATTTTAAATATTTAGAATATAGTAATAAACTAAATACTATGTATTTTAGATAAGTAAAAATAAAATTTTAAGATATTAGGTAGTATGGAGATGATTTCTTACATTTATATTTACACTACTTTTTATAAACATATTATAAAATCTAACAAATTTTTTTTGTGTATTATTAAATAAATATTATATTTAACATATTTAATGATTTCTAATTATTATAAATTAATAATATAGCATAGTTATATTTTAACATAATTAAGATTTGTTAAATAAAATTATGTTGAGATTTAGAATGGATTTTCGGTGATCTTCTCTGCGTTTTCGTTCTCCTCATTTTTTCGGTGCACACATTTCCTCTCCTTTTCGCCAAGTGTGTTCACTCCATTTTAATGTTAGCACTTAATTTTTATGTCATTTCAAACCCCTCTCTGGTCTTCGGCAGAGGTACCCTCTGCCTTGGCTCCCACTAAGGCTCCCATGGAGCCTGATTCGATAGCTATTTTTAATAAGCCCAATGGCTCTCATTCTTCACCTTCATCGCATAAATCCTTTTCTAAAGTCGTTTCAAACTCCGCTTCTGCCATTTGTGATGGTGCTAAATTCAACCTCTCTGGTACGAATGGAGCCCGTGAACCCGGTAAGGATTTTGGGGCTGCCTTGACAACTTTCTCCATCTCTCCTAATACTGAAATGGCTAATGAAATTGCTAAAGAAAAATCTAAGTTAAGAGATTCCACCATTTTCTTTGTTGCAGTTGAAATTGATAAATGCCTTGCTCGAAATTTTTTGGATGATTGGTTTCACAACTACTAGAATTTGAAATTAGGGTTTCACATTTCATTTTGTAAACAAATTCAAAAGGGTTCGTTTGTAATTTTCTTCACTAAACCTGAATCTCAGGAAGCTATCATCAAGAGGCAATATTGGTCGGTAGGGATTACCTCCTTCTGCGATCTTGCCTGGACTCCAAAAGCTATCCATGAAGAAGTTCTTGCCCTTTCTACCCCGCGCTGGATTCTTGTGAAACATATACCTCCCTTTCTCTGGCATTTTCTCCCCCATTTACTTGAGCCTTTAGGTAAGGTCATTAGAAAGGACGATACCACTAGACTTGTTCCTCACATGGATGCTAGGGTTCTTATTTCCTTGAGACCTAGAATGGATATCCCAGTCATTCTAGACATTAACATTTTAGATGATACTTACTCCTGCCCTATTGAGATTCTGGGCGGGCTAAATGCATGTTTTTTATGCAAGGAGGGTCATTTAAGGAAGGATTGCCCCATTATTAAGTGTAAGGCACCTTCTGTGAAGCTGTCTCCCTCCTCTACCCCTGTCTCGAATAAACCAGGGCATGAACCTCGTAAGGCCACTACTTCACCTCAAGTTGAACCTTCAAAGGATATTCCTGATGTTGCCCCTCCCCCCTTTTTTACATGCCTCCCAATCCCCCGTGGTGACTTCCCAAGCTTTACTATATGTAGAAGACATGATTCAACCAGACAACTTTCAAACTGTTGTTAATAAGTCTAACAAATAGAGAAGAAAAACCAATATAAAGGATAACGTCTCTGCTGATTATTATCCTTCATCAACCTCTTCTCCACCTTCTCCTGCAGGTACCCTTGACAATATCCCTCTCCATGACTCCCCCATTTGTACTCCCCTCAAAGGTCAATATGTGTAAATTTAGAAGCTGAATAGACCCACAACCTCCCACCAAAAGTCTTTAAGGAGTTGGATGACAAGTATACTCTTGTGGTCATCCTCGCTAACTCCAGCCATGCTCAGATCTGCATACCCACCAAAAGATCCCCTACTGATAATAACTCCTATGAATTTTCTAATTCTGTCGTTGTTATGGAGGTTGTGATGTCACCGGTGTCTGACAATAAAGACTTTGATGGAAAAAATGATATTCCCCAGTCTAAAAGAAGAGGACGACCCTTAAGGTCCAAGAATAAAAACACCTCAGGGAAAAAAATTGGGGACATCTCCTATGCTCTTGTTACTCTTATCACTAGGTCCATGGACCTTAAGTGCTCCCCTTCCCCACTTGGCTCTTCGTGAATTGCATCTCATGGAATATTAGGGGACTTGAATCCCCGGACAGGAAAAATATTGTTAAATGGTATTTAGACACTCTTAGTTCCATGGATATTCTTATGTTAGAGGAATTACAAGCTATTGGATTTATGCTTGAAGTTAATTTAGATTTCATTTGGAAAGAAGCTATAAAAGTTTACTCTAACCATCCTAGAGGCAGGGGTGGGGTGGGGTGGGATTGTTAGTTAATCCTAAGTGGGCCAATTGTATTACGGGCAAGGGTGTGTCTCCCTATAATAGGGCTGCCTGGGTTATTATTAGCACTAATGCCTTCACCTTTAGAATTTGTTCAATCTATGCTTCCAATGACTATAAGGAAAGATCAGCTCTTTGGTTGTGGTTGACTTCCCTTCCTAATATACCTTGGCTCTTTGGGGGGATTTCAATATGATTGAATCCCAGGAGGACAAATTTGGTGTCCTCCCCTTCTCTTGGAAAGACTTGGAAAAGGTGCAATGGAAAAAGATGAAACACACTAAACAACGATTTGATCCTTTAGCTGGTAATATGGATACTAATCATGGCCCATGGCATACCTGGTGCAACTTTCAACAAGGCCCTTTTAGAATTTATGCTAGGCTGGATAGATTCTATGCTAACAAGAACTTCTTCTTCGTTCTTCCTAATAAGCAGGGGAACATGGTTATTGTGACTCCCACCTCCCTCTATGATCATCACCATATCTATGTTTTTGTTAGATTTAATAACTCCCATGTTCTGAAGAAGACTATTGGAGTTGATGATAAAACAACCCACAACTCCCAAGAACACATGCACGCAAACACCTATCACAGAAAGAGAGAAGCAAACATCTATGGAGATCTGAATGTATGGATCTACGAGAGAGGAGAAATCTTTGATATGCAAAAACAAAAGTTGCAGTCAATAATAAAAAAATGTCAGAAAAGGTTACAAAGTGTTATGAGATCAATACTTATAAAAGGAGATCAAAAACCCTAAAAAAGGTAAAACCCTAGGTTGCATAATAATAATTAATAAAGTAATTAATTATTATATGCCTAAAGTTTAGCTTAAGTTGAAAGAGGTAATAAGTGACTTAATAATTAAATCTATATGATTCAATTAATAAACAAACACTTTATTACTCTAACACCCCCCCTTAAGATAAACTTTGGGAGAAGTTAAAAACCTAGAAAGAACAACTGAAAGCAAATGGGTCGCGACAACAAACGCCTGATCAGGTACCCAAGTACAAAAGAGAGTCTCTATAAAGAAGAGAAATAGAGAAAACCACATGGGAAAAACACTACTCCAAAAGGAGACAAAGACTACTCTGAAGGACTGAAAAGCCTCCAAAACTAGGAATTTTCTAGAAAATAGGAACAAGAATGAACATGTACAACATCACTGAAGCAAGAAGCTGCAAACTCTATCAAGAATTAATTACTGATATGAAGATCCTCCACTAAAATATGACCAAGTAGAGAAGACTGTAATCTGTATGAGTGCCCTCAAATGACACTACTCGAATCAGGAGGCAAACAAAGGAAAACAACTGAAGTTGAAGATACATAATACTGTAATCTGCACAAGTGCCCTCAAATGACACTACTCAAAGAAGAGAGAAGGTTGCTGAAACAAAAAAACAACCTAAGACGAGCCATCCCTCAAAAGGAAAAGATCTCAGGACCTGAAACATCAAAGATACCCACCAGATTGCAAAAATGCAAAAATCTAAATAAAATGTACCTGGAGAATATTTTGGAAAATGACTCATAGCACTAGAAAGATCTCAAAACAAGCTTTCCAACAATATATCATTTTCTGAAAACGGAGTCCAGATGCGCAAGATAGAGCTCCCGAAGTGTAAAACTGAATATCTGGCTTTGATGGCCTAATCGCTGTCACCGCCCAAAAATAATAATTTTTTTTAAAAATCACATGCGCACCTCGAGATGCATGCTAGGCATACATATTTTTGTCTCGATTTGCGTGCCATTTTTTTTGGTTTTGATTTGAATGCTGGGTAGTAAAATTTTTGCCACAATTTGCATTCCAAATTAGAAAATTATGCCTCAAGAAGCGTGTCAAGTTGTGTGGTACCAAGAAATGCCCCAAAATGCAAAGGTGTCCGAATTGGAAGTGCCTTATATGGAACTGGGGGTTTTGGGGCACTGGGAGCTCAATGGGGAGGTCCGTTTGGGCCCAAAGTGTGTCGGGATTCGTGTTGGGGCCAATTACAAAAACAAATTCCAACTTTGTCCAAATTGGACAAATTTTATATAGATCTCAGAGTTCTTGGGCTCTCTGAACACAATGATGAGGTCCATTTGAGCCCAAGGTGACCAAAAAAAGAGGTCCCCCCAGATCTGACAAAAAACCCTCTAAAAATGTAAATCTAACAAACACGACTGAATCTCTCAGAAAGAGGACAGGGCCAAACAGATATGAAGCTTTGATACCATATTGGAGTTGATGATAAAACAACCTGCAACTCCCAAGAACACCTACACACAAACACCTGTCACAAAAAGAGAGAGAAGCAAACAACTATGGAGACCTGAATGTATGGATCCACAAGAGATGATAAATCCTTGATGTGCAAAAATAAAAGTTGCAATCAATAATAAAAAATGTTACAAAGTGTTATGAGATCAATCCTTATAAAAGGAGATTAGAAAGCCTAAAAAAGGTAAAACCCTAGGTTGCATAATAATAATTAATAAAGCAATTAATTATTATATGCCTAAAGTTTAGCTTAAGTTGAAAGAGGTAATAAGTGGCTTAATAATTAAATCAATATGATTTAATTAATAAGAAAACACTTGATTACTCTAACAAAGACTAGTAACCCAAAATTCATTCTCAACACTACTCTGTTTCAGGATGATGATATTCTCTCTACTATTAATCTTATTAGAATTATTAATAAGAATAGTCTTCCCTCCCTCTCTTATATTGATTTGTGGAGTCATAACATCCTTGCTAGGCAAAGTCTTTTGCAAACCATAGGGTAGAAGAAAGCCAAAGACTTTAGATATACCGAAAAGATGCTTTCCTCTTAGCTGTGATCTACTGAGTTAGACATTCAATCCAATCCTTCTGACTATAACCTTATTCCTCTTGTTTCTAAGGCTAGGGAAGCCCTTAGACAACACCAACATGTTAGAGTTAGAGTAGCCAGAATCAGGTCTCGTGCTCATTGGCTCCAATATGGAGATAGGGGTTCAAAATTCTTCTTTAACCTCCTTAAGCAGAAGTAGTCTAATGAAACTATTGATAGGATTATGGTTGACAACATTGAAATTGATAATGTAGATAGCATTAAAGAGGCCTTTGTCGCATTCTACCAAAAATTATTTACCTTTGAAGATACTAAGGAGGCCAAATCCCTCAGAGATAAGTACAAAACTCTCATTCTTAATAGAATCTCCAATCAAGATGTTGCCCTGCTCAGTAAAGACATTTCTATTGAGGAAATTGAAAAAGCTATTAATTCCTTAAAAAATGATAAGGCTCCTGGGCCCGATGGTCTACCAGTGGAATTCTATAAGGAAAACATAAGTTGGATCTGCAACAACCTCTATGACATATACTCTGAAGCTTTAGCCAAAGGAACTCTTGACAGTTTTATCAACAAAGGTATCATTAAGTTGATCCCTAAGGATGGAGACAAGGCCCTTATAAAAAATGAGCGACCCATTACTCTCCTTAATGTTTTTTATAAAATTCTTGCTAAAATTTTGGCTCTTAGACTTGAAAGTATTTTGCCCAAGTTCATTTTCTCTACCCAAACTTGTTTTTATTAAGGGTAGGTTTATTCTTGAGAATCTGATCACCAACTGGGAAGCAATGAATTGGTCTAAGCACTCCCACCAAAATAGTGCTATGTTTTCGCTAGACTTCGAGAATGCCTATGACAGGGTTGAATGAGATTTTATCTCCATGATGCTTGAGGCCTTTGGATTTCCTGCTGCTTTTAGCAATTTTGTTAAACTTTTGCTCAAAGATGTTTCTGCTCAGGTTGATGTCAATGGTTCATTGTTTGATTCCTTCTCCCTTGGTAGATCCATCAGGCAAGGTTTACCCCTTTCCCCTGCTCTTTTTGTTATTACCTCTGATGCAGTACTTACATCCATAGGGAAAATTCCCTCTCCCCTTCTGTCAATGACATCACCTTGCCTGATGACTCTGAGTTGATTAATTTTCAGTTTGCTGATGACACTGCTCTTTTTTTTGAAGTTTTTGAAGAGAATTTTGATTCTCTTCACAATAAACTTAACTCCTTCTGCTCTATGTATGGTGCTCGCCTATCCCATTCTAAATCTATTTGCCTTGGATGGGATAATCGACCACTAGAATGGTTTAACAAATTTGATTTTCAATGGGGTGGACCTCATAAAATTGTTTGGTATCTTGGCATCCCCTTCTCTATAGAACCTTCCCTTAAGGATATGTGGTTCTGGGTGAAGGATAATATCTTTAAAAATCTTGGTAAATGGCATAACAGATCCCTCTCCTTGCCTGGCAGAGTTCAGGTGTGCCAAAAGATTCTTTCATCCTATAATATATATTACTCCTATGCTCGGTGTTTAATAACTATCAAATTTTGGAGATCTAGAAGATCATTAGGAATTTTTTGTGGTCTGATGGTAAATAAAATAAGAAATTTCATGTTGTTAAATGGGAGTGGTGCCATACTGACAAGCTCCTTGGGGGATTGGGGCTAAAGGACCTTAAGACTCAAGGGATTGCCCTTGCTGCCAAATGGATCTTTCACTCTCTAGATGGTGAAGAACCATGGAAGGTCCTTATTAGATGTAATATTGAAAGAGGACTCCCTCAGAAGGCTAAGTCCTGGAAAAATCTTCCTCTCTGTGACCTTATTGAAGGGAACTTCCCTGTCCTTGTCCAGGGATCTGCGATTTTTAAAACTATTTGGAAAGCCTGGGAGCATATTAAACAATTTATATTCCTAATAGGACCTTCTTTGATAATAACCATCTTTATTGTGAAAGATCGATTTGGTTGAATCTTCACCTCTTAGGTAAATCTCTTGTCCTCTCCCAAGGTTGCTTTGCTAAATTTTGGAATAACTTGGGCATCTCTCAATTTATCTGTCTTTTTGAACAGGACAACCTTATTGGTTGGGATGATCTCAGGACCAAATTTAACATCCCTCTATCCCAAAAAAAGACTTACAACATGATTGTCAAGGTTTGTAAGGGTCTCCCCACCACTTGTCATGTTGATTATCACAGATTTCTAGATCTTAAATGGCTAGATGGTACTATTGTGACTAAAATTAAAGCCAAAAACATATATAAAATCATGGATTTTAATGATGCCATCATTAATCATGTCAATAAAGTATGGTATACTGACTTGGATACTAGTATATGGAAAAATTACTTTTATAAACTTTGGAAAATTGCTATTGACCCTAAAATCAAATGTTTCAAGTGGCTTATGTTACTTGACAAACTCCCTTTAAGGAAAGACCCTTCTTTTGCTCAATTCTGTAGCATTTGTAGACTTCTTAGTTCCTATAGACATATTTTATTTGATTGTACTTTTGCAAAAGAAATATGGCTTATGTTTGGTATCACTTATCTTAAATATGTTAATATTTTTGAAATTATCACTGGTCACATCCATGGTTTAAATAAGGATACTAATCTGTTTTGGAACATTATGCCTTTTAACATTCTTTGGCAGGTCTGGAAATGCAGAAATGAAGAGAGGTATCAAGACACTCCTAGAACCCTTACTGAGTCTTTTCGAAAACTCACATATTTTAAAATCTCCTCACAAGTTATTATCAACATGCTAGTTGAAAGAGAGAAACTGAAGAGGTTCCTTCAAATGGGGCAATCCACCATGTTCATGTTTGAGATGAAAGATGGATATGAATGGAGAAGACACATGGACAACCTTTCTATCTTTGAGGAGACTTTGAAGAAGCTCAACTAGGAGATTAAAAAGAACAAGAATGCTACGGATGACCAAATCAACATGCTAGCCCAAATCTAAGAGAAGAAGAACATTGTTGGGATGGAAGGCCCTTTGGGTTGGACTTCCTGGATTGAGTCCTATGATGATATTCTGCATTAGTCTCCTATCTCATTTTTGTTGTTTTTTATTATGAACTGCTATTAAACTCTGCTACTTTGATTCTCTCGGGTTGAGGCTCTGCCTCTTTTTGTACATTTCAATGTAAATTTTGTACATGACATTCACTTTTTAAAGATCGACCATGATCTAAAGAAACCTATGATATTTGGAGAGCACTTACCCAACCAGGTTTCATGTAGAATCATCTTCAACATTCCTATGTGAAGAGGCATCCCATCAGTAAGTGGTTTTTTGATGAAGGGTACTCCCCTTAATACCACAAAGAGATAACAAAAACAAAGAAACAACAACAATTTGCAAGAACAGAAAATGGGCTTCTTATTATCTCTACAAATGTGGAATTACAAATTTCAGAATTACAATATGCAAAGCCACATGGGCATTCCCTTTACAATATTCTGTAGGACAAAGCCTCGAATCATTACCCAAATCTACCTAGAATTGCCCTAGACAACACTACGGGCCTTCTTTATATAGGCAATTTCCATCGCCCGAGAAGGTTCTAGAAATTTAGCCCTTAAGGCCGACTATACATAGAATTATTTTATTTTCACAATTTTTACAATAGGGTTAGCTCAAAAGAAATACAAAATATGCTTTTAGGTAGTCCAACTTCCAGAGGCCATAACTTTTTAACTGTAGCTTAATTTTTCTATTGTAACCACTTTTCAGAAACGCCAGGACGAGATCTACAGTACTTGACTTGCACAAGTTCCAATCAGCCGGGGGTCGATCATGATTTGGAGCCTCTAAGGCCTTCAAAATTGACCTAAAAGATTTCATACCCAAAAACCTTAATAACTTCACCAATACAGATGATGTGGCAATGAAACTCAACTGGTAGGTTGATATGACTAAGATGAACCTCCAACTGTGAAATCAGAATATTTCAAGATCATATGACCAACTTACTAAAAATAGTAAGTTTCCATAAATAGAAGCTTTGCACAAGATAGCCCTTATTGAAAAGCAAACAAAAAAATTATTTTTGGGTGATGCAAGATCGCTCTTACACCCAGGATGCTCCTGCATCAGACACCTGGGGTAATTTGAGAAGTGACCCTATCATGACTCAGGTGTGAAGAGGGAAACCAAGACGGTTAACCTCCTCCTTTGTTAGCCATGATGAATCTTCAACAGGTCATCCTTTCCACTTGACCAGATATCCTTCATATGTCTTGTTCCTTGTGCTTATGCCAACACGACTATCTAGTATATCCTCAATCTCCTTGGTATCTGAACTAGTTGCTGGAATACTCCACTGTGTTGCTGTGATCTCATCTTCAACACCTCCTTCATGATACTCTGTCAAATCTAAAATGTTAAACACTAGTGAAATATTCAACTCAGTAGGCAATTCTACCTCATAAGCATTTCCGGAATCATGCTTATTCAGTATCTTACATGGCCCAAACTTCTTCATTTTCAACTTGTTATATGTACCAACTAGAAATCTCTCCTTTTGCAAATGAACCATGACTTCATCTCCAACCTGAAATTCCTTATGCCTTTTTTTCTCATCTGCCTTAGTCTTATACTGCACATTCATCTTGGTAATGTGCTTCCTCACCTCCTCATGGATGTGCTTCAAGTGTTCTACAAAATCCTCAGCTTCAACACTACTTATTTCTCCTTTATCTATCTTTCTCAACTCAGATGCATTTCTTGGACTACTTCCATATACAATCTGGAATGGTGATTTACCAGTGCTCCTATTAACATAATTATTGTATGCAAATTATGCCTATGGTAAAATCAAATCCCATCCTGTTGGCTTATCCCCAACCAAACATCTCAGCAAATTTTCCAAACTCCTATTCACCACCTTTGTCTTTCCATCAGTCTGTGGATGATGTGATGAACTGAACTTCAAATCTGTCTTTAACTTCTTCCACAATGTACACCAGAAATATCCAACAAACTTAGTGTCTCGATCTAAAACTATGCTCTTTGGCAAACCATGTAGTCTCACTACTTCTCTGAAAAACAATTCTACTATATGAATAACATCATTAGTCTTCTCGCAGGGAATGAAATGTGTCATCTTTGAAAATCTGTCAACCACTATAAAAATTGAATCATGTCCCCACTGAGTCCTTGGTAGACCAAGAACAAAGTCCATACTGATATCCTCCCAAGGCTTCTCTAGTACAGGTAATGGCTGATACAACCCTGTATTCTGCTTCACTCCTTTCGCCATCTAACATACTCTGCAACTTTGTACAAACTTCTTGACATCTTGCTGCAGTTGTGCCAATAATAGTTCTCACTAACCAAAGTGAGGGTTTTATCATGACCAAAATGTCCAGCCAATCCTCCGCTATGCTTCTCCTTGATGAGATTCTCCCTCATAGAACTTTGTGGAATGCACAACTGACTTCCTCTGAATAGCATATCATCATGAATGGTGAAATCCAACCACTTCGTTCTATCTAGAGTAACATGTTCTTTACAAACTTTCCAAGGTTCACCAAAATCAGGATCCTCTAGATATAATTTCTTGAGTTCCTTGAGCCCAACCACCTCAATCTACATTTATGTCAGCAATAGTTGCCTTCTACTAAGCACATCTGCAACCTTGTTAGACTTTCCACTCCTGTGTTTCAAAACAAATGTATAACTCTGCAAAAATTCAACTCATTTCAAATGCCTTTGATTCAACTTTTCTTGACTATTCAAATATGACAAAGCTTGATGATCAGTATACAAAACAAACTCCTTAGGAAGCAGATAGTATCTCCACTTCTTCAATGCCTGAATTATAACATAAAATTTCTGATCATAAACATAATATTTTCTCTTGGCGTCATTTAACTTTTTACTGAAATAAGCAATAGGTTTACCTTCTTGATTCATAACAGCTCCTATTGCAGTACCAGTAGCATCACAGTCTACTTGAAACACCTTATTAAAATCTGGAAGTGCTAAAACAGGTTGTTCTGTAACTTTTTGTTTCAACAATTTAAAACTCTTATCTGCCCCATTAGTCCACTTGAACTCTTTTCTATCCCCTCTCATTGTTTTAGTCAAGGGTCAACAAATACTGCTAAAATTTTTGATAAATTTTTTGTAAAAACTGGTCAAACCATGAAAAGTTCTTACCTCTGCAACACTCCTTGGAGTAGGTCATTCAAGGATAGACTGTACTTTCTTTGGGTCCATTTTTAGACCTTCTGCTGAAACTAAAAATTCTAAATACACTAACTCTTTCTTCACAAAATTGTACTTCTTCAAATTTATCAATAGTTTCTCTTCCCTTAATTTCTCAAACACCATACGAATATGCATCATATGCTCCTCCAATGTCTTACTAAAGATCAAAATATCATCTAGATAAACAATGACAAACTTACCCAGAAATTCCTTCAGAACCTCATTCATGAGCCGCATGAAAGTTCTTGGTGCATTGGTTAGTCTAAAAGGCATGACTAACCACTCATACAGTCCTTCCTTTGTCTTGAAGGTAGTCTTCCACTCATCTCCCTCTCTGATCTGAATCTGGTGATATCCACTCTTCTGATCTATCTTTGAGAAATACACAGCTCCACTCAAACAATCCATAATATCATCCATTCGTGGCAATGGAAACCTGTACTTGATTGTGATCTTGTTTATTTCTCTGAAATTTGTACACATCCTCCATTCTCCATTCTTCTTTGGTGCTAATACTGCTGGTATAGCACATGGACTCAGGCTCTCCTGAATCAACCCCATTTGTAATAACTCATGTACTTGTCTGTTCAACTCTTCACTTTCTATTGGTGTCATTCTGTGTGCTGCCTTGTTTGACAAATTGGCTCTTGAAATCAAATCCATCTGACGACTGATCTTCGTTACTAGTGGTAATCCATCAGGTACATTATCAGATACAATATCTTGAAACTCATTCAACAAATCTGCAACCTCTATAGGTACATCCTCTACTTTCTCTTTACCAACTTTTGGAATTAAAGCAAAACACACATGTTCATGCCTCATACCATCTAGGAATTTTCTTCCATCAACAAAAGTTATTCTTGTATTACCACATACCTTTTCTTCAGTCTCCTTTAATGGCTTTAGCTTATGTCGCACTCCATGCTTTGTCAGGGAATAGGTATTCGCACGACCATCATGTACAACACATCTGTCAAACTACCAAGGTCTACCCAACAACATATGACATGCATCCATAGGTATGATATCACATAGTACCTCATCATGGTATTCGCCAATCTTGAACTTTACTAGGCATTGTTCACTGACCATGACCTTGTGGTCATCCTGCACCCAAGCAATCCGGTATGGATGGGGGTGCTTTTGTCTCTTGAGCTTCAACTTTGTCACTATCTCTTCTGGCACCAAATTGTCAGTGCTTCCACTATCAATAATCACATCACAACATTTACCTTCACACTTGCACCTAGTGCGAAACAGACTCCTCCTTTGCTCAGGTTCATTCTCACCACTCAACATGACTCTTCTGTTAATCAACATTTCTCCTTTTTTAGCATCTTCAAAATTTGATGATCTGACATCTTCATCTATATGTGCAACTTTGGCTTGGCCTTCATGCCTCCTATCTATCCTTCCTTAGTGTTGAGGACATTCAAATGCCCTATGACCTTCTTCTCCACAGTGAAAACATGTTCCACATAAGCCTCCTCTTCCAGACCCTTGTCCTCTTCCTCTTCCTCTCTGATTTCTATTATTTTGATCATGAAAATGATTGGAATTGTTTCTTCTCTAATTCTGACTGCTACTGGCCTCATCCTTCTTTTTCGGATCTTCATTTTGGCCACCATATGACCATCCACCAAATCTTCCACCATGACCTCTTCCATTTTGTCTGCTCTCAAACTTCTTGTTCAACTTTTCCTCTACTTTTAGGGCAAACTGGTATGCCTCTTCAATACTATTCATTCAAACCAAATTTAGCTCCTCCTGAATGCTCGGTCTCAACCCATTAAGGTAATGGGAAACTTTCTCCTTATCAGTTTTCGCATGGCCTGTTCTAATGAGGATTCAATTTATCCACCATTTGATCCCATCTTGTTATTTTATCCTTTCCTCTTCGATTTCGCTCTAATTGGATCTACTGCCACCAGATCTTCGCATGACCCTTCAGTCTAGCCTTCGTAAACTTGACCTGAATAAGATCCTTGACATCTTCATACTCAAAATATTCTTCTAATTCATTGATCCAATCGATCAACTCCTCTGGGTTAAGATTTCTTGAAAATGTAGGAACCTCAATCTTAGGTCTTTTCCCAATCTTAGAAATGACTTGAAAAAATCTTTCTTTCTCCTGATTTAGAATTTCGCCTTCTTTTTGATCAAAATTTTCTTCTCCCTCAGCTTCGTCCCCGCTTTCGTTTCTAACATTAAGATTCATTCCTCTGTGAATCTCTTCTTGTAATGCTCTCACTTGTCTCTAGAGTGCTCTAACCTCAGGTGTCACAACACCAACTCTTCCGCCATGTTCCCTTCATGGAGGCATTTTCACGCTACTTGTTAAAACCCTAACCACGGTCCTGGTGCAAACTGCCTCACAGTCAATGATTTGTCTACACACTTAGGAACTCCCGCTCTGATACCACTTGATGAAAGGTACTCCCCTTAATACCACAAACACATAACAGAAACAAAGAAACAACAACAATTTGCAATAACAAAAAATGGGCTTCTTATTATCTCCAAAAATGTGGAATTACAAATTTTAGAATTACAATATGCAAAGCCACATGGGCATTCCTTTTACAATATTCTATAGGACAAAGCCTCGAATCATTATCCAGATCTACCCAGAACTGCCCTAGACAACACTACGGGCCTTCTTTATATAGACAATTTCCACCGTCCGAGAAGGTTCTAGAAATTTAGCCCTTAAGGTCGACTATACATAAAATTATTTTATTTTCACAATTTTTACAATAGGGTCGGCTCATAAGAAATACAAAATATGCTTTTAGGTAGCCAATTTTTGGAGGCCATAACTTTTTAACCGTAGCTCCGTTTTTCTATTGTAACCACTTTTCGAAAATGCCAGGATGAGATCTATAGTATTTGACTCACACAAGCTCTAGTCAACTAGGGGTCGATCGCGATCCGAAGCCTCTAAGGCCTTCAAAATTGACCTGAAAGATTGCGTACCCAAAAACCTCAATAACTTCACCAATACAGATGATGTGGCAATGAAACTCAACTAGTAGGCTGATATGACTAAGATGAACCTCCAACTGTGAAATCAAAACATTCCGATATCATATGACCAACTTACTAAAAATAGTAAGTTTCCATAAATAGCAGTTTTGCACAAGATAGCCCTTATTGAAAAGGAAACAAAAAAAATACTTTTGGGTGATGCAAGATTGCTCTTACACCCAAGATGCTCCTGCATCATTTTTTGTTTCCTTGTTGCACTTATGCAATGAGCATCTTGAGGCTTCTTGTTAGCCTAGGTTTGTAAACCTCTCAACTATCAAAATCTTTTTGTGAAGAGCATGCCATGTGAAGTTCTTTTGCCATATAAAGGTTATGCCATTACATTGATGAGATATTTTGGAGAGTGACAACAATAGAAGAAAAAAAATGATCACGGAGTTTGATTCCATTTATTGTTAACAATAAAATGTACACAATCATATTGAAAAGAATACAAACACTAGTACATTTGACCTTATTTTTCCACCAAAATTTTCGACCAACAAATTAAAAAGTTTTGGTTGGTCGGATTATAGAAGGAAAACTTTGATTTTTTTATCCATGCCCGTGTTGGTTGAAATTTTTAGCAATACTGTGGTGGTCGAAATTGTGATGAACACAAGGATAACTTAAAAAAAAAAAAGTTTCATTTGTCACTTCATTATTCCCCACATCGAAGAATGGTAGCGCACGAAGGAGGATTATCTAAATTTTCATTTGGACCGCAATATCTCTCCATTATTCCCCATGGCGAAGAAGGGTAGCATGCGAAGGAGGATTATCTGCATTTTTATTTGGACCGTATTATATGCATTGTTAGGATTTTCATTTAGGTTTGTTCCACACCCACAACTATGATCTTGTATGAAGTGTTAAGAAAATTTATATACCTAGTGCAATCCATTTATAGTATCTTATTTCTTCTCTTTGGGGATAAAATTTTATAATATCTTGGTCAATATTTGTTCATAAAGATTTAGTTTCAATGCCCTTCTCCAAAACAACATTTTAGACACACGACGAGGAACCATTACAAGATATTTGTGGTCATCTTTTTGGGCCTTAGAATTCTCCCATCTACATTGCAAAGTTGCCTTAAGAACCCTATCTTCAAGCCCATCATCTGGGTTTCAATTTGTTTTATTTGTTATTTCATGATATGAAACGTCTACAACATATGATGGGAGAATCATCCACCTTGGCAAATAGTAGGGGGTTAATCAAAACAAGACAAAAATAATCTTTGGGTACATATGTGAGAAGGTTCTCACTGGGTCATTTGGAGGTCTCAGTGGTCTAGTTGCAGCGAGTAATGACATATACTGGTCTATTCTTCTCATTTCCCAACCATAAGCCTCAATCTATCCACCTTAGTTAGCATCCCAAGTACTTAAGGTGCAGTTCATCGTGAGGGGTTTGGGGTTCCACTACTTTGAGAGATAACATATGGCGTTGTTGTTGAGGATGTATTAATTTTGGTTCTTGTCTCGAGTGTAGTTGGTACTTTGTCAAATTATGCCAACAAATGTCCATTGTCAAGGAGACACTAACCTAGAGTTCCTTTGAAAGATTCTACAACTTTACCTATCAAGAAATTTTTGGAATTGTGTTACTTTGCTTAATTATACAAGGTTTTGTTTCTTTTCATTAGTGAGAGTGGTGGCTTTTTCATACAAACCTACTAAGATAAACAAGAAAAGAATTTGAGGATGGAGAGAATGAAAAATCAAGAGATCTTCAAGGAACTTTATTAATATAATAAATGATTGTGAGATTGATCTTGAGGATGTTATAATAAAACATTTGTGTAGTCCCTAGAGGATGGTGCAAGGGAGTGTAATCCCTAGTGGATCCTTGAAAGAAGTGTGTGTGTGTCATTTGAGGTATGTCCATCAATGACTATTTCACCACTTTCAATCAAATCTTGAATCACGTGTTTTAACCTTTGACATTCATTTGTTGTGTGTCCTTTTCCTCTATGGAACTCACAATAATCATTTCCATCCACGTGGAAATATTCTCATAAGATAGGTCTCATTGTGGGTGATGCAGGAGCATCCTGGGTGTAAGAGCAATCTTGCATCACCCAAAAATATTTCTATTTTTATATTCAATAAGGGCTATTTTGTGCAGAGCTGCTATTTGTGGAAAGTTACTATTTTTGGTAATTTTTGTATGTGCTCAGAATGATCTTATTTCTTTCTTGGAGGTTCATTTTGGTCATATAAGTCTGCCAGTAAAGTTTCATTGCCAGATCAAGTGAATATTGGAAGATATAGAAGATTTTCGGTATTGGCAGCAGGGTACAGAAACTTTGAACTCAGTTTTGAAAGCTTTAGAGGCCCCGGATGAGGTCAAAAATTTGGGTGACAGGCGCTTGCACGGATCAAGCCTGTAGAGCGCTTCGTGGCGTTTCCGAAATGGGGTTATAATAGCCGAGCGGGTCAACTGGTGATGACTTATGGTCTTCGGAAGTTGGACCACCTGAATTGGCGGAAAATAATTTTTCTTCAAAATTTCTGTTCGGGTTTCAAAGGTTATCTTGAGCCGACTATGATGTAATAAAATGTAAAATAAGATAATTCTAAGTTGGTCGGCCTTATTGGCTAAAATTCTGGAACCTTCCCAGGCGGTGGAAAATTGCCTATATAAGGAAGGCTGTATTATTGTCTTAGGGAGTTTAGAATAGTTCTGGGTAGTAGATCTGGGTAATAGTTCGAGGCTTTGTCCTACACAATATTGTAAGGGAATGCCCATGTGGCTTTGCATATTGTAATTCTGAAAGTTTGTAATTCCACATTTGTGGAGATAATAAGAAGCCAATTTTCTGTTCTTGCATATTGTTGTTGTTTCTCTATTTCTGTTATGTGTTTGTGGTATTAAGGGGAGCACCTTTCATCAGGTGGTATCAGAGCAGGATTTCTTGAGTGTGTAAACAGATCGCCGACTGTGAGACAGTTTGCACCAGGACCGTGGCTAGGGTTTCAGCGCGCATCGCGAAAATGTCTCCACGAAGGGAACGTGGCGGAAGAGCTGGTGTTGTAACACCTGAGGTCAGAGAGTTGCAGAGACAAGTGCGAGCATTACAAGAAGAGATTCGTAGAGGAATGAATCTTAATGTCAGAGATGAAAGCGAGGATGAAGCCGAAGAAGAATATCAAGAAGGAGAAGTTGAAATTGTGAACCAGGAGGAAGAAAGACTTTTTCGGGCGATTTTCAAGATTGGGAAAAGACCTAAGATTGAGGTTCCTACATTTTTTGGAAATCTTAACCCAGAGGAATTGATCGACTGGATCAATAAATGTGAGGAATATTTTGAGTACGAAGATGTTGAGGATCCTGATAGGGTCAAATTTGTGAAAGCCAGATTGAAAGGTCATGCGAAGATCTGGTGGCAAGAAATTCAATTAGAGCGAAATAGAAGAGGGAAAGATAAAATCACAAGATGGGATCGGATGGTGGATAAATTGAAGCGACAGTTCATTCCTGTTGATTATGAGCTTGACCTACTGAAGAAAATGCAAAGTTTGAAGCAAGCAGGAAGATCTGTTCAGGAGTATACAGAGGAGTTCTATCGACTTCTCATCAGAACAGGCCATGCAGAAGCTGATAAGGAGAAAGTTGCCCGATACCTTAATGGGTTAAGGCCAAGCATTCAGGAGGAGCTGAATCTGGTTTGAATGAACAGTATTGAAGAGGCATACCAATTTGCCCTAAAAGTAGAGGAAAAGTTGAACAAGAAGTTCGAGAGCAGACAAAACGGAAGAGGTCGCGGTGGACGATCTGGTGGACGGTCATATGGTGGCCGAAATGAAGATCCGAAAAAGAAGGATGAGGCCAGTAGCAGTCAAAATCAGTGAGGAAATAATTCCAATCGCTTCCAGGATCAGAATAATAGAGATCAGAGAGGAAGAGGAAGAGGACAAGGATCCGGAAGAGGTGGCTTCCGTGGAACATGTTTTCACTGTGGAGAAGAAGGTCATAGGGCATTTGAATGTCCTCAGCGCCAAGGAAGAACAGACAGGAGAAATGAAGGCCAGGCCAGAGTTGCACATGTAGATGAAGATGCCAGATCATCAAATTCTGAAGATGCTGAAAGAGGAGAAACGTTGATTAACAGAAGAGTCCTGTTGAGTGGTGAGAATGAACCTGAGCAAAGGAGGAGCCTGTTTCGCACCAGGTGCAAGTGTGAAGGTAAATGTTGTGATGTGATTATTGATAGTGGAAGCACTGACAATTTGGTGTCAGAAGAGATGGTGACAAAGTTGAAGCTCGAGAGACAGAAACACCCACATTCATATCGGATTGCCTGGGTACAGGATGACCACAAGGTCATGGTCAATGAACAATGCCTGGTGAAGTTCAAGATTGGCGGATACCAAGATGAGGTATTGTGTGATATCATATCTATGGATGCATGTCATATGTTGTTGGGTAGACCATGGGAGTTTGACAGATGTGCTGTACATGATGGTCGTGCGAATACCTATTCCCTGACAAAGGATGGAGTGCGACATAAGCTAAAACCATTGAAGGAGACCGAAGAAAAGGTATGTGGTAATGCAAGGATAACTTTTGTTGATGGAAGAAATTTTCTAGATGGTATGAGGCATGAGCATGTATGTTTTGCTTTAATTCCAAAAGCCGGTAAAGAGGAAGTAGAAGATGTTCCTGTAGAAGTTGCAAATTTGTTGAATGAGTTTCAGGATATTGTATCCGATAACGTGCCTGATGGATTACCACCAGTCAGGAAGATCAGTCATCAGATGGACTTGATCCCAGGAGCGAGTTTGCCGAATAAGGTAGCACATAGAATGACACCTGCAGAAAGTGAGGAGTTGAACAGACAAGTACATGAACTGTTACAGAAAGGATTGATCCGTGAGAGTCTAAGTCCCTATGCTGTACCAGCGGTATTAGCACCAAAGAAGAATGGAGAATGGAGGATGTGTACAGATTTCAGAGCAATAAACAAGATCACAATCAAGTATAGGTTTCCATTGCCACGAATGGATGATATTATGGACTGTTTGAGTGGAGCTGTGTATTTCTCAAAGATAGATCTGAAGAGTGGATATCACCAGATTCGGATCAGAGAAGGAGATGAATGGAAGACTGCCTTCAAGACAAAGGAAGGACTGTATGAGTGGTTAGTCATGCCTTTTGGGCTAACCAATGCACCGAGCACTTTCATGCGGCTCATGAACGAGGTTCTGAAAGAATTTCTGGGTAAGTTTGTCATTGTTTACCTAGATGGTATTTTGATCTTTAGTAAGACATTGGAGGAGCATATGATGCATATTCGTATGGTATTTGAGAAGTTGAGAGAAGAGAAATTGTTGATTAATTTGAAGAAGTGCAGTTTTGTAAAGAAAGAGTTAGTGTATTTGGGATTTGTAGTTTCAGCAGAAGGTCTAAAAATGGACCCAGAGAAGGTACAGGCTATCCTTGAATGGCCTACTTCAAGGTGTGCTACTGAGGTAAGATCTTTTCATGGTCTAGCTAGCTTTTACAGAAAGTTTATCAGAAATTTTAGTAGTATTTGTGGACCCTTGACTGAAACAATGAGAGGGGATAGAAAAGAATTTAAGTGGACTAATGGGGCAGAAAAGAGTTTTCAATTGTTGAAACAAAAAGTTACAGAACAACCTGTTTTAGCACTTTCAGATTTTAATAAGGTGTTTCAAGTAGATTGTGATGCTAGTGGTACTGCAATAGGAGCTGTTATGAGCCAAGAAGGTAAACCTGTTGCTTATTTCAGTGAGAAGTTAAATGATGCCAAGAGGAAATATTCTGTTTATGATCAAGAATTTTATGCTATAGTTCAGGCATTAAAGAAGTGGAGACATTATCTGCTTCTTAAGGAGTTTGTTTTGTATACTGATCATCAAGCTTTGCAATATTTGAATAGTCAAGGAAAATTGAATCAAAGGCATTTGAAATGGGTTGAGTTTTTGCAGAGTTATACATTTGTTTTGAAACACAGAAGTGGAAAGTCTAATAGGGTTGCAGATGCTCTTAGCAGAAGGCAACTATTGCTGACAGAAATGCAGATTGAAGTGGTTGGGTTCAAGGAACTCAAGAATTTGTATCCAGAGGATCCTGATTTTGGTGAAGCTTGGAAAGCTTGTACAGAACCTGTTACTCTAGACAGGACAAAATGGTTGGATTTCATCATCCAGGATGATATGCTATTCAGAGGGAGTCAGTTGTGCATTCCATGAAGTTCTATGAGGGAGAATCTCATCAAGGAGAAGCATAGTGGAGGATTGGCTGGACATTTTGGTCGTGATAAAACCCTTGCTTTGGTTGGTGAGAATTATTATTGGCCACAATTGCAGCAAGATGTGAAGAAGTTTGTACAGAGTTGCAGAGTATGTCAGATGGAAAAAAGAGTGAAGCAGAATACAGGGTTGTATCAGCCATTACCTATACCAGAGAAGCCTTGGGAGGATATCAGTATGGACTTTGTTCTTGGTTTACCGAGGACATGATTCAATTTTTGTAGTAGTTGACTGATTTTCAAAGATGGCACATTTTATTCCCTGCAAGAAGACTAATGATGCTGTTCATGTAGCAGAATTGTTTTTCAGAGAAGTAGTGAGACTTCATGGTTTGCCAAAGACCATAGTTTCAGATCGGGACACTAAGTTTGTTGGATATTTCTGGCGTACACTGTGGAAGAAGTTGAAGACAGATTTGAAGTTTAGTTCATCACATCATCCACAGACTGATGGACAGACAGAGGTGGTGAATAGAAGTTTGGAAAATTTGCTGAGATGTTTGGTTGGAGATAAGCCAACAGGATGGGATTTGATTTTACCACAGGTAGAATTTGCATCCAATAATTCTGTCAACAGGAGCACTGGTAAATCACCATTCCAGATTGTATATGGAAGTAGTCCAAGAAATGCATTTGAATTGAGGAAGATAGATAAAGGAGAAATAAGTAGTGCTGAAGCTGAGGATTTTGCAGAACACTTGAAGAACATCCATGAGGAGGTGAGGAAGCATATTACCAAGATGAATGCACAGTATAAGGCTAAGGAAGATGAGAAAAGGAGGTATAAAAAATTTCAGGTCGTTGATGAAGTCATGGTTCATTTGCGGAAGGAGCGGTTTCCAGTTGGTACATATAACAAGCTGAAAATGAAGAAGTTTGGACCATGCAGGATATTGAAGAAACATGATTCAGGAAACGCATATGAGGTAGAATTGCCTACTGAGCTAAATATTTCACCAGTGTTTAACATTTCAGATCTGACAGAGTATCATGAAGGAGGTGTTGAAGATGAGATCACAGCAGCACAGTGGAGTATTCCAGCAACTAGTTCAGACACTAAGGAGATTGACGATATACTGGATAGTCGTGTTGGCAGAAGCACAAGGAACAGGACATATGAAGAATATCTGGTCAAGTGGAAAGGATGACCTGTTGAAGATTCATCATGGCTAACAAAGGAGGAGGTTAACCGTCTTGGTTTTCCTCTACACACCTGAGTCGTGACAGGGTCACTTCTCAAATTACCCCGGGTGTCTGATGCAGGAGCATCCTGGGTGTAAGAGCAATCTTGCATCACCCAAAAATATTTCTGTTTTTATATTCAATAAGGGCTATTTTGTGCAGAGCTGCTATTTGTGGAAAGTTACTATTTTTGGTAATTTTCGTATGTGCTCAGAATGATCTTATTTCTTTCTTGGAGGTTCATTTTGGTCATATAAGTCTGCCAGTAAAGTTTCATTGCCAGATCAAGTGAATATTGGAAGATATAGAAGATTTTCGGTATTGGCAGCAGGGTACAGAAACTTTGAACTCAGTTTTGAAGGCTTTAGAGGCCCTGGATGAGGTCAAAAATTTGGGTGATGGGCACTTGCGCGGGTCAAGCCTGTAGAGCGCTTCGTGGCATTTCTGAAATGGGGTTATAATAGCCGAGCGGGTCAACTGGTGATGACTTATGGTCTTCGGAAGTTGGACCACCTGAATTGGCAGAAAATAATTTTTCTTCAAAATTTCTGTTCGGGTTTCAAAGGTTATCTTGAGCCGACTATGATGTAATAAAATGTAAAATAAGATAATTCTAAGTTGGTCGGCCTTATTGGCTAAAATTCTGGAACCTTCCCAGGCGGTGGAAAATTGCCTATATAAGGAAGGCTGTATTATTATCTTAGGGAGTTCAGAATAGTTCTGGGTAGTAGATCTGGGTAATAGTTCGAGGCTTTGTCCTACACAATATTGTAAGGGAATGCCCATGTGGCTTTGCATATTGTAATTCTGAAAGTTTGTAATTCCACATTTGTGGAGATAATAAGAAGCCAATTTTCTGTTCTTGCATATTGTTGTTGTTTCTCTATTTCTGTTATGTGTTTGTGGTATTAAGGGGAGCACCCTTCATCAGTGGGTCACTTCAATGCAACACAAAATTCATGTATATGATCTTGAGAGTCTGTATTCCCTTTGTATTTGTCAAATTCTGGTACCTCAAAGTGAGGAGGGAATGGAACCATTGGTAATATTTTGTCAAACGGGTATTGGGCATATGTGATTTAGGGAATACCTCTTTGTTTTAGATCTAGTTTGAAAGTCCATGACTTGTTGTTGAATAAGTTGAAGTTGTTGAACCAAAGGTTCCAAAGATGTATTAGCTCCTTGTGTGTTTTGGGAACCACTAGGTTGTTTATTTTCCATAGTTCTATGAGTATTTGTTTCTTGGGTTCTACTAGCTTGTTCTTGCTCATTTGTTTTAGGTATGTCCTTGAGTAGGGATACATCAAAATTTTCTAGTAACTTAACCCCTTGATGAGAAAGCATGAGCAAATATTTCTCCTTATCCATGTCTAAAATCCTTTCTAATACTTCGTGAAATTTGAGATCTTGCATGGATTCTTTTAGTTCAACATCAAATGGTTCCTCCTCACTCATAAAATGTGTTTCTCTAGTAGAGAATTTTGGTCATGGGTTCTCATCATCATTGGTTCATTTCATTTTGTCTTGGGATTCCTTTTCTCTTTGTTTTCGTGATCGGGTTTGAACTACCATAAAAGATGAAAGATAAAATGAATAAAAGTTGGATTGAAAGTTTTGGATAGATGGAAAGATTTGGTGAATTTCCAAAGTGTTGATTGATATTGAAGTTGATAAGGATAATCCAAGTCTATAGGAGATGTTGAACTCACTATTGTATGACAAATATTATCTAAGTAAGTTTAGGTAAGTCTCTAGATGAGGGTGATAGATCTCGATAGGTGAAACTTACTAAGAGCTAATGTTTTGAATAATATCAACACTTAGGAAACTAATCTTGAAGATTATAGATAGATTAAAGACTAAATATAATTGTGTAAATATGGAAATGATGTTCAAACTGTGTTTTAAGGTCCTGATAGGTCACTGATGTTTCTAGAATCTGAAAGTAGACTAAAATGGGTATTTGGAAGTGAATCTAAAATTTGGTCAAATTGATGGTTGATAGGATCTGTTGTAAATATGTAGGACAAATAGATAAATGTGCAACAATATCTAGTGTTTTCATAGAATCAGAGTTTCAATTGCATAGAACAGTCATACTAATAAACACAAATAAGTGACAATTGCACAGCTCTCTAGGTTTTGGTCATATTTTTGCAGATTTTTCCTAAGTCTCTATTTTTTTTATTTTTTATTTTTGTTTTTGGCAAGAAAAATATCCACACATGCAAAATAGAATGATTGATCCTAAAATGATAACTAAAATGAATGCACAAACACGCTTACAATTCCTATGGTTGATAAGGAAAATATTTGTTGTAACTCCCACTTGGACTAGGTCTAGTCCTACTTACTCAATGCGGATAGCCTAGAATCTTGGAGGTGCGAGATCCTCCTTACAGTGCACTCACTTCTCTAGCACACCAAGCTTCAAATTCCAAGGGATGTCACTTTACAAGGAACCACTTCTCTAGCACACCAAGCTTCAAATTCCAAGGGATGTCACTTTACAAGGAACCACTATCTCTATAAAGAGCCACAAGAGTTGCGAGATGTATTTAGGAACCCTTAGCACCAACAGATAGAAGGATTTGGAAAAACTATAACAAGGTGTTTAGTTCGGGACATCCAGTTCAAAGGGTGTGTGATAAACTCTTGTGGGAGGTCTCCTAGCCTTAAAACCAAGGTTTTACGTATCTCAAGGATACTAGAGGAGATCTATCACCCAACCCACTTTGTTGATTGGACTTTAATCACAATCACACATTTATATAGCGGTTTGGATGGAGACTTGGCTTTAGCCTGTTATCGCTTGAGTCATTCCCTCTCACTTGTCCTTATCGGATGCTTGGGAGACAGGCTCTCTAAAGACTGATACAAGTTTCTCTTACACCCAAGATCCACGAAGGTGAGGGGAGAGGATACGTTTGTATCAATCTAGGATTACAAAAGTGTCTAATGCACAAAAACACAATAAACACTTGATTCTACTTTTTTTAAAACAAGCAAACAAATTTGAAAAGCATGCCGTATTTTTAAAACCCAAACAAGATCATGGTTTTCACAAATAACCACTTTTTCTTTCAAGAAACATGCAATAAAAATTGTGAGTAGTTTATAGGGGCCTTCGACAAAATGACCCGCAAAACAATGTATAGCTAAATGACAATTTAACAAGAACTCGTTATGATGTTAGCTAAAATGATGAAAATGCAGATTAAAAGCTAAATTAAAACTAAAGTCCTAACTGCAATTAATAGATGTGCAGAACAAAGTTACGAAAGTGCAGGAAAATGAATGCGCAAGCAGACACAACGAAAGCGCAATAATGATAAACAAAGGCGCAAAAATAATGAATGTACATGACAAATGTCTAATTGTGTAGCAGAAGTGAATGTATGCACATAAACATAATGAAATGCTAAAAAGAAGAACATAACAATAGGTGGATGAATGTCAGGAATGAATGTGCAAAAAGGTGGAATGGATGTGCAGCTCTGCGAAAAATGTATACGCAAAAATGACCTGTAACTACTTACACACATAAGAACTCAATTTTTTTGTGAAATTTTGGGGTTGGGGCCCCACGGTGGGTACCAAAAATGTATGCAAATTATGTATCTTATCTATAGAAATGAAATACTAACCCACTAATTTAGCTACAATTCCTATTTAACATGCACACACAATGAAGAAAGAAAGAGAAAAACAACTAAAATATAATTTTACCTTTTACCTGCTCTTTGTAGCTCTCCATTACTCTCTTGATTTTGAGTACTTGATTGTTGAGCTCTCAAATCTTCAAATCTATTGCTTCTAAGATGCTTTCAAAGTTTTAGAGATAGTGGATTCACAATGCAAACCAAGATAACTTCCTAGAGTGCTCACAAATCTATGATGATGATGGATGATTCAAGTTGATGTGAGATGAAGGCTAATTGAGATGAAACTAGAATGAAAATACTAAGCAATGATACTCTCAAAATGTTCACACATTTCTCTAAAATGCTCTTAGAATGCTTAGGATGCTCTAGATTGCTAAACTTCATAAGATTACTAATTAATTTGAATGGGAGAAAGGATGCTCCTTTTGTAGATTTTTGGAGGCCTCAAGCCTAGGTAGTGAGATCCTATGGTGGAGAGTGAATGTTGGAAAGATCAAGGGATGAAATTGACTGAGTTGAGAAGGTTAAGAGAAATATTGATCTAGTTGAAATCTAAGAGTAGGAATAGGAAGAATGTTCCTCCTACATTGACAAAAAGGAGTTTGATGTGAAAGGGAAAGGCACGTGTCAATTGTCTCACAATGACCATTGAGAAGAAGGTGGAAAGACTCATTACTCATGGGGACTCTTTGCACAAGTGTCCCACGAGTCACCTTTTGACCACATGAGATGGCTAAAGAATCCCCTAAATGATAGGCAAGGTGGCATGGACTAGGTCTCTTGAGGACATATGGTCATGAGACTAAGTCTCATAAGGCCACATACCCCTTCTTGACCTCTTAGAAATATGAATAATGGGTGACAAGAAAAAAAACCTAATTAGTAATTAAAATAAATTAATTATTTTAGCCAAGGTGATGTGTCATGTGACTTGGACTAGTGAGGTGGAATATAAGGACTTAGTCACAAGATGAATGTGTAACTAAATGATTAAATAAATCACTTAATAGGATTAAATAGAAAACTTAGGATAAGAGGAATAGACTAGATGAATTTACTAAATAAATTAAATAATTTACTTAGCAAATAGAAGAAAGACTATTAATTAAATAATAAATATTTAATTAATTTATCAAGCCAATTTTAAGTTTATATAGTGCTTCATATCCACATGCTTTTATTTCAGATCTATAATTATTTGCATGCATTCAATCATACAATTGATTGCATTTTCATGTTAGGGTATCACTCTATCACACATAAGGTACATTTAGGCATTTACTTATGCATTTTAGCTCATAGCAATTTAAACATACTCTATATTCACGGGCACTCCATATTATCTCTATCATAATGGTTATCCGTGGAGGTGAGAATCATCAAAATGAGGGGTTGACAAAGGAAAACCCCTATATAGCCACACTCACACAAAATGCCAAATTTGCAGGTGCAGATAGTCCTAAATCTGACTATAAATCCAGGAAGACCTTCCTGACAGAGAGATAGAGCCACACTGAAAATTTAAGCAGAAGAGTCTAGGAACAAGTTGACTTTCCGGGGACAAGTCACCCTTGCCAACTTGTCCCTCCCAACATTCAGTGAAACTTCAAGAGAATGTTGTTTCAGGTCCCTGTTTGCCAAATCTTCAGTTACAACAGGTATTGAGACTCTGATAGTCAGGAAATTCAAATACAAAGTACCATTTTCTTCATCTTATTTCCAAGTGCACTTGTTCTTACTTTTCTCCCCTACTTACTTTATTAGATTAGATATGTCATTAATATTTCATTTCCAAGTCATTGCAACAAAGGAATACAAACCCCGCAAGGCATAAATCTTGTATTGGGACCCTTGGTTGTGCTAATCAGATTTGCTTTGTGGTGATTTTTTATTCCAATGTATGTAAAATTTAGGATGTAATATCATCATAGCATTACTTCCCATTTCCCATTATACATCTAAAAACATAAATTTTCATCAAAATTTGATATATATATATATATATATATATATATATATATATATATATATATAACATTCTAAAAACATGAAATATCTATACTTTTCATTGTCAAAATAATCTTATATGCAACAATCTAACAATACCCTTTATCTATAATTTTCTTTATCACAATTTATGATATATATACACCATTTTAACACATGAAATATCCATCCCATCAAAATTTATCATAATTATAACAATTAAAAAACATGAAATATCCACATCATCAAAATTTATCACATATGTATAACAATTTAAAATCATAAAATATTCTCTTTTCCTCATCAAAATCTGTTATATATACAGTAATTCAAAAATATGAAAGATCTTTGTTTTTCTTCTCAAAGATTTTTTCATGGAATGGTTTTAACATTTTTTATACATCTGCTAAAGAGATAGCTTACATATAGTAAGTCCATGGCTTTTTATCATACTCATGAGCATGAAAAATTGCACTATTACTTTAATTTAAATAGATTTTGACCATCACTGTAACAGAGGTCTTGTTATATCTTTTGTTGTGTTCTGAGAAGTGATTGATTGCTCTTCTTCATCTGAAAATGTTTTTACAGAAATAATGTCTTTGCCCTTGCCCCATAGAACCAGGTACAGACCTCCAAATATCAACAGCACACCCAATGCACTGTTCAGATTATTAATAATACAATATCACAATATAAAACAAATATTAAAAAAATTATTTTCTGCATAAACAAAATATTAAAGAGTAAATGGGACATACTTAACTAATAGAGTTTAAAAAGATATTATGTTTATATAATTAAGTTGGTTTACTGTATTTAGACACAGTTTTTGTCTTATTATTTTATTTGAGAATGTTTTAATTCAATTTTCATAAATCAATTTACAAAACTTTACGGTAAGTAAATATTATATTTTAATAATTTATATGATTTTATATATTGATTTGATATATAAAATATTATGATATGGCTATTAAAATTCAATTGTAGTTTTGAATCAAATTTGTTGATTCTTGTTTTATGAGAGTTGTGGTTATTCTCCCCACAAAATGATACACAAAATGGCACATTTGCAAAAACACAAATCCAAATCTGCATAAGGCAATGTGTTTTCACTAGTTTTTTTTCATTTTTTTCAACATTGTGGAGGCAGATTATGAGGATCACAATAGTGAAATAGTGTGAAAATCCATCATGGTATGTAAGTTTTGGATTATGAGGAACAGACCAATGAAAATGGCGTGAAAATCTGTCCTGGTATGCAAATTTTGGGTTTCATACCTGTACTTTATTGCTATTCTATGTGGAGAATAACTGCCTCTTATCATGAGTTGTGATGCACAAGAACCTATATCTCATGAGAATGAATGGCCTACTTAGCACTTATTGCATCTAATTGATATTCACAAAAGAGAAACATTAGAGATCCGTTCTTGTAAATGACTACTTATGAAACATAGGTCAATGAGTTTCACTCAAAAACTAAGCAATTGAATTTTGAAAACTATTTTATTTAATTATAATCTTATTAAAAACTGTTTTAGGATATTTCCAAATAAAAAAGATAAAAGACAGTTAGCTGTATATATATAATTTAAACTATGTAACTTGAAAACAAAGCCTGACCTTCCCAGATGCAGGTTTTCCCCTAAAATGAAGGCTGATAAGATAGCAGAGCAAACAGTAGAGATAGGGTTGAATGTTGACACAAATACAGGTCCCCTTTTCTGAAGGCACCAAAGGAGCAAAGTAGCAAGCATTGCATGACCAAGGATTCCCTGCACATGTAAGCAATTTTGGTTCCTTACTTCCCAATTTGGCAGATAAAAATACGTGAAATGAAACCACTCAAATCAGAGCTTAAGTTCTGATATAACCAGGGGATCAATAACACTATTAACAAACAGGAAAGGGAATTTGGGTGGTAAGAGAGAATGAGAGTGGAGTACAGCCACAGATTGAAGGTTATGAAAGCAGGAATCAAGAGCCAGCTAAAACAAAATTGTATTCTTAAAATTCTAAGGTTTTGCTATGATGATGAGCAAGTGAGGCTTTTGAATTGTCCAAGTGTCAACTAGGACATTGAAAATTTATGTGGAAATTAACATTATAAAATTTCTATAATTTATAATCATTTGTTCATATATTTATTGATTAACTGTGTAAATTTTATTGTTGTCAACATTTTTTATCGAATTCTATGATCCATCATCAAAACATGAGAACAAGAGAAGAAGAAAATAAGGATATTAGCAGATCTAGATGATGAATCATGAAATTTGATCTGAAACATTAGCAACAATAAAATCTACAAGATTAAACAATGGAAGTACTGGCTACAAGGTCATGGAAACTAGTTCTTGTAAATTACTTACTGGTAAGGAATGGAGAATGGGTGGATCAGAGGAGAAGTTCATTTGTTTCACTCACCCCAAGCACAACAGTCACAACCCCACTCCAATCCAGAGACCATGATGATGCATCAACACCCTTGTCCAAAAATATTATCAAGGCAGCAGTTTCAGTGGAGCCCAGAAGTGCTGTGAGAGCTGACAGGGATAATGGGGCTGGAAAGCTTTTCATTGTCTCAGCCTGCATGCTCACAAATTTTAGTCAGAACTTAAGAATACAACTCTTATAACAAGAGGTTCATGAATGTGGCCAATGTTTCTGTTTCAGTAAGCCAAGACTAAAGGGAGAGAGAATGATAAAATCAAATAGAACCTGTACTATCATGGCAGATGACATGATTGTCACAGCTGTTAAGAGGTAAATGCATCCTGTGACAGTTTTGTCTGAATTCCCCTCATGTAGAAAGTTAGGGATAGTGTTTTCTGAATGAGGGTCTGATGAAGGCCAAAGCTCGCTTATAGCAGGACCACGGAGGAAACTCATGGCCATTGCTCCAGACACACAAAGCACTGTACCCACAATCTTGAATTGGCTACTAGCAGACTTAACGTCTACTTTCTCCATTCTACACAGCAAAAATTTAAGAACTACCAATTAGACCATAAAGCCCAGAGTATAAAAATTCAATCTTTCGAGAAGTAGAAAACATGATTGCAGAGTACTCACCCAAAAGCCCATGCCATGACGAAAATAATTGCAGGTGACAAATTGGGCATTGCTGAAGAGTAGGAAGGAGACGTTTCCTTCATGCCCATTAATAATAACGTTTGAAATGCACACACACTTTAATAACAGACACAAAACAGGGCATTAAAACTCAGATCTCTATTATTTTTTATCAATTTACAGAGAAACCTGAGCTACAGATCGACTCACCCGCCAAGAGAGAGCACAATCACTCGAGCCAACAGAGAGAAATTCACTTTGGACCGCTTGTTTCTGCAATTTTCCAACAGAAAATTGAACAGATTAAGTATATATCATCCCCTGAACAATCTCCAAGCAATATTATATCATCCTCTGAAATATTTCAAAGGCAAACCCCAATTGAAACAAAATACTTCACACTTTTTGGGAGAATTATACTGTTTAGTTCAAGATTAAATTCCCACATCTATTACACTGTTTGTGCAAATATATCCTCAAGAGAAGTTATAATGGAAAAGACTACTTGCTTTTCAAGGAAGAAGGCAAAAGGACTGAGAACCAGGCCCCCAAAGGCATTGCCATAAGCCACAAAAATCAAGGGATTTGTACCCTTTGCCAATTGATTTCCCATGAGAACAGAGATGACAGCAATAGAAATCTGAGAACCCACTAAGGAGACGATGATGGCTAAATCCTCTAAGCTAAGAGCACAGCCTCCCATGGTGTACATTTTTGCTTTCAGGAAGCTTTTTTACACGGTACAATGATATACCTACATACATTCAGATATTTGGTTTTCTAGCATATACTGGATAAAGTGGGAAAGCTTGCTACTTTAGTTTCCCTTCTCAAAATTGAATTCTCAATTCCATCCATGTCTTAATTCTAATTTCAAGTTCTAAGGTAGAGTGGCAGAATGCTCATTTTGGATCAAAAGTACAATTGGCCTATACCAATTCACCAATTCTCGTTTAACAATTCCAGGTCAATTCCAGCAACCAAATGGGACATCTTTTTTAAATCCTTAGAAGGATAACTTTTGTGATTAATTAATAGTATTTTATTAATTAATTATTTCATCTTTAAATTTTATTTTATTTTTTTAAATGTGAGGTATTATTAAAATGCTTTTGGATTAGGTGAGGTTTGTAGTTTTGTGGTCATAACACCACCACCATCATTTAACCAACATGTTATAGGATGAATCCAGATCTTTTAATTTTTAGTTGTTAACAAAATCAAATATATATTTAATGAGAAATGATCAAAGAGTATTAGATTGAAAAGTTAAATTTTTATTATAAATTAAAAAATATTAATAATATGATATAACAATATAAATATTTTCAAACAATATAAATATTTTCAAATATACATAATCTACAAAATTTTGTGACATATTGTTCTTGAATTGGATTGTGTGGTAGATATTTTTTGGATTGTTTGAAAACTTAACATACAATCTAATCTAAAAACAGTCACAACAATTTTAAATATTTATCATCACTTTCATGGTAATGCAATTCTATATAGTAATGTAAAATCTCATTATCTAAGTCATAATAATATGACTTATGTAAAGTCATATTAATATTAATTGCTATTCTTTCTTGTTTCCTATTATTGACATGTACTAATTTTTTAAATTATTTTCTATTTTATTTTTCTAAATTAACATGAAATTTTATGTTACATGAGCATCTTTCATTTTTTTGATTAAAAATAAAAGGATTTTCAAAGGGACCCCACCTCTTTACAACCAAACAAGAAGAGGCATATATCTCATAGGAGAGGGATAATAAACAAAAAATAATCAAACATAAGAGGATCGAATGTCTTTCATTAGTTATATATACTATGTACTAATAACTATAATTATTATTTATAAATTTATCTAACTCGTATATAATTTACATTAGATAATGTTTGATTCTTATTATTAGACGATATTTCATTTGGAATGTCCCTAGGGACATATATATCCCTTTTGGGAATCAAAGGCTCCATAATTTATACTCCAATGGTAGAGAGGATTCATCCGAAGATTGTGTACGATACTTAGGACAATATACCTCCAATTGGTGATACAGTCTAGGCCTCATCTTTGTGTATAACATGGATATTCCCTCTATTGATATCACTCCCTAAGGATTTTTTTGAAAAAAAACTCTTAGACATAAGTTGGGTCTCAACTAGTGTAAGGACATGCAACTTTGAAGAGATTCACAAGGAAATTTGTCTAAGCTAGAGCCTTCTCATTGGCCACCTTCATAAGAAAGCAGTATGTTCATCAAGAATACATATTACAACCCAAGTAACTTGAACATATCGCTTAAACTTAAGAAGAGTAATAAAACACCTAGAAACTACGAAAAGTATCGAGAATGCTCATCTGTCTCCTCTTAAACCTAAACTACTGGCCAATAGTGTTCCACGTAAATACCTTTTGTAGGGAAATGAGTTATCTTTGAGAAAAGTGTCTAGCCTTAAATTTAGCTTTAGCTTCCTTGAGTTCAAGGAATTTTAAAAATAATTTGGATCTTTATCCATTAATTTGAGCTAATGAAGTTAGCCTATTATATGAGTGCATGTTGTAGACACCTAAAAATCTTTTAGAAAATAAAGTATTTTTATTTTCTGAAAAATTTCTGATGACATCATCATTTATTAATTAATTAATTAATTTATTTTTATGCCATTAAATCCCTTTATCTTAATTAAAAATATTTAATTAAGAAATCCCTCCCAAAAATGTTTAAATCTTATTTAAACATTATTCCCTTATTTATTAATTATTTAATTAATAAATTGACCAAAAATTCTAAAATAAATAATTTATTTATTTTTTGCCCAAAACTTGGCCAATTTCCTTAAGACCACTAACCTCTTCTAGAATCTTCTAATCCTTCTTTAATTTCGATTAAAGGCTAATCCCTTCATTTCCTAACCCTAATCCCAACTCAAAATATTTAATTAAGATTAAATATTTATTCCTCATATTTATTAAATTCACTTTTAATAAATATTCTCAAACCTAAACCATGGAAATAAATAAATCTTTATTTATTTCCTAAAATCCATGTTTATCCTAAGGAAATTCTAGACTCTTCTAGAATTTCCTAACCCTAATCCTAATCCTAATCCCCCCTCCCTAATCCTGTCACATTCCCTAACCAAGGTTAGCAAAATCCTAAGCTTAACCCAAAGTCAACATACTTCTAGAAACTTTTCTTACATGCATTAAGTGCATTTAAGGCCTCCTTATCCCTCTTACATGCATTTATCATGCATTTAAGAAGCCCCTCACCCCTTTCTTACACCCTTTGACCTTAGGCACATTTCCCAAATTGTGCACATCCCTCCCATCTTTCAACCCAATGCCCTTGTGACACTTGTCACAAGGAGGTGGCCCTAAACTAACACAATCCATGTGCTCCCTTTTGAATGAATCTTGGCCTCTCTTGAGGATTTTGATCATGGCCATTCATTCCTCCTTCCCAAATCTTATAAATGCTCCTCATTTTCAAGAGCAAAATATCCATTCACCTTTAATTTTAAGCATTGTTATCATGCCCTTTTACTTCTAGCCTTAGCATAACCATCCTAATTTAGCTTATTTTCAAGCATTTTAGCTCATCCTAATTTAGTAATAATGAATTAACATATTTTATTTCCTCATTTTACATAGCATATCATCATCATCACATCTCTATTTAGTTAAAATCAATCTTAGCATAAGCATTATTGTAGCTTAATCTTCATTTCAACATCATTTGGATCCTTGAGGCCTTAGGGGCAAATCAGGTGTTCTATACCTATTTTGTGCCATTTTATGGGGTTTTCATGGATCTCAATCCGTCCTAAAATGCATAAGGAACATGCTCCAAGTGCTTAGAGAGCACACCCACATCCCCTTAAGCAAGAGCAAATCAAACAGTGCTTGGGTGCACCTGTTTTAGCTCAATCTGAGGTGGCTTAGTTTAGAGTTTTACTTGTTTTTGATTGATTTCATGCTAGACTAAAATCTAATCTTTGTTTGGCTTGAGTCTTTTCAAAACAGGTATCCTCAAAAGCCTTGTCCACATTTTGGCATGCCCGGTGGGACCCAAACCCACAATCACTTGATTATATCATGCTTTGTATTCTCGTATTTACAGGAAACAGATGAAATGTCGCCTACGCAAAGTTCAGTCACGCCTAGACACAGTTTAGTCATGCCTACAAAGAGTTTAATCACGCTTACTAGCCTTAAGCAATGTCTGAGCTAGCGGAGGATCGTTAGAATGTGATCCACATATGCCATCGTGGATTTCAGCTAGCACTTTTTCTGACTCCTCTATTTCTAGACACTTAAGGAGAGTTCCGTCTAGACCCTTCCTATACAAGTCACCAGAGACAAAGGCAAAGTGTAAGGGATGGTAGAAGGAATGGCGTGGTGGATTTGCAAGTGGAATATGAGGTGGAAGATATGAAAAGATGGCAGGATTGTAAGATTTGTGATCAGGATAGTGTAATTCATCCACCAGGAACTTGAAGCGAAATTTATGCTTTTTCATTTGTAAGATGGATGTTGAAGTAACCAAGGCATTAGCAACTTTGTTCTCACCTTTAGGAATAGGCTGAAATATGATAGATATGAGATCATGCTTGAAGTAGTGCACCATTTTTTTGTAGAGAATCAACTTGTCATCTTTTATTTGAGAATCATTATTTTTGAGCAGTTTTTTATTTTTACTTTTCTTAGGTGCGAATATCGGCACAATGTGGTTTTCCCCCTCCGACCATTGCTCTTTTCTTTTGACTTGATGACCGTGATGTTTGATTGCTGATTCAATCTTTTTTGGGGCTAGTTCGCTGGTGGAAGAAGTAACAGGTGTTGATGCAAGATGAAATGAAGTGACCAGTTCAATAGCATTTATGCGAGGGGTGTCATCTCTGGTAACAAGAGAGGTTGAGCCTATAGGGTAAGCTCCAAAAGTAGCTAGATCTAGACTTGTCATAGAAGAACCAACGTGTTCCACTAAGACAATACGAGGAACAAACTCATCAGACCCCACACAAAACCCATCAACCACGTTGGGATGGTTACTACAAGAATGAACCATATCAACATCCATATCATCAATAGATATACATTTTTCTCCCCAAAGAAGTGAAGTAGAAGGAAGATCATCTCCCATTTGAGCCATAGTGTGTAGTGGTGACTCATCTGTATCTGTGTCTAAATTACTGAGCATGGGAGTATTTCTAGAATAGCTTCAAGGATCACCATAGTAGAAGTGGAAGGTTTCCCATATGACCTAGGAGAAATAGGTATAGAAGCAAAGGAACCCAGTGTATATTCACCCATACCAAGGCTCATCATCTTAAGTGATTTCTCAGGAGTAGCTAGAGACGTACTAGGATCAACAGAAGGTTCATTGTGAGGAACAAATTTTTTAGTAGCAGCAAGAGCATTAATAGCAATAGTATGGTCTCCAAGAATCACAACTTCATTGCCATTGTACGAAAATTTGACGCATTGATGATAAGTGGAAGGAACAGCCTGCATGTCATGGATCCAAGGACGACCCAAAAGAATGTTATATGCGAGTGGGATGTCCAATACTTGGAAGTTAATATCTTTCGTGATAGGGCCCACTCAGACAGGCAGCGTGATAAGACCTTTGGAAGATCTTTCCACTTCATCATAAGCTTTTATAGTAATCTTCTTCTTGGAATCCACAGCCAATTATGACAAACCCAATTGTTGTATGACATTGAAAGAAACAATATTTAACCCTGCACCATTGTCTATCAGGACTCGGCGGACTCGGGTATTGTAGACTAGAACTTCAATGTGTAAAGCTAGATTATGTGGGTGAGCAAAAGATATGTCATCTTCTGTAGAAAAGGAGAGAGATAGTGGAGATGAAATGTGGTTGACCATAGCCTGAAATTGATCTGGATCAATGTCATTGGGAACACGTGTTGTACGTAGAGCCTCATCAAGAATCTCTCTATGCGAAGAGGATAACCGAAGCAACTCAAGGATAGATATCTGTGCTAGTGTCTTTTGCAAATGTTGGACAAGATCATAGCTAGGGGTGGCTGAAGGAGCCACTTGTTTGGAAGGCAAAGCTTGCTTGGGATCTTGCGCAGTTTTAAGGACAATCTTGGCTTGCCCCCTAGTAACAGCATTCAGTGTCTCACTTCGGGAAGATGAACTTCCATGTGTTTGCAAGACTAACTTTGGCTTACCATGATTGATGTTATTATCATCTTGAGACCTCATCAGTAGAACACTCTCAATGGGCTCTACCATGTTAATCACAAGCGTATTAGAAGGATACGTGTAATTGATCTTTGCATCATGATTCTTCTTATGTGTTTGAGAGGTTTCCCCCTTATCATGCTTAGGTAGAGGATCTTTGAAAGCTGTGTGATCAGAATTTTTAGTTAAGCCATCAGTGGAGATTGTGCCATTCTCAATAAGATCCTGAATATCATCCTTAAGCCTAAAACAGTTGTCTGTTGGATGTCCCTTGTTTCTGTGATAATGGCAGTAATGATCCTCTCTCCACCAATCAGGCTTATTTATCGGATCCCAGTTACCAGGTTTATCAGGAAGCGTAAGATATCCATTGTCAACCAAAGTCTTAAGGATCACATCGTAAGGTTCTGCCAACTTGGTATAGACTCGCTTTCGAAATGACTTCTTAGGCTTATCTGCATATTGAGGTTTAGGAGCATTGTGAGTGTTACTAGCTTCTTGTTGTTTTGCTGCATAGATAGCATTGGAGAGATTGAAAGCGGGCTCTTTAACTTTAGGAGCATCAACAACCCCATCATTAACAACATACTTGTTCTTATTCCAAGGTTTGTTCTTGTCTTTACCATTGCCTTTAGCATCTTTATTAATAACAATATCCCCTTTTCTTATAGCTACATCCTCAATCCGATATGCACTTTCAACCATGTCATGGAAGGAGGAGAATAATTGCTTCCTTAGATCATAAAATAGCTCAGGCACAAGTGTGTTGACGAAAATGTCAATCTTCTCTCTTTCAGGTAGCTGACGAGGATATCGAGAATACAATGACCTCCAATGTTGTAAGTAAGTTGCAAATGGCTCACCTTGATGTTGTCTTAGATTACCGAGATCTATCAGAGTGACATGTTGTTGGATGTTGTAAGAGTACTGCTCGGTAAATCGCTGAGCTAACTCATCAAAAGTCTTAAGCGGTGGTGTCAATTTCGCAAACCATTCCAAAGCTTGGCCTCTTAAGCTTTGAGGGAATAAGCGTAGAAGATATGTGTCTTCATGAAGAAAGTCCATACTAAGAGCATAAAAATGATGCACATGGTCATGAGGGTCACCATTTCCATCATACTTGTCATATTTAGGAACCTCAATATCCTTAGGAAATGGGACCATGTATAGATCTTTATCAAAAGGAAGAGCACAAATTGATTCTACAAAAGAGACCTTTGGAGGCTCTCTTTCTAATGCCATTTGGGTAAGGCGTTGATTTATCTGATGTAATTCTTTTTGAAGAACTTCCAATTTAGTTTTTACTCTTTGTTGGACAATTTGTCTGACATCATAGCCGGGAGGAAGCTTGTATCCTCTAGAAGTCATATATTGAAAATATTGGTCGCCATTACGCTCTAAAAGCTTATGCATCATTCATTGGAAATCCACATCTTGTTCACATCTCATAAGATCCTCACTAGAAATCTCATCATTAGCCTTTGCCTCATGTTGAGAGGGAGGAGGTCTAGGTGGTGAAGAAGGCATAGCAAAAGTGGTTCTTGGAGGAGATCTTGGTGGCGTATTGTTGCTATTGTTGCCACTATTAAAAAGAGGTCTATGCTCATGATTACTAGTCTCAGGTTGCTAATGAAATGTCCCTCTATAAGCCATGCGCCTAATAGCATCCATCCTTTGTTGATTGTGTTCTTTTGCTAAGCGTGCTTGGTTATCCTTACGCTCAAAGTGTTGTTGCAAGTGTTGAAACTTTTCTTGTTCAGTCAAAGTGAGTGAGACACTGTCTGTGTTTTTGGGGGTCTTGAATGTGGAAAAGAGGAAACCTCCTTTATACCACGATGTAGCCTTAGAATTCTCAGATTGGTCAGAACTAGAACTATTGTTGCTAATGGGTGCTTTTGAACGTCTAGTTGGAGAAGGTAACTGTGTATAATTGAACGGAGGATGACTCTCCTGCTCAAATTGAGACCGAGTTGTAACCGGCATGAAAAGAGATGTTGGTTGACTAATAGAATGAGACAAAGTTTCTTAGATTTGAGATAACCAAAGCTAATAAAGATCACTTGTCAAAGTAGAACAATAGAGAGATGGCTCGTCAAAAGTGCTCAAGCACTTACAACAATCAATTGACTAAAGCCGACCAATGAGCAAGAAGCTCAATAAGCAAGTAGCTAGAGAGGTAACCGTGATGAGACAAGTGATCAAGAGTAGCATTCGTTAAACTCAAACCCAACAGTTTTAGCTCATTTGTTTTAGTCTAGAACAAATCTAAGCATGTAGATAACAGACCAGTTTCAGGAAAGAACAGAAAAAGACACTCTACGCCAAGTTAAAGTGCAAGTTTAGCAACTCTGAATTGCAGCAATGACAGGACAACAAAAAGATTCTGGGTGATACTTTCCAGGCAGACAGGGCGATACTTCTTAGTTTGGGCAATACTTCACCCCAAGCCAGGCGATAGACTATAGTATGGTTGGGCGATAGAATCCAGGCTAGCCGGGCGATAGTCCAGCAGGAGCGAACTATCGCGCGATATATCTCAACAAAGCGTGTGATAAAATAGCATGGCACGAAGTATCATAGTAAGGCGTGTGATTCTGTTGCAGAATTGGGTGATTCTTTGACCAGTGAACATAAAATTCTCAGTTTTAAAGCATTTTGATCAAGTTCAAAGGTTGGATAGTGCAATTTCTCAGTTTGACAAGAAGTAACAGTAAATAAAAGATAGGTTTGCAAACAGTAGGTGATCAAACATGTCATAGAACACTTGAAACAAGGGCAAAAGCAACCTTGCCAAGACAAGCACTTGTGATATCAAAATAGAAAACCTTATGAACGCTACCATGTGTTTGAATGTTGAGAACGTTTACACTGGTATAGCACAATCGAAAACAATTCAAGCAATTACTACCTAGAAGGACAAGGCTCATTACTTAGCAACGTGGCCCACAACTTGATGCTCCCTTGCCTCACACCAAGTGGTTGCCCACAAGAGATATTGGCGTTGTCATGGAGGTGTCAGAAACACAACCAAAGGAACACATATGGTGAGTGTCTTAGGGTGATCCGGGTAATTCCACTTGGATCAATCCTTGCACCAAGAAGCTAAGTGGCTAAAATAGGGTGGCCTCTATCTAATAGTTCATAGTAAGGGTTTTCGTTCATAGCACCCCTCTTGCTCCTCATAAAGGACTAGGACCTCGCGGCCTCAAGAGTACCTTAAGCATTCTTTCTTAATGCTTTCCTCATGGTCACAATCCCACAAGTTACTCACATCAAGCGAAGATAAGTACTATGTCTACCAAGGTTTTGTGTCCTCGATAGCCTTGAGATTATAGTGAGTTGGAATCACTCGCCACCAAGGAAAATGATGACAAGGTTTTCCCCACTTGGGTCATTCCTCTTGATTGCTCAAGAGCAAGCCCGCTAAAGGATCCTAAGCTAAAAAAAGAGTGGATTAATTTTTGAGGTTCAAGGTTTTTGGTTCACCACAAGGGTGAAGAGCATACTCCCCTATCTCAAGAATCTCTCCCAAACACACCAAGCAAAGATTCAATTACCCCCTTGCTTTCAAAATCCCAAGATGGGTCAAGATTTCTGTTTCACCACAAGGGTGAAGAGCATACTCTCCTACCACCTCAAAATTTCTACAACAAGGTATTAAGTGCCTATGAAAGGAAACAACTAGTATATGCCACACTTAATAAAGAAAGCAATTAAACAAGCACTTGATTTGGTTTTTATGCTTAGGGCAGCTCTGCAAAAACCATTAGTAGCCCTCTTTGACATGTGATTTTAGCAAATTTCAAGCAAGAAGCACCTACAACCACAACTTGTTAGACCAACAAGAGTTAGGAGAATCAAAATCCAAAATCTAACAATGATTAGTACATGAAAAAATCAATAATGTGCAAAAATAACTGATCAAATGATAAAATTTGAAAATGAAACCATCATGGTTGGATTAGGCTCGGAAAGACCTTTCCAACAATATATCACACTTAAACTTTTGATACCATTTGCAAAATTTCAAAAAAAATGGGCACCCGTTTTCCAGAGTGGAAAACGCTGGAAATTTTCAAAAAATTTCAAAAAGTTAGCTGAGAACCTGAAACTTGCAAGATAGATAAAATAGCTCAAAAATAGCTCACTGCCAAGTACAGACACATTATCACATGATACTTCACCCGACACTAGGCGATACTTATCAGTTCGCGCGATATTTCGCCTGACACCAGGCGATATTTCGCTCGAGACCAGGCGATATTCTCTACTATAGCCAGGCGATACTTCCGATAGGTGAAGTATCACACGCGCATATAGAGGTATATCACACAATATACTAAGAAGTATCGCGCGATATTCTGAGATAGAAAACCAGAGAACAAAAAATACCCTAAAAACTTGCCAAAAAATTGACAGCAATTAACAAAAATGCAGAATTTAAAGGACAAAGTCTATCTACTCCACCCCATGGTGGGTGCCAAAAATGTGTGCTATAAATGTGTCACACTTCTATGGATCATTACATACAAGGAGACTCAAGAATGAGCCCTCACAAATCGATCCATAGCTCCCTAGGCATGGAGTGCAAGGGTTTTAAGAATGCTTTCAGCTAGAGCTATTTAGCCTATAACCTTGCTAGTAAACCATGCAATGGGAGATTCAATGAAGACAAGGGCAAGAATGCCAATATCCTCAAGAATCAAGAATGAAAATGCAATGCAACTATACTAGAAATGGAAATGCAAGCTAAGCTATGAAAGGAAATATGCAAGTGTTACAACCCAAGCTAATTAATCTATGTGAGCTAATCTAGAGCATAGAAATGAAGCTAATCTAAGAAAGCATAAATATGAAGCTAAGCTAAGAATGCAAAAATGAGATGTAGATGTTAAGAATGCTCCAAATCTCCAAAAGCTCCAAAGTGTACCTAGAAATCCTGCAGCATAAAGTTAGCATAAAAAGTTGGGGATCTAGAATGAAGAAGAGAGCTCTTCTTTTATAGGAAATGAGGAGGAATGGACCATGGAGATTAAGAGGCAAAAGATTTAATCAATGGTGGAGCTTGAAAGAGGAGCAATCCATGTGCACACATATCCTCCAATGGAAAAATAAGAGTTGACTTTTGTGTCCACATGAGACAAAAAGTGCTTTTTCCCTTTTTATAAAATAAGAATAATGTTTTATTAGTGCAACTTAGGATAAGAGGAAAAGTGGAGGCTTTTATTTATTTAAAAGGGGAGGAAATATTCCTTTTAATAAATAAAGACTTAGGATAAGATGGTTAGCCCATAGAAAATAATCGAATAAATGATAAAGCTAGGATTTGACCAAGAATAAGCAATTTATGATTTAGCAAAAGGGGCTAATAGTCTAGGTGACCATTTTTAGGTGTATACATTTGCCCCTCTTTGACTAATGTGTGATCGATTTGGAACACATGCAGTCAAAGAATGAAGTTGAAATGTGAGATCGATTTGGGATCACAAAGCAACTCAGATCAGCCAAGAAAGCAAGAGATAGCCAAGAAAGCAAGCAGATAGCAATCTGACTCCAAAGAATGAAGTGCAGAGAGATAGCAAATCCTGCATGATCAGCCTGGTAGCGATAGTACTGAACACTTAGGAAAGAGATAGCCAATAAGATATGATGTGTCTGCCCCCTCGGGATCGAAAGTGAAATCTAAGTAGAGGGAAAGCAGAAGCAAGAGCAGCATGATCAAATCACTAGATATCATAATCAAAGAAAGAGAATAGAATAACCATCAAGCAGTGAAGATATGCCCCACACATGGGACCTGGGGCACGAACCAAGCAGTCCCTCAACCCGAAAACACCATGGAGGGGAAGAATTTGAACTTGGGATTTGAAAGTGAATGAAAGACTAGAAGTTTGAAAGAGATGGGGATGAAGAGGTGAAGAATGCCCCAGCGAAGATCGAAGGATCAGGCCTCAAAAAGGTTAGCCAACTGCGCAGAAGAGGGGGAAAAGGTGATTTGGATGATCAAGGTGAACTTGGATTTCAGTTTCGATCCCGAAACGAAGAGAAAATGATGTGATATGAAAGATAAGAAGTGAAAGAAATGATCAGGAAGAAGTGAAAGGTGAGCGCAGTTGATTAAAAAGTCCATGAAAGATGAAAAGGAGAGCTCTCTCCATATGCAAGATGCAAAACTAAACTAACATGAACCTAAGAATGCAAGCTACATGAAACATGGTTTACTTGCAAGGTTACAATGCTAATAGACATCTAATATTCATCATCGAGCATTATTGGTAGCGTCACAAGATCATACAATACACACTAGCATAACTATGTGGATCTGAATATGATCTATATCAGATAGAAATGTGGAAATCTCACCTAGGCATCAAAGACATGTAGGTCAAGATGACTAGTGCAGTGAGATTACCTAAGTTTGATATAGCAAGATTATGCTCGCATCGAGACACAAGAAATTCAAGATGACTATAAGCATGCACTTGTGAAACAGTCAAGGATAATACCTTGTAGGTCCATAGTGTCAAGTAAGACCAGCATAAATGCTCATGACAGTTAGGACCAACAAAATATACCCACAAGCAGAAAAAGAAATAAAACATGTTCTCATTCCCTCAGTCTTCTAGCTATGCATCATCGAAAATGATCATAGGGGGAGAACACTCAGCAAAGAAAGCATCATAGACAGCACACAAAGAAATAAAGCCAAGCAAGTCTCAGCGAGTCAAATGTTTAAGTGCATGTGTGTAGGTCATAGAGTCAAACTTTGAGTATCGCATCTGCTAGTGAGAAATATTGCATCATCTAGACTGTGGGTAGGATATCTGATAAATGTTAAGAAACACTTGACGCTAGGGTAGTGTTGAAAAACACAGTTGAGATGGTGATGAAAAACACCATTTGCAAGGTGCCTACGAAACCCAAACGCACAAAGAGACCCAAGATAAGCTTAAAACAACGTATGCCCCCTAGACTAAGACAAGAGTCAATTCCAGGCTAAGAGAGGCAAAGAGAGAAGTGGAGTGAAGGAGCGCCACGCAAGACTTATAGACATAGGTGCAGAGGGTCTCAACCAGCGCCTGTTTCTAGGTTTTCACCACTTGATAGATTTTTTTGCAATTTTTTCAGGACTTTTTATAATTTTTTTTGTATTTTTGCTACCAAGGAGCCTTTTTCCAGGTTTTCACTGAGGCACTTTTTCAATTTTTTCAATTTTTATTTTTTTTATTTTTTTGGGTGAGACATCAAAGTGCCTATTGCTAGGTTTTCACTAGGATGCTCATTTTTTTTCAGTACTTTTTATGCTTTTTAGGATTTTTTCAGCATCATATATGAATTCTTTTGGTATTTTTTTAGGATCATAAAATATGTACAAAGGATGCCCCAGACAGAAACGGACATCAAGAATCTGCTTCCTCTGATGTAGAGAACTGATAGGCCCCAAGCCCAAATGCTACAACTGTGACAATAGGAGGTGTCAACCAGTTTGACCAATAATAACCAGCACTAAGCAATGTCTGAGCTAGCAGAGGATCGTTAGAATGTGATCCACATATGCCATCGTGGATTTTAGCTAGCACTTTTTCTGACTCCTCTATTTCTAGACACTTAAGGAGAGTTCTGTCTAGACCCTTCCTATACAAGTCACCAGAGACAAAGGCAAAGTGTAAGGGATGGCGGAAGGAATGGCGTGGTGGATTTGCAAGTGGAATATGAGGTGGAAGATATGAAAAGATGGTAGGATTGTAAGATTTGTGAGCAGGATAGCGTAATTCGTCCACCAGGAACTTGAAGCGAAATTTATGCTTTTTCATTTGTAAGATGGATGTTGAAGTAACCAAGGCATTAGCAACTTTGTTCTCACCTTTAGGAATAGGCTGAAATATGATAGATATGAGATCATGCTTGAAGTAGTGCACCATTTTTTTTAGAGAATCAACTTGTCATCTTTTATTTGAGAATCATTATTTTTGAGCAGATTTTTATTTTTACTTTTCTTAGGTGCGAATACCGCCACAATCTGGTTTTCTCCCTCCGACCATTGCTCTTTTCTTTTGACTTGATGACCGTGATGTTTGATTGCTGATTCAATCTTTTTTGGGGCTAGTTCGCTAGTGGAAGAAGTAACAGGTGTTGATGCAAGATGAAATGAAGTGACCTGTTCAATAGCATTTATGCGAGGGGTGTCATCTCTGGTAACAAGAGAGGTTGAGCCTATAGGGTAAGCTCCAAAAGTAGCTAGATCTAGACTTGTCATAGAAGAACCAACGTGTTCCACTAAGACAATACGAGGAACAAACTCATCAGACCCCACACAAGACCCATCAACCACGTCGGGATGGTTACTACAAGAATGAACCATATCAACATCCATATCATCAATAGATATACATTTTTCTCCCCAAAGAAGTGAAGTAGAAGGAAGATCATCTCCCATTTGAGCCATAGTGTGTAGCGGTGACTCATTTGTATCTGTGTCTAAATTACTGAGCATGGGAGTATTTCTAGAATAGCTTCAAGGATCACCATAGCAGAAGTGGAAGGTTTCCCATATGACCTAGGAGAAATAGGTATAGAAGCAAAGGAACCCAGTGTATATTCACCCATACCAAGGCTCATCATCTTAAGTGATTTCTCAAGAGCAGCTAGAGACGTACTAGGATCAACAGAAGGTTCATTGTGAGGAACAAATTTTTCAGTAGCAGCAAGAGCATTAATAGCAATAGTATGGTCTCCAGGAATCACAACTTCATTGCCATTGTACGAAAATTTGACGCATTGATGATAAGTGGAAGGAACAACCTGCATGTCATGGATCCAAGGACGACCCAAAAGAATGTTATATGCGAGTGGGATGTCCAATACTTGGAAGCTAATATCTTTCATGATAGGGCCCACTCGGACAGGCAGCGTGATAAGACCTTTGGAAGATCTTTCCACTTCATCATAAGCTTTTATAGTAATCTTCTTCTTGGAATCCACAGCCAATTATGACAAACCCAATTGTTGTATGACATTGAAAGAAACAATATTTAACCCTGCACCATTGTCTATCAGGACTCGGCGGACTCGGGTATTGTAGACTAGAACTTCAATGTGTAAAGCTAGATTATGTGGGTGAGCAATAGATATGTCATCTTCTGCAGAAAAGGAGAGAGATAGTGGAGATGAAATGTGGTTGACCATAGCCTGAAATTGATCTGGATCAATGTCATTGGGAACACATGTTGTACGTAGAGCCTCATCAAGAATCTCTCTATGCGAAGAGGATAACCGAAGCAACTCAAGGATAGATATCTGTGCTAGTGTCTTTTGCAAATGTTGGACAAGATCATAGCTAGGGGTGGCTGAAGGAGCCACTTGTTTGGAAGGCAAAGCTTGCTTGGGATCTTGCGCAGTTTTAAGGACAATCTTGGCTTGCCCCCTAGTAACAGCATTCAGTGTCTCACTTTGGGAAGATGAACTTCCATGTGTTTGCAAGACTAACTTTGGCTTACCATGATTGATGTTATTATCATCTTGAGACCTCATCATTAGAACACTCTTAATGGGCTCTACCATGTTAATCACAAGCGTATTAGAAGGATACGTGTAATTGATCTTTGCATCATGATTCTTCTTATGTGTTTGAGAGGTTTCCCCCTTATCATGCTTAGGTAGAGGATCTTTGAAAGCTGTGTGATCAAAATTTTTAGTTAAGCCATCAGTGGAGATTGTGCCATTCTCAATAAGATCCTGAATATCATCCTTAAGCCTAAAACAATTGTCTGTTGGATGTCCCTTGCTTCTGTGATAATGGCAGTAATGATCCTCTCTCCACCAATCAGGCTTATTTATCAGATCCCAGTTACCAGGTTTATCAGGAAGCGTAAGATATCCATTGTCAACCAAAGTCTTAAGGATCACATCGTAAGGTTCTGCCAACTTGGTATAGACTCGCTTTCGAAATGACTTCTTAGGCTTATCTGCATATTGAGGTTTAGGAGCATTGTGAGTGTTACTAGCTTCTTGTTGTTTTGCTGCATAGATAGTGTTGGAGAGATTGAAAGTAGGCTCTTTAACTTTAGGAGCATCAACAACCCCATCATTAACAACATACTTGTTCTTATTCCAAGGTTTGTTCTTGTCTTTACCATTGCCTTTAGCATCTTTATTAATAACAATATCCCCTTTTCTTATAGCTATATCCTTAATCCAATATGCACTTTCAACCATGTCATGGAAGGAGGAGAACAATTGCTTCCTTAGATCATAAAATAGCTCAGGCACAAGTGTGTTGATGAAAATGTCAATCTTTTCTCTTTCAGGTAGCTGACGAGGATATTGAGAATACAATGACCTCCAACGTTGTAAGTAAGTTGAAAATGGCTCACCTTGATGTTGTCTTAGATTACCGAGATCTATCAGAGTGACAGGTTGTTGGATGTTGTAAAAGTACTGCTGGGTAAATTATTGAGCTAACTCATCAAAAGTCTTAAGTGGTGGTGTCAATTTCGCAAACCATTCCAAAGCTTGGCCTCTTAAGCTTCGAGGGAATAAGCGTAGAAGATATGTGTCTTCATGAAGAAATTCCATACTAAGAGCATAAAAATGATGCACATGGTCATGAGGGTCACCATTTCCATCATACTTGTCATATTTAGGAACCTCAATATCCTTAGGAAACGGGACCATGTATAGATCTTTATCAAAAGGAAGAGCACAAATTGATTCTACAAAAGAGACCTTTGGAGGCTCTCTTTCTAATGCCATTTGGGTAAGGCGTTGATTGGTCTGACGTAATTCTTCTTGAAGAAGTTCCAATTTAGTTGGTACATTTTTTGTTGGACAATTTGTCTGACATCATAGCTGGGAGGAAGCTTGTATCCTCTAGAAGTCATATATTGAAAATATTGGTCGCCATTACGCTCTAAAAGCTCATGCATCATTCATTGGAAATCCACATCTTGTTCACATCTCATAAGATCCTCACTAGAAATCTCATTAGCCTCTGCCTAATGTTGAGAGGGAGGAGGTCTAGGTGGTGAAGAAGGCATAGCAAAAGTGGTTCTTGGAGGAGATCTTGGTGGTGTATTGTTGCTATTGTTGCCACTATTAAAAAGAGGTCTATGCTCATGATTACTAGTCTCAGGTTGCTCATGAAATGTCCCTCTATAAGCCATGCGCCTAACAGCATCCATCCTTTGTTGATTGTGTTCTTTTTCTAAGCGTGCTTGGTTATCCTTATGCTCAAAGTGTTGGTGCAAGAGTTGAAACTTTTCTTGTTCAGTCAAAGTGAGTGAGACACTGTCTGTGTTTTTGGGGGTCTTGAATGTGGAAAAGAGGAAACCTCCTTTATACCACGGTGTAGCCTTAGAATTCTCAGATTGGTCAGAACTAGAACTGTTGTTGCTAATGGGTGCTTTTGAATGTCTAGTTGGAGAAGGTAACTGTGTATAATTGAACGGAGGATGACTCTCCTACTCAAATTGAGACCGAGTTGTAACCGGCATGAAAAGAGATGTTGGTTGACTAATAGAATGAGACAAAGTTTCTTAGATTTGAGATAACCAAAGCTAATAAAGATCACTTTTCAAAGTAGAACAATAGAGAAATGGCTCGTCAAAAGTGCTCAAGCACTTACAACAATCAATTGACTAAAGCCGACCAATGAGCAAGAAGCTCAATAAGCAAGTAGCTAGAGAGGTAACCGTGATGCGACAAGTGATCAAGAGTAGCATTCGTTAAACTCAAACTCAATAGTTTTAGCTCATTTGTTTCAGTCTAGATCAAATCTAAGCATGTAGATAGCAGACCAGTTTCAGGTAAGAATAGAAAAAGACACTCTACGCCAGGTTAAAGTGCAAGTTTAGCAACTCTGAATTGCAGCAATGACAAGACAGCAAAAAGATTCTGGGCGATACTTTCCAGGCAGACATGGCGATACTTGTTAGTTTGGGCGATACTTCACCCCAAGCCAGGGGATAGACTATAGTATGGTTGGGCGATAGACTCCAGGCTAGCCGGGCGATAGTCCAGCAGGAGCGAACTATCGCACGATATATATCAGCAAAGCGTGTGATAAAATAGCAGGGCGCGAAGTATCGCAATAAGGCGTGCGATTCTGTTGCAGAATTAGGTGATTCTTTGACCAGTGAACATAAAATTCTTAGTTTTAAAGCATTTTGATCAAGTTCAAAGGTTGGATAGTGCAATTTCTTAGTTTGACAAGCAGTAACAGTAAATAAAAGACAGGTTTGCAAACAGTAGGTGATTAAACATGTCATAGAACACTTGAAACAAGGGCAAAAGCAACCTTGCCAAGACAAGCACTTGTGTTATCAAAATAGAAAACCTTATGAATGCTACCGTGTGTTTGAATGTTGAGAATGTTTACACTGGTATAGCACAATCGAAAACAATTCAAGCAATTACTACCTAGAAGGACAAGGCTCATTACTTAGCAACGTGGCCCACAACTTGATGCTCCCTTGCCTCACACCAAGTGGTTGCCCACAAGAGATATTGGCGTTGTCATGGAGGTGTCAAAAACACAACCAAAGGAGCACATATGGTGAGTGTCTTGGGGTGATCTGGGTAAGTCCACTTGGATCAATCCTTGCACCAAGAAGCTAAGCGGCTAAAATAGGGTGGCCTCTATCTAATGGTTCATAGTAAGGGTTTCCGTTCATAGCACCCCTCTTGCTCCTCATAAAGGACTAGGACCTCGCGGCCTCAAGAGTACCTTAAGCATTCTTTCTTAATGCTTTCCTCATGGTCACAATCCCACAAGTTACTCACATCAAGCGAAGATAAGTACTATGTCTACCAAGGTTTTGTGTCCTCGATAGCCTTGAGATTATAGTGAGTTGGAATCACTCGCCACCAAGGAAAATGATGACAAGGTTGTCCCCACTTGGGTCGTTCCTCTTGATTGCTCAAGAGTAGGCCCGCTAAAGGATCCTAAGCTAAACAAAGAGTGGATTAATTCTTGAGGTTCAAGGTTTTTGGTTCACCACAAGGGTGAAGAACATACTCCCCTATCTCAAGAATCTCTCCCAAACACACCAAGCAAAGATTCAATTACCTCCTTGCTTTCAAAATCCCAAGATGGGTCAAGATTTCTATTTCACCACAAGGGTGAAGAGCATACTCTCCTACCACCTCAAAATTTCTACAACAAGGTATTAAGTGCCTATGAAAGGAAACAACTAGTATATGCCACACTTAATAAAGAAAGCAATTAAACAAGCACTTGATTTGGTTTTTATGCTTAAGGTAGCCCTGCAAAAACCATTAGTAGCCCTCTTTGACATGCGATTTCAGCAAATTTCAAGCAAGAAGCACCTACAACCACAACTTGTTAGACCAACAAGAGTTAGGAGAATCAAAATCCAAAATCTAACAATGATTAGTACATGAAAAAATCAGATAATGTGCAAAAATAACTGATCAAATGATAAAATCTGAAAATGAAACCATCATGGTTGGATTAGGCTCGAAAAGACCTTTCCAACAATATATCACACTTAAAATTTTGATATCATTTGCAAAATTTCAAAAAAAATGGGCACCCGTTTTCCAGAGTGGAAAACGCTGAAAATTTTCAAAAAATTTCAAAAAGTTAGCTGAGAACCTGAAACTTGTAAGATAGATAAAATAGCTCAAAAATAGCTCACTGCCAAGTATAGACACAGTATCGCGTGATACTTCACCCGACACCAGGCGATACTTATTAGTCCGCGCGATATTTCGCCCGAGACCAGGTGATATTCTCTACTATAGCCAAGTGATACTTCTGATAGGTGAAGTATCATGTGTGAATACTGAGGTATATCACATGATATACTGAGAAGTATCACATGATATTCTGAGACAGAAAATTAGAGAATAAAAAATACGCTAAAAACTTGCCGAAAAATTGACAGAAATTAACAAAAATGCAAAATTTAAAGGACAAAGTCTATCTTCTCTGCCCCACGGTGGGTGCCAAAAATGTGTGCTATAAATGTGTCACACTTCTATGGATCATTACATGCAAGGAGACTCAAGAATGAGCCCTCACAAATCAATCCATAGCTCCCTAGGCATGGAGTGCAAGGATTTTAAGAATGCTCTCAGCTAGAGCCATTTAGCCTATAACCTTGCTAGTAAACCATGCAATGGGAGATTCAATGAAGACAAGGGAAAGAATGCCAATATCCTCAAGAATCAAGAATGAAAATGCAATGCAACTATACTAGAAATGGAAATGCAAGCTAAGCTATGAAAGGAAATATGCAAGTGTTACAACCCAAGCTAATTAATCTATGTGAGCTAATCTAGAGCATAGAAATGAAGCTAATCTAAGAAAGCATAAATATGAAGCTAAGCTAAGAATGCAAGAATGAGATATGGAATGCAAGAATGAGATGTAGATGTTAAGAATGCTCCAAATCTCCAAAAGCTCCAAAGTGTACCTAGAAATCCTGCAGCATAAAGTTAGTATAAAAAGTTGGGGATCTAGAATGAAGAAGAGAGTTCTTTTTTTATAGGAAATGAGGAGGAATGGACCATGGAGATTAAGAGGCAAAAGATTTAATCAATGGTGGAGCTTGAAAGAGGAGCAATCCATGTGCACACATATCTTCCAATGAGAAAATAAGAGTTGACTTTTGTGTCCATATGAGACAAAAAGTGCTTTTTCCCTTTTTATTAAATAAGAATAATGCTTTATTTGTGCAACTTAGGATAAGAGGAAAAGTGGGGGCTTTTATTTATTTAAAAACGGAGGAAATATTCCTTTTAATAAATAAAGACTTAGGATAAGATGGTTAGCCCATAGAAAATAATCGAATAAATGATAAAGCTAGGATTTGACCAAGAATAAGCAATTTATGATTTAGCAAAAGGGGCTAATAGTCTAGGTGACCATTTTTAGGTGTATACAGGTATAACTGGTCTAATGCATAAAGATCTTCCATTCAGAAAAAATCATGATGCACTCAATGTTTCCTCAAAGACAAAACAAAGGTCATATACCAAGGACCACATTGATGAAACAATGAGAATTGTCCATAAGGAAGATGCACCCAATGCAGCAAGTAGGGAGTTATTACATGATCAAAATCAAGTGTTTGATACAGGAAAAGATCAATATTCAATTTTGGGGGGCCTGGGACCACCCAATCTTACTTTGCATCAGATTAAGTATGGATACTTGGTCCACTTCTCCAAAGATAGCTGGAATCTCGCTATGCTCACAGAGAGCATACGTCCTCAGAAAGAGCCTATTGGAGCTCTAAATTTTGGGTAAATTTTGGAGTCCTATATAGTGATAAAACCCTAAAAATGGACTCTTAAACTCCATGCCCAATAATTAATGATGGAGTACATGAAATAAGATGAAAAAATTATATTAATTTTCAATTAAAAAGTTGAGAGATTAAGGAAGGAAGCTCTGTGACAAGAACAATCAAAATTCTGTGATCAAAGCCTTCAAAAAATGGTGGAATTTTGACCTACTGCAAAGATGATGCCAACAAAGGATGAAGATGGTTGAATTTTAAAAATATAAAAATGACCTAGTTCGGGAAATCAAATTTCCTATCTCCAATTAAAATATTAGCTTTCCATGAGGTGTTTTGGTTTTTTGACCAGACCCAAATCTGAAAGTTAGGTAGTTATTTTTTAGTTAGTCTATTATTTTTTCAAAATGATTTGTAATAAGGGTTGTGTCTTTTCACCCTAAAGAGGTGTGAAAGCCACTCAAACACATATATATACATAATGTAAAATTTAGAGAGAGGGGACAATACAATTAAGATTTTCATAGAATAGAATTTGATCACAACTACAATATGAACTCTAATGTACTATTTTTTCAACATTAATAAAGATAAGTGCTCTTCTTTTTTATTTGTGGTTATAAGTTATATGTTTTCAATTAGTCTTTTAGATATTCTATTTTATACAGTGTTTCATTATGTTAAATTCCCTAAGTATCATAATTCAAAATTAATTTATATAGTTTAAAAATCAATTGAAAGATCTATGTATCTTCTTTAGAGAGAGGGGACAATACAATTAAGATTTTCATAGAATAGAATTTGATCACAACTACAATATGAACTCTAATGTACTATTTTTTCAACATTAATAAAGATAAGTGCTCTTCTTTTTTATTTGTGGTTATAAGTTATATGTTTTCAATTAGTCTTTTAGATATTCTATTTTATAGAGTATTTCATTGTGTTAAATTCTTTGAGTATCATAATTCAAAATTAATTTATATAGTTTAAAAATCAATTGAAAGATCTATGTATCTTCTCTTATTTTTATCGGTCTCTTAATTTGAGTTAAATTCAATAAGATTAGCTATATAGATTGATTTGAATTATAAGTCAAGTGGAAGCCTATGAAGTGATGGTCTTGTCTTATTAAAGAAAGTTTTTGAAACCGTCTCTGATCATAGGTAGGATTGAAAGTTTTATGACTCTATAGCCCAAGTATTTAGAAGGCACTGATCTAACTATTATTTGTAAATTGTCATTTGGTTCATACTTTGTGGTTTGTAGATTATATAATAATTATTTCAAAAACATTACTTTTGAGTCCTTAGTTTAATCCACTTTAGTCAAGATTTATAAAGTAGAGATTATGAGGAGATTTGTGATTTCCTCAAAGGATCATTCACCACCTTTGGAGGAACTTTGTTTCATGTATTCATTTGAGCAACACAGAGAATTTGATAGTTCAAAGATAATTTAGGCCTACCAGTCTTGGCTTGATTAAGCCAAAATTACAGAGGTATCATTATACCTGTCAGTTGGCCAAAAGAAAATTCATCATTTTTGGGCACCAACATGACTATTTTGACATGAAAGGCTTGGACCCAAAATTATGCACTCATAGGATATATCTAAAAGAAGACAAACCTCCAGTAAGGCAATTTCAAAGGTGAGTGAACCCAGCATTACGAGAAATCGTTAAAATAGAATTGCAAAAATTCCTCAATGTTGGATTCATTTACTCCATATCTGATAGTCAGTGGGTTTCTCCATTAGTGATTGTGCCAAAAAAGAGAGGCAAATGGCATGTGTGTGTGGACTATAGGGAACTCAATAATGCAACTGAAAAGGACCACTTCCCTCTTCCATTCATTAACCAAGTATTGGACTCCTTAGCAGGAAAAAAGTGTTTTTCATTCCTAGATGGGTATAGTGGGTACAATCAGATTTGAATCTTTCCAAATGATCGGGAAAAGACAACATTCACTTGCCCTTGGGGGACTTTTACTTATTCAGTTCTTCCATTTGGTCTTTGTAATGCTTCAACAACCTTTTAGAGAGTAGTTATCAGTATCTTTGCTAACATCTCTCATGACTATATGGAGATCTATATGGATGATTTCACAACATATGGTGAAACTTATGAGGAATCTTTAAACAACTTAGACAAGGTCCTAAAGAGGTGTGAAGAACATAATTTATCTCTTAACAATGAAAAATGCTTCATGATGATGCAAGAAGGGATAGTACTTGGCCACTACATATCTGCAGCAGGAATCCAAGTGGATCTGGCCAAAATTGAAGTCATTCAAACCTTCCTACACCAACCAAGAAAAAATATGTTCAAAGTTTTCTTGGACATGCAGGCTATTACAGAAGGTTCATAAAAGATTTCAGTAAAATGGCCAGTCCCCTTCACTCTCTTCTTACTAAAGAATTAGAATTTACCTGGACCCCAACCTGTGAAGAGGCCTTCCTGCAACTAAAATAAGTCCTTACAATAGCACCGGTCTTACGAGGACCAAATTGGGAACTTACATTCCACATACATACTGACAATTCAAATCATGCCATAGGAGCCATGCTTGGCCAAAAAGATGACACAATAGAGCATGCTATATACTTCATCAGCAAGAATCTCCAAGGAGCTGAATTGAATTATACAGTCACAGAAAAGGATCTTTTGGCAGTCATTTATGCCCTCAATAAATTTTTCCACTATATAAAATGGTATCAAATCTTTGTGCACACTAACCATGAAGCCATTAAGTACCTTGCTAATAATCCTCCAATCATAGGATGACTAGCTAGATGGCTTCTATTATTACAGGAATTTGATATCACCATAGTGGACAAGCCAAACAAATCCAACATGGTTACAGATTTCCTCTCACGACTGTAGAACAAGGATGAACCATAGCTAATTGTTGATAGCTTCCCTGATGATCACCTATTCTCTATTTCAGCCAAAACTCCTTGGTATGTAGATATTTCCAATTACTTGGTCTCTCAAAAGGTGCCTCCCTATTTCTCACCAAAAGAAAAGAGACTCCTCATAGAAAAAACTTTCAATTTTTCATGGATTGTTGATTGTCTATTCTATAATGGGCTTGACCAGATATTGTTAGAAAGTGTGTAAGGGAGGATGAAACCTATGACATCCTCCATGCATGTCATAATGAGCCTTATGGAGAGCATTTTGTAGCCAAGCGAACAACCATGAAGATATTGAACACAGGATATTATTGGCCAGCCCTCCATAGAGACGATGTCAACTATACATGGAAATGCGATTGTTGCCAAAGGATGGGATGACCAACAAAATCTGATGAAATGCCTCTTTTTCCATAGGTGGTAGTAACTCTATTTGATAAATGGGGATTAGATTTTGTAGGACCCATTACTCCATCCTCAAATGACAACTCCTACATTCTTGTATGTACTGAATATGTAACTAAATGGGTGGAGGTATGTGCTATGAAACATGCTAGAGATAACAAGGTTGCTAAATTTCTATATGAAGAAATCTTCACAAGGTATGGTGTCCCAAGAGAATTGGTTACTGATCAAGGTGCTCAATTCAATGCTGATTACTGCACTTATGAATGAATATAGAATTCTCAACAGGGCATCAAGTCCATATCATCCACAAGCAAATGGGAAAGTTGAGGTTACAAATAGGGAAACAGAGACCATCTTAACCAAAATTGTGTAGCTGCATAAAAACACTAGAGCACAAGGTTACAAGAAGTAGTTTGGGCATATATGACAACCTGGAAAACCACAACTGGTTTCACCCCCTTTGAGATGGTTTATGGAAAACATGTTGTAATTGTAGACACCGAAAAATCTTTCAGAAAATAAATTATTTTTGTTTTTCTGAAAATCCTTGATGACATCATCATTTATTAATTAATTATTTATTTAATTAATTAATTTATTTTTATGGCATTAAATCCCTCTCTCTTAATTAAAAATCTTTAATTAAGGAATCTAGCCTAAAAATGTCATTTGGACATTATCCCTAATTTATTAATTATTTAATTAATAAATTGCCCAAAAACCTCAAAAATAAATTAATTTATTTTTAATTTATTTTTTATCCCAAACTTGGCCAATTTCCTTAAGACCACTAACCTCTTCCAAAATCTTCTAATCCCTTCTTAATTTCGATTAAAAGGCTAATCCCATCTTTTCTAACCCTAATCCCAAGATTAAATATTTAATTAAGGTTAAATATTTAATTTCCATATTTATTGAAAATACTTTAATAAATATTCCTAAGACTTAGGCTTTTGGAATGAATAATCTTTTATTCCATGAAACTAAGGAGAAATCTAGACTCTTCTAGAATCTTCTCAAATCCACCCTCTTCACCCATCCTAATCCTTTTCTTTGTCCTAATCTAATCCTAATCCTACCCTTAAACCTTTGTGCAATCCTAACCAAGCTTAAGACTTTCCTAAACCAAATCAAAGTCTTTCCCTCCAAATATCTCAACCACAAAGCATTTATTGCTTCCCCAAAGTCTTCAAAGCCTCTTAAAGCCCATTCATTGCTCTTACAAGCATTTATTTTGGAGAGTTATGAGCTTGGAGCCCCCTTTGTTGACTCTTTTTTGCCCTTCCCTTCATCCACTCACCTTGTGACATGTGTCACCTCCTGATTGGCTGAGAACTAGCACAATCCATGTGCTTCCCTTTGAGTGAATCTTGGCCTCTCTTAAGGATTTCAATCCTGGCCATTCATTCCTCCTACCCCAAGCCTTAGAAATCCTATAAATACCCTCACTTCCTAAGGCAAATCATCTCTCAACTCTCAAACTCAATAGCAAAGTTATAATGCCATTTTCATTCTAGCATAAGCATAAGCTCATCTTTTTTAGATCATTTTCAAGCTTAAATCACATCTAAATTAGCTTAAATGGATTAACATAGATTCATTTCTTGTTTTAAATCTTAGTTCAATCATTTAGCTTTGCATATTTGTGTGTTCTTGAGGCCTTTGAGGCAAAATAGGTTCCTCATACCTATTTTGTGTCATTTTGGGTCTTCTTGATCCTCAAATCATCCATCTTGCATGCTCCAAGTGCTTGAGTTTGCACACCCACATCCCTCTATATCTAAGCATATCAAACGGTGCATGGGCACATCCGTTTTAAGCTTAAACTGAAGTGGCTTTGATTTTAGTTTGTTTACCTTTGAATTTGATTTGATAATATGCTATGACATTTGTTTGTCTTTGGCCTTCAAAACAGGTTTAGGTGCACTCACAAATCCTAGTCTACATTCTGGCACGCCCGGTGGGACACAAACCACAATCATTTTGATGAAATTACACTTTATATGCTTTTTTTTTGCAGGAAATAAAGAAATGTCGCCTTCATGAAAAGAAATGACGCCTACAGCAATTAAATGTCGCCTTCAAACAAAGAAATGTCGCCTTCAACAAAAGAAATGTCGCCTACAAGGAATTCAGTCACGCCTTCATGAAATGAAATCACGCCTTTGAGGAAAGAAATGACGCCTATGAGCTCTATTTTCACGCCTGCATAACTGAGATTTTCCTGTGATTGACAATTTCTATTCCGTCCCAGATTTCTTCTTCTGTCGCCTGCATTTAAAGAAATCACGCCTGTAACAAAAGAAATCACGCCTGTGGTTTTTTATCTATCGCCTTTTGAGGTACAGAATGTCGCCTGTAGGAATTGAATGTCGCCTCTGCACTTTCCAGCGTCGCCTATAAGCTGGACAGTGTCGCCTTTTGTCTTTTGCTTGGGACTGGTTTTTCATTTCTTTTACAGCAAAGGTCAAACTCAATCTTGAATGAAACTTAAGGAAATGAACTTAGGTCCTAGAGTGTCATTGTCAATTTGAAAAGCAAACCCAATCTTGAATGCACTAAAGGAATAAACAACTCTATTCCCTATCTCATTTCAAATTCCAAAGCAAGCAAACAAATTCAATCTTGAGTGATCTAAGGGACAAAACAAAGCTTTTTCAAAGTTCTTAAATCAACTCGCTAATCAAATCTTGAATGCACAAAAGGAAAGAACTTGCAACCGTTCAAAGCATTTACATTTTGAGGAAAAGAACAAATCAAAAGCTAAACACAAGTGTCTTCATTTCAAAGTTCAAACAAACTTAATCAAATTTGGGAAAATGAACAAAATCTGCTTGATGTGCATGTAGGAGTTTTTCAATTCTTGCATAATCCTTGTTAGAGTAAGCAACGTGGAACATTTGAACTTGGACAAGTTCACTTGTTCTACTTTTAGCGAGGCCTGTCCTAGGAGAAGCGCTTCCTCCTCGGAGAACGACCTCAAACCGGTATCCCCCCCGGCCGGTATACAAATAAGTGAATACCAAAAGAATCACTTACATCTCCTAATCGCCGGGCGTTCGTGCCAAACACGTGTCTGGGGATGGTAAACATTCCTCTCCCCCAGCATAATTGGCAAGGCTCTTAAGTGAGTCACGGATGATCAGCATAACCGGGTATGGAGACACCACAGAACTATTAAAAACTTGATAAACTAAAGGCTACCCTATCTACATCCGAAAGTATCAAAATCCTTGTGCAAGGACCGATTCCAAGGGGTTTACCGGGTCGCCTCAAGATTACTCACCATTTGTATTCCCTTCTAGGGGATACCAAGCTGTGGGCAAGCGATTTTGATACTCACCTTCCTTAGGTAGATCTGTTTGAAGTGCTTGACAGTCAAAGACTCCGTGAAAACACTTGTTGAAACATACACTTTCAAAGCTTTGTCAGAGTCAGTTGCCTTTGTTTGTATCCCGCAAGGTTGCTTTGTCCCTTGCGGAGATTGCTTTGACTTTAACTTTTGCCATTGGAAACCTTTGCCTCAAAATCAGAAGCCTCTTTTTCAAGTTATGCCCAGCAAGAGCAAACATCCTAAAGCGAAGTTGCCCAAATCCCAAGCCTATCAAGAGCAAAAAATTATCAAGAAGAACACCAAGACCTATCAATCCATTATCCAAGAAACCCAAGCAGAAGAGAAGTCCCAAGCCAGACTTGAGAACATTGCCCATAACGCCCGCATCAAACAGTTCACCTTCCGTTTCCGAGTTAACCATCACTTTGTCAACCTTGAGCCAGAAGATTAGCCAATTCCTTATTCATGTCTTGTTCCATCTTCAGATCTTGAAATCTTGTCTCAACAGCCTTGCATCTTAGTTTCATCCTAGTTTCACCCTTTGCATCAGCATCAAAACCTTAGTTGCATTTCAAAACATCATAAAGTTGCATTTGCATTCATCTTCCTACCAGCATTCTAGAATCAGTCCTTGTCATTTGCACTTGCATCATCCTTCTAGAGCATTGTCCCTTCACCCTTCAATACCTTTTCCACCAGCATCCCCCCATCAGCTTTCCATATCTTTTCAGCAGATCCATCATCCTTGTTCCAAATCTAGAGATCCACCAACACTTAGTGTTCTACCTTTTGAGTTGTTCCTATCCTATATCCAAGATCAGAGACCATCATCTTCTTTTTTGGCACAACGTGTTGTCATAAAGAAATCAAACCTTGTCCTTGCATAGCCATCATCTCGAGCAAGAGATTGGAGTGCATTGATAAGAAACTTGTTGACCGAAGATCATCAGTCTATCCTAGGTTGACCCCATCATATCTCTGATCCTCCATTTGGGAAAAATAGCAGCTCATTTGTTGACCACTCAGTAATCTTTCACCAGCTTTCCACCAGCAACCTATCTTTCCTCCTCTATCTTAATCCATATCAGTTCCATCCAGCTTCCATCATCGCCATCTTGATCCATCCTTGCATTGCATCCTAGAAATTCATCATCTTTAGAAGTTCATCAACTTTGCATCCATCAACATCTTTTAGCCAAACATCTTGCATACATTTAGCACTTGCATCTCCATGCCTGTTGAGACCAGATCTCGGAAAAGAAGAAGCATGAATCCTTATCCACCAACAACCTCATCCGATCCCAACCTTTTCACCAACGTCATGATGACCTACAATTCCCAAATCCAAGCCAGTAACCCATGTGAAGATCCAAATATCCCTTCATCCCCGTTAGCAATCCAAGCATTTGAAAATCTTCCAGAAAGCCCACCAGCAACCAATGCCCTTATACCGCAACATCAACAAAGCACGTTTGTTCACTACCTACCAGAAAGTACCTCCATCCCACCATCTCTCTATCCACGCATCCCCATCAAAACTATCCAAGTTCCAGCCCAAGCGTATTCTCCATTTGTCCAAACATTTCCCGATCCTATCATGCAAACACCCCAAGAGCTTTCCACCATTCCCCTTTTCTTGCAAGGAAGCCTCACCAATCCCGCAACACAAGCTGCAGCGCCATCTGCTCCATCTCATACCCCTTTTGCTTCATCATCTGCTATGGCTGCCCAAGCCCAAATCCAACACTTAACCCAAAGTCAGCTTCCACCTCTCACACAAGCTTTTACACCGCCACCATCCGCAAGTCAAGCAACGCCTTTCACCATCAAAGGAGCACCGTCACCCTTCACCCCCCAAGCACCCGTACCTTCTTCTTTGGGGTTAGCGCAATCGCTTCCTATTCCAACCTCATCTTTCTCTTGGGTGTTTCCTTCATTTTCCTCCTCACAAGCATCCGCTCAACCACAACCTCAACAAGCTCCTTTCTCCCAACCATCATTCGTGTCCCAAGCTCCCGTTGCTCCTACCATTCCATCATCCGCTGCAGTGCACCCTAACACAAGCTCTCAATGGGGCCTTACGCAAGAAGAAATGAAGGCATGGGGGATCCCATCTCAATCCCCTACATCTATGGTTGCAAGTCAACAAACCGCCTTTGCCCAAGCAGCACAGCAGCAACTACCCCAAACACCGCCGGCTTCAAGCTATTTATCCCAAATACCTTCCAGCAAGTTCCACCACTTCAACAGCCAACTTTCCCCAGCTATCTTACCCCATCACCCTTTGCTTCTAGCTTCCCCACATCTGTTCCACCTCTAAGTAACGCAGGCATACACCCAGCTTATATCAGCCAAACCCAAAGCCAACCTCAGCAACTACCACCATCATACCCGCAAGCAACATCATTCCAACAGCATCCCCCACAGCAACCACATGTCCCCTTTCAGCAAACAACCATCATTCCTCCACAACAGCAAGTCCCTTGCTATCAGCCTCAGCAACAAATCCCTATCATCCCCCAGCAACAACAAGTTCCCACCCATCAGTTACAACAGCAAGTCCCAAATGCCCAATATCAGCAAGCAGTCCCACAACAACCGCCAGTTCAACAACAGGAAGCAGCCCAACAACATCAAGCGATTCCATATCATTTACCACAATATCCCCCTATGCCACACCAGCAATATCCCCAACAACCATTGCCCCAAAATCAGTTCCAAACCATTTATCCACAGCAAGCACCATATCCAGTTCCACAGCTTCCATCACAAGCAGAGGTTCCAGTTCTCTCGCCACTCAATGCTGAGTGGGAAGCAATGAAAAATGCTCTAAAAGAGCTACAAAGTGGAACAGAGAATAAAACCTACAAGTTCGAAGAGGTGTGCTCATATCCCTTCGATCGGTCCATAGCAACTATCCCTTTCCCCAAGCATTTTGAGATGCCCAAGTTCGACAAGTATCGGGGGAAAGGAGATCCAGTAAACCATATCAAAGAGTTCTACATGGCGTGCCAAGAAGTGGCTTACAGTGATAACTATCTCCTGCGCCTGTTTCCCAAAAGCTTGGGAGGAACTGCTGTTGAGTGGTTTTACAAAATACCACATGGGACAATAAACACCTTTGCTGAACTCTCTGAGAAGTTCATCACACACTATGCCCATAATGTGGAGAATGAGTTGTCCTTGCTAGACCTATGCAACTCAAAGCAGAAAGACGGAGAAAGCCTTGCAGAATACTTGCAAAGATGGCAGAATCTTACAACTAGGTTATCATATCAGCCGCCAGAGAAGCATCTAACAAAGATCTTCATTGATAACCTACATCCAAAGCTATCCCATCACATGCGAATGAACTGTCTCCAGACATACCAAGACATCAAGAGCAAAGGCATAGGCATCGAGAAAGCTCTCCTAGACGAAGGCACTATTCGTCACTTCAAGGATGATTCCAAGAACAAACCCAACAATGATAAATCCCGTTACTGGAATCGTAACAAGAATGTTGTTACAGATGGAGCCACTGACACTAAAAATGTACAATTCGTTGTGGCTAGTCCTACACCAGCTCAAACATACCAACCGCCACAAGCGCCCATCTATCAGCAACCACTAGCTCCCGCATATCAAGCACCTATTTATCAGCAGCCTCCTCAAGCTCATCAACCATCTGTGCAATAGTATCAACAGCAATACCAACAGCAACAGCCAGCACGTCAAGGCAATCCTGTTAACACAGTTAATGTTGCCCCAAGGCAGAACAAACCCAACAATCAGAACAATCCAAAGAGGACTTTCACACCTTTGGGTGAGCCTCTGGATCAGATCTTTTATCGGCTAGCCAAGGCAAATATGATCACATATCCGCCCATCCCACAGAAGGATGACAACGCACCAAAGTCTGATTGGTATAAAGAACATGAATACTGTGATTACCATCGTGTGAAGGGGCACACAACATTAAAGTGCATGCGGCTTAAGCACTACATCCAGGATCTCATTGATCGCAAGGAAATCCAGGTCGATGCACCAACTCAAGCTTCACCCAATGCCGGTTTGCAAATATATCAAAATGTGTTCCCTCAACACGATACCGGGAAGAATCAAGCCAATGCCAATCAGCCCCAAAATCGTGGCAAAGGCAAGCAAGAAGATCACACAGCGGCCTACATCAACTATGACAAGTATGTCGGATGCATAACTCAAGTTGAGCCCATCCAAGATGAGCCCACCATCAATACCATCCACGTCAGAGGGCCGGATCGACAATGTGCTGCAACTACCCGCAGTGGTAGGATAACTGTTGCCGGTGCTCCTCCGAGGTCAGCTGCTCCTCCAAGGCCAACATCTACTGCATCCACAGCACAGTCTAACACCAGGCCAGCATCAAATGCACGCGCAACACAACATAATGCACCAAGAGCACAATACAATATCATAGAGCATCTTGGGAACATGCCGGCCCAAATATCTATCTTGGATTTGCTCCGCACATCACCCATCCATCAGGAGATCCTGGACAAAGCTCTAAAAGAAGGCCATGTCCCCACGGACATTAACACAACTCAGTTTGAAACTCTTGTGGGACACCTATCAGCAGCATGTGCCTTGTCCTTCAAAGAATCTGATATACCAGATGTTGCTCTTGACCATACTCTCCCCCTCCGCATTGCTGTCATGGTCAGAGATTTTGCCATCAAACAAGTTCTGGTGGATAATGGCTCAGCCCTCAACTTGTGCACATTAAAATTCATCAAGAAGATTGGGTTCACAGAGGCCGACATACAACATGAGCAAATCACTATCAAAGCATATGATAACTTGGAGCGTACCTCTGAAGGTACTATGACTTTGCCTATCCAGCTAGGCCCAGCAACGCAAGATACTCTCTACCACGTTGTTGATCTTGACCTACCGTTCAATATCCTCCTCGGTCATCCATGGATCCATTCCATTAAGGCCGTACCATCTACTTACCATCAGTGCATCAAGTTTCCACATCAAGGCACTGAGGTTACCATCCACGCTGACCCTAACCCCTTCGCATACTGCCTTGCGATGGAAGCATCTTTCCCTCATTCTACTCATTGTCCTGGAACCGATATTGGTACTTCTATTGCTAGCTCATCCCGATCCCATCGCGATCCAGAGACCATCCTTTCTTCCACCTTATCATCCATCAAGATCAACAACCAGGGTTGTGGCGAGTACAGCCTCAGTGATGCATTTGCTGTAGGAGCTCTTCCACGTGATCCACATACTCAAGGGCGCCCAAGTTGTCAAAACAAGCCTGCTGAGGAACATTATAAGCTCAAGCAAATTGGAAACATGACTTTTGAGTCTCATGGTACCATCAACAGCAAAGAAATGGATCCAGATATTAACAAATGGTTATACAAAGATCCCCCATCACGTGACACACAACTTCTTGAGTACTTCAAAGAGAAATATCCAATCCCCTACAAAAATGTCACAGAACAATACAACTATCAAGGTGGTGGTCTAGGACCACAAGAGGACGGAAATTTGTTTCCTATCATACCATCCCAAAATCCAGAACAGCAAGGACTTGGCTTTAATACCCCTCGCCTGCTTGAACAAGAGCCCAATACCACAACTGCGGACACTAACATGACCAACGTAAACTTTTCGAATAGCCAGGATGACCTTGTGGAAATCGAAGACATCCCCGAAGAGAAAGACATCCGATCCTACGACGATATCTTTGCCGATGACACCCTCCTGGGGACTTCTGTCCTCCAACAACTCTCCATTAACCTCATAGATCTTCCCCTCACAAACCCCGACCTCATAGATTGGGACCAACCAAGCATCGCACACATCGACGAGTTCCAAAGCGCACAAGCACTCCTAGAATTCATGGGGGCATCAGGTCCAGCAAGCTATCAGGATCCAACATCAACCTCTGTCTATCAGCTTCACCCAGAAGGATATTTTGGGGAAGAGGCAAGCTTTAGTCGCAAAAATGAAATAGCAAGAGAACATCATGAGTCTTTATGTGAAAACCCCCTTGGGGCACATTCTGATTCCAAAATAGTAAAAATAAAGGGCGTATCTTCTAGTGAAAACCTGGCAATTCAGGCGCTAGAAGATGAAGCCTTGCCTCTTCCCCCTATCCACGATTATAGACCAGAGCAGTCGCCAATCATCATAGAGGAGACCAAGCCAATCAACTTGGGAACAGAAGAATGTCCAAAGATCACCTATATTGCAGTCAACCTAACAGAAGGAGAAGAAATCGCTCTCAGTGCCTTGCTCAAGGAATCAGTTATCAACTTTGCATGGTCATACGCCCACATGCCTGGGCTTGATCCTAATCTTGTCGTTCATCATCTAGCAGTGGATCCTAATATCAAGCCAGTGAAGCAAAAGCTAAGGAAAATGCATCCAAAGGTAGCATTGCTCGTTAAAGCAGAGCTTGAGAAGCTCCTCCAAGCTAAGATCATCAGAGCAATAGATTATTCAGAGTGGATCTCTAACATGGTGCCCGTCACAAAGCCTTCTGGCGACATCAGAATATGCATAGATTTCAGGGACTTAAACAAGGCATGTCCTAAAGATGACTTCCCATTGCCAAACATAGACATGCTTGTAGACCTCACAGCGGGTCATGAAATGCTATCACTCATGGATGGCTTTTCAGGCTACAATCAGATTCATATAGCAGAAGCAGATCAACATAAAACAGCATTCACAACCCCATGGGGTACCTTTTGCTACAACATGATGCCATTTGGGCTAAAGAATGCAGGAGCAACATATCAGCGAGCAATGACAGCGATCTTCCATGACATGATCCACAAGATCCTTGAAGACTATGTGGATGATATCCTTGCAAAATCCAAAACAAGGGATGAACACCTCAACATCCTAGAACGTGTGTTTGATCGTCTGAATCATTATGGCTTAAAGCTTAATCCTAAGAAATGTGTCTTTGGTGTTACATCTGGCAAGCTTCTAGGCTTCATCGTCTCTAGACGAGGCATAGAGATCGATCCTAAAAAGGTAAAAGCAATAACGGAGATGCCTCCACCAAGAAATCTCAAACAACTCAGAAGCCTACAGGGCAAGCTTCAATCAGTACGGCGGTTCATCTCGCAGCTAGCGGATAAGTGTCAACCATTCTCACATCTCTTATGCAAAGACACCAACTTCAAGTGGGATCCCATATGTCAAAGAAGCTTTGATAAGCTCAAGGAGTATCTAGCTAACGCTCCAATCCTAGTACCACCAGTTCCAGGATGCCCACTCATCCTTTACATCTCAACAACAACTACAGCACTAGGGGCACTCCTAGCACAGCATGACGATGAAAATAGAGAACGAGCTATCTACTACATCAGTCGCACTCTTGTGGGCTATGAGCTTAACTATTCACCCATGGAGAAAGCATGCCTAGCAGTGGTCTTTGCCACTCAAAAACTTAGACATTACATGCTTAGCCACACAATCAAGCTCATATCAAAGGTGGACCCTCTTAAGTATCTGTTATCAAGGACAACCCTCACAGGCCGTATGGAAAAATGGGTCATGTTACTCAGCGAATTTGACATTCAGTATGTAGATCGCAAAGCAATCAAAGGGCAAGTCATTGCCGATCAACTAGCAGAAGCACCACTGGTGGATGCCTATCCACTAATCATGGAATTCCCCGATGAACATCTGTGCATGATTGAAGAGCAGCCCATGTGGAAATTATACTTTGATGGTTCCAACACATCCCATAGCTCTGGAGCAGGAATCCTATTCGTCACACCTCAAGGTGACTATATTCCAAAATCATTCAAGTTGGGATTCCCCTGTACCAACAATATTGCAGAATATGAGGCACTCATCTTAGGTCTCAAAACAGCTATCCAATGGAACATCACAGAACTACAAGTCTTTGGAGATTCACAACTCATTATCAAGCAAGTCCTTGATGAGTATCAGACAAAGGACGACAAATTGCTACCCTACAAGCAACTGGTGGATAAACTGAAAGAGCATTTCCTACATCTACAATTCAATCAGATCCCAAGGCTTCAGAACAAAGCAGCAGATGCAATGGCAACCATCGGATCCTTATTGGAAATACCACGAGACGCATCACAGTATGAATTTCTAGTCGAGCAGCTACATTCACCAGCTTATGAGAACGCCGATGCAGACATGGTGTGTGTCTTGGTTGGTCCTCAATCCCCATGGTACCACGACATCCATGCATATCTAAAAAATGGTATCATATCTCCCCATCTCACCAATAACCAACGCCAAAACCTTATTCGCAGAGCTTCCCGCTACACTCTTGTAGCCAACACCCTATATCGTCGTGGGTATCATAATGTCCTATCTAGATGTTTAGATTCAAACGAGGCCGTCCTGGCCTTACAAGAAGTTCACGCTGGAATTTGCGGTGCCCACACAAGTGGCATGGTTCTAGCAAAGCAGCTGCTTAGAGTTGGATATTATTGGCCAACAATGGAACATGATGCGTGTGAATTTGTCAAGAAATGTCTCCCATGTCAACAGCATGCCAATTTGATACATGCACCAGCACAGGATCTACAGCCTATTGCACCACCGTGGCCTTTTTCATGTTGGGGCCTCGACCTCGTTGGCTTGATCACCCCCCTCTCTTCGGATGGACACAAGTATATCATAACAGCCACAGAGTACTTTACCAAATGGGTTGAAGCGATTCCGCTCACCCTAACTACTGGCATCCAAATATCCAAGTTCATCCTCTACCATATCATTTGCCGCTTCGGCATACCATCTACCATCTTCACAGACCATGGCACACCTTTTGAAAACCAGCATGTGGATGATCTGTGTGCCAGACTCCACATTCATCACCGTTTCTCCAGTCCATATTTCCCTCAAGGAAATGGCCAAGCTGAGGCAACTAACAAAACTATCTTGAAAATCCTCAAGAAGGTTGTCAATGATTCTGGTCGTGACTGGCACCTCCAAATCAATCCTGCCCTTTGGGCCTACCGCACTTCTTATCGCACTCCCACAGGCACCACCCCATACTCCCTTGTATATGGTGCTGAAGCTGTTCTACCGATCGAGGTTGAGCTCCCATCCTTGCGCGTCTCCATGAAGAACTATATAACTGATGAAGACTATCGTGTGGCCCAGCTCACACAACTAGATCTGCTAGATGAAAAGAGACAGCAAGCCTATGATCACCTGGTTGCATACCAGAATCGACTCAAAAGGAGTTATAACAAAAAGGTCCATCCTAGACAATTCCAAGTCGGTGACATGGTCCTTAAAGAAAATCAGAAGGTCCTAGCAAATAGAGAAAAGAAAGGCAAGTTTGAGCCTACTTGGTTGGGCCCCTATGTTGTCACCGCATCCTTTGGCTCCGGCGCCTATCAGCTATCAACACCAGAAGGCGAGCCCTTGAATGATCCTATCAACATCATCCATCTGAAGAGGTTCTATGCCTGAACCTGATCCTGCATATATCAGAAAATCCAAAAACATTCAAAAAAGCAAAAAAAGCAAAAAAGTAAAAAAAGAAAAGAGAAAGAGAAAATAATCGTCCAACGGTGAAAACTTGGCAATTCAAGCGCCTTGGACAAGTATGTTGGTGAAAACCTGGTAAACAGGCGCCAACATAGTAAACTGAGCTATTTATCTATTCAGTTGTCCTTTCAGCTACCGTCCTCATCCTCCATCCATAACAGATCTCCCAGCAGTTCCATCTCCCCTATCTTCCACGCATTCAGCTTCCATCTTCCTCCAACCCATCTGCAATCCACATCCTATCCAGCGTCTTGTACCATAGCCTTTTCCCTTGCCTGTACATCGCATTCCTCCTTGTATTTATCCTTCTTGTCTCCGTCCTAGTGAGAGTCCCGCTGAGTGTGATCTTCCTATCCCCAATCCTGAGCTTCTGTACATATCCCTTGTGCATATCGTTCCTCCTTGTTGTACATAACCTTTGTCCGTCCTGCAGCAGCATTTGATCAAATATCTTGTCCCATCCCCAGCCTCACAAAACTTTTGGTCCCACTCGGGTCTTGTGCTTCAGCAACATCAATTGTCGGCTTATCCTTGCTCATCCTGATTATTCCTTGAACTTCAGCTTTTGCCAGCGAACAACTACACTTATTCTCTCACCAACCCATGGGTCCTTGAGGATATATCATTCCTCCTGTCTGACCTAATCTTCCATCCTGGTCCTTGAGGATATATCGTTCCTCCTGTCCGACCAATCTTCCCACCATCAATCAAACTTAATCTCTCTCCTTGGCAAAGGATGTCTTTTTGGAGTTATCATTTTGATCTTGGGTTTTGTCCTTTGGGTCTTGTTAATCTTTTTGGCTTCTCTTTATCCCACCAGGGTCACCACGATTCTTTATATCACGGTGTGCTGCGTGTGCGGATAATCTGGGGCAAGGTCTTTTGATCTTTCGCTTCTGCCTGTGAGTCAGTTGTGTGTTTGTGGTTCCTTCAGCATCGGTTCTGCCATGTCGCCTCTATGCTTCATGTGTGATGTTGGGGCAACCCTGTGTGTTTGTTTAGCGTCAGTCCTCGTCAGTCCTCTGCAACGCTGGTGACAAGGCCTCGTGATCCCAGTATCCTTGGCAGGTCTCTAACATTGCTATATTAAATCTAGGTTGTGCACTCCCGTTTGCACTTGGAGCTATTTGGTCCCTTGCATTTATCATATAGATTAATCTTGCATCTTTGCATATAGCTGCATCTTGCATCTTGCATTTCCATCTCGTCTTGCATATCATCCATATTTGTTCTTAGAAGTGAGGTTATTTATCTCCCCTTTCTTCCTAGGCCCTTCCTTCCTCGTCCCACCGGGCACACTCTGTCCCAGGGCGTAATCCCTCTTTCTCCTTGTCCCACTGGGTGCATCTTCCATGATTTTGTCTCACCTGGGGCATGTTCCTCTTTCTTCTGGTCCACCCAGGCGTCATACCCTCTTCTTCTGATTCTAGCCTCGGCATCTTGTTTTCTTGTCTTTGACGCCATGCCACTTGCGGCATCGCATCAAAGAGGGGCAAAATGTAGACACCGAAAAATCCTTCAGAAAATAAATTATTTTTGTTTTTCTGAAAATCCTTGATGACATCATCATTTATTAATTAATTATTTATTTAATTAATTTATTTATTTTTATGGCATTAAATCCCTCTCTCTTAATTAAAAATCTTTAATTAAGGAATCTAGCCTAAAAATGTCATTTGGACATTATCCCTAATTTATTAATTATTTAATTAATAAATTGCCCAAAAACCTCAAAAATAAATTAATTTATTTTTAATTTATTTTTTATCCCAAACTTGGCCAATTTCCTTAAGACCACTAACCTCTTCCAAAATCTTCTAATCCCTTCTTAATTTCGATTAAAAGGCTAATCCCATCTTTTCTAACCCTAATCCCAAGGTTAAATATTTAATTAAGGTTAAATATTTAATTTCCATATTTATTGAAAATACTTTAATAAATATTCCTAAGACTTAGGCTTTTGGAATGAATAATCTTTTATTCCATGAAACTAAGGAGAAATCTAGACTCTTCTAGAATCTTCTCAAATCCACCCTCTTCACCCATCCTAATCCTTTTCTTTGTCCTAATCTAATCCTAATCCTACCCTTAAACCTTTGTGCAATCCTAACCAAGCTTAAGACTTTCCTAAACCAAATCAAAGTCTTTCCCTCCAAATATCTCAACCAAAAAGCATTTATTGCTTCCCCAAAGTCTTCAAAGCCTCTTAAAGCTCATTCATTTCTCTTACAAGCATTTATTTGGAGAGTTATGAGCTTGGAGCCCCCTTTGTTGACTCCTTTTTGCCCTTCCCTTCATCCACTCACCTTGTGACATGTGTCACCTCCTGATTGGCTGAGAACTAGCACAATCCATGTGCTTCCCTTTGAGTGAATCTTGGCCTCTCTTAAGGATTTCAATCCTGGCCATTCATTCCTCCTACCCCAAGCCTTAGAAATCCTATAAATACCCTCACTTCCTAAGGCAAATCATCTCTCAACTCTCAAACTCAATAGCAAAGTTATAATGCCATTTTCATTCTAGCATAAGCATAAGCTCATCTTTTTTAGATCATTTTCAAGCTTAAATCACATCTAAATTAGCTTAAATGGATTAACATAGATTCATTTCTTGTTTTAAATCTTAGTTCAATCATTTAGCTTTGCATATTTGTGTGTTCTTGAGGCCTTTGAGGCAAAATAGGTTCCTCATACCTATTTTGTGTCATTTTGGGTCTTCTTGATCCTCAAATCATCCATCTTGCATGCTCCAAGTGCTTGAGTTTGCACACCCACATCCCTCTATATCTAAGCATATCAAACGGTGCATGGGCGCATCCGTTTTAAGCTTAAACTGAAGTGGCTTTGATTTTAGTTTGTTTACCTTTGAATTTGATTTGATAATATGCTATGACATTTGTTTGTCTTTGGCCTTCAAAACAGGTTTAGGTGCACTCACAAATCCTAGTCTACAGTAATGCCAATAGAATTTGAGCATAAAACATTGAGAACAACATTACAGTTAAATATTGACCTTCCAGTAGCACAACGTGACAAGGTCGTGTAGCTCAACCAACTGGATGAAATGTGAAAGACAACTTTACAGCACACAAAGATTATCCAAATACAATGAAAAACATGGCATGACTCACACATCCTCAACAAATGATTTTCTCCTGGTGACTAGACCCTCCTATATGACTCTCGCTTAAAGAAACCCAAGGTAAGCTTACTACCCAATGGTTAGGTCCCTATGAAATCAAAAATGTCTATGCTAATGGTGCAGTTCAGTTATCAACCATCAACCTAGTATGTTTCAAGTTATTGGTAAATGGGCACAGACTTCGTATGTACCACAAACCACAAACAAAGGTCAAGTTCCTATGGCAGTTTGATATTTCTCCTTCTATAGCTGAACCTCCTACAGCTAATCAAGATCCTGCAGCCGACGAACCATCCACACATTTTGGACCTCCTCTAGCTAAAGGTTTTCAACCAGCAGATGGACCTCCTCCTGTGGGTCTTTCTCCTGTAGCTAGCTACAACTTTCAATCATCACTTTAATTCTCCATAACTGTAGCCATAATAAAGTTTTCATTTCCCACAAAAATATTCTATTCCATAATAAATATTCAATCCCATCACCTTTTTCTTCAACATTCATTCATGTGTCATGTCTTTTCCACCTCGTACTTCTCTTTGCACGACACAGGTCATCATATCTTTTCAAATATCGACATTTATGGAAATTTCGCATCAAGTACGTAATCATATATTCTTTCACATACTCTACACTTATTTAAACATAATTCTCTTTTATGCTTCATTTAATTTAGTAATTATTTCCAAGCATAATTGTACTTTTTAACCAAGCATGTGAGGGCACCTGCGTCCTTTTTGTAGGGGGTAGTATGATGGTATGAGATAAACAATTTGCCCAAGATTTTGATTTAATTGTCATTATTAGCATACAAGCTTCAAGTTCGATCATTAATCCACCAGCCTTAGATTTTGGCCTTTTTAAAAACCCCTGAAAACCAAAGCCAGCTTTGATTTTCACATATTCTCTGATATTTTAACTTCCATCCTTGCCGAACAAGTAGCAAGAAACCCTGAATCAGTGCAAAGTGGGAAGTTTTGAAATTAGGAGAAATTGTGTAAAAGGATTGAAGCCAAGAATAAGAGTTGTAGAGATTTTTAGTGAACAAGTATGGGTGGGCAGCCTATTCAGTCAAAACCAGCTAGTCACACGTCATTGTTGCAAGATCAAGCTAGTGTTTGGGAATTCAATCATGTGGGTTGGATCAGTTATTTTATCAAATTAAATGGTCATGACAAAGCTATTGCAGTGGAATTCTTGTGTACATTCAGCAATGGAGTGGCATATGTGAAGGGTTTGCGAGTTGAAGCTTCAAAAGTGCAAATAGAAAAAGTCTCCGGTCTTCCTGCTATAGGAGAACCTTTTCTACATGGTCATGGTGCCCGCACAGCTAGAGCTGAATTCTCCCTACCCAAAGACACTGTACTAGAAAGTATCAAGCAAGGTACTATAAGACTCTCTCTTCTAGGTGATTACCCTCAGTTCGTTGTTCATATTATCAGATACATTAGTTGTGAAGGAAGGGTTTCTTTTTTACATGCTGTGCATTTTAAAATTTTGAACTATTTGCGGCATGGATAGTTAATTAATACTCCAAATGTCCTATACTCCCTATTGAATTTGAGCTCCGAAGATGTGAGGAAGGATAGGCAAAATGTTGTTACCCATCATGGGTTAATAAAACTACTAGTAGAAAAAGCCATGCATGATAATTATCCTATGACATGGGATGAATTTCTTGCCACCCCTCATGTTCAATTAAATAGAGATAGACCCATGCCTTTAGGGCCATATCTTGAGCATCATGAAGTGCAGGAAAATCCTCTTGCTGAAGCCATTCCAAAAAGAGCTCTAGAAAACCCTCCTCTACATCAAGAAGACGTAACAATAGAAGCTCAAAACCCTAATTTGGGGGGTGAAGACATTAGGGGTCCTGAAGAAACTAATAGTTCTGAGGAAGCCATGAAAGATGAGAAAGGGAAAGGGAAAATGTTTGGTTATGAAGCGGGTGATGCCCCTGTTCATCCTGTAGCCATGTCTGCCTCAACAAGAACCAATCCGCAACAAAGAGACAGGTTATAAAAAATGAAATAGAGAAGCAGAAACAAGAAATCATGCTCTTACAAGATAAGATGGATTCAGTTGTTAAATTGGTTCCTAAGATTATAGAATGTCGACCACCACCTAGGGTGTATGCTTTGTGCCTAAGGGAACAATTTTTACTATTTCAATTTATGAGAATTATCAAATATTTAAGTCTTGACATAGATACCCCTCAAGCCTTTATGGCCACATATGATATATCACTTGACTTCATTAAGAACCTTCTCTATGAAATTTATCTGCACCATTATGTCATTCCATCAAACATAGAATGGAATCCCCTATTATTTGTGGGAGACATACATTTGTCCTCACTACTTTCTTGTGTCAATAATGAAATCTATTATGGGGAACAGTTGAACAGGTATAGGGAATTTGAATGTAATATTTCACTTTCATTACGCCTTGAGAGAAAAACACCTAGACACCTTTACTGTGATTGGTTGGAAATTATTTACGGTTTTAATTATTCCACACATAGAAGAAGGATACTAGCAAACAAAGAGAAGGTACATACAAAGTTTGAAAGATTGTCCTTGGCTAATGGGAATAGAGCTATAGATGGATTACAATAGAGGTGGGCCAAACTAACCAAGTTTTTGAAAAAGGCAAAGCCACACAACGTCATTAACTACAAAGCTGCCATGCAAAGGGTCCACTGGTACATAGAGTTGGGCCGACATCCAAGACTAGAAAGATGGATGCCTCTCACATTCCAACCTCCTGTACTCCTGTGGCCACTATACAGTTGTGTGGATGAGGAGTTGGATGAGGATTTAGAACTAAGCCAGTGTGTCAGGGTAGACAAAATGAACAGATTCTACTGGAGGGTGCATAGTTCAATGATTGAGAAAACACAGGAAGGAGACTTTAGGGTGCTAGAAAAGATTAAAAATTCTTCAGTGCCTGAGGATAGGAACTAATCTTCATAGGCAGAAAAATGATGAGGCATATTAATGTCATACTTTAGGATACCCTAGGATGATATCTGCTAGACCTTTTTCTCTATTTTGATACATTTACCTTAAGACTTCTATGTTTTTCTGCTATTATATGTCATGCTACCATCAGACATTTAACTTGGTTTAAACATACTTAAATATTCTATGCTTGGATGAATTACTATAGTTCTTGTTCTAAAAGATGTGGTTGTGTTTCAAATAAGTAGAGTAATTATTTGAATATGAATGATTATGTGTGTTATGATAATTATTGTCATAAATGTCTTATCCTAACCCTTGAAGGCATAGTATATTGGGATAGTGAATTTTTTTTTTTGACCAGGTATGGTGCATTTATTCATGAAGTGTTCAACCCAGTCTTCCTACAACTTCTAGCGGAGAAGCATTCAGTGTAGCACCAGTTGAAGGTTTCTAAAGAACAAGGTGGTAGTTCTAGTGAAGAGCAAGGCGACATGTTAAATTCCCTAAGAATATCTAGGCACGAGTGGGAAGTTAGATTTGCTATCACGTCAACTCTTTCCTCCGTTCTAGATTTAATTTGTTTTACTCTTAAAAGCTTTCCTTCTTTCTAGTCGATACTGTTTTAATAAAGATCTACCTATTTCTATGGCCCGGTTAGGAAAGTAGTTAGGAAGTTTTCCTTTAAATAAAGCCCTACTCCTGCATGAGCGAAGAGAGGGCATTGTCAAGTTTATTATAGAAATAGTTTGTTTCAGTCGATGTCATTGTGTAATGGAATTTATGTACTTTGTCATTCAATCAATAAATAAATGAAGTGTTGATATTCAGTTGAGTATAATTGTGATTTAGGATACTCATCTAAGGGGGCCCACTTGGTGAGAAATCCACAATTAGATAGATTCATACTAGCTAGAATCATTTCTTGCATTTTCATTATTTCAGTGCCAAGTGTTGAATTGCCCCTACAGCCAAAGCTACAGATCAGCTAACACCTCCTGCAGCCAAAGCCGTAGAATAGCAAAAGTACTATGGCATAGTCGTAAGAGTCTTCATGATTTGTTAGCAGTTATACTTTTGTAGTTTCCATTTTAGCACTTACTTTTCCGCAACTTTAGTTTAAGAATTACTTTAGCATTCATTCCTTGCAATTGTAGCATAGTTTCCCTTCAGCATTTCTTTCTTGCAGCAACGATAAAATGTATGGCTGAGTGATACCTAATGCATATACTTTTCTGGCCCATTTCAAGTAATACGTCCCTAGTCTGACATACTAAATAAATTTCTATGAAGAGGATAAGCTGCTCAGTTGGATGTCAAATCCCCGAGTCCAGAATTATACCTAGTTTCTGAGCCTTTGTAGGAAGTGATAAGGGGTTTTACCTTTACCAGGGTTTCCTCAACAACAAATATTTTTTTATTGTGTTGGCATTCATTGTGTTCACTTGATTTGATATTCTTATTATTCAAATTTTAAAATTTTAATAATCTGTCATACAACTGATTCACCCCCCCCTCTTAGTTGTATTGGTGGACTGTTATTCCTAAAAATAGTCAAATAGCAGATGGATCGATCATCGATCCTACTGGATCAATGATCTGATTAGTTTGATTGCTTAGTTTACTAGAGATGACATGCTACATATTATCTACAACTTGGTATAGGTTAGCATTAAGATTTGATCGGTATTTTGGTTGAGGTTGCACACATTACCTATTTTTTCTATTGGAGCCGACAATGGACCTATTATACTTTGATAATAGGTATGTAAGATCAATTTTTTATGTTGATTAAAGGTATGTAGATGATGCAATGCTAAGATGATATTGTGTGAACATCTAAAATAGTGTACTTGATTATAGTGGTTAGATTATCATTTTTCTGATGTACTTGCATGGAATTGTATTGGCATATATGATGCTACTTCTCAGTTCACTATTTTGGATTATAGTATAAAATCTTTTTTAAGAAGTGTGCTTTATAAGGGTTGTATCCCTCTCTTTTTTAATTGAGAAGTGTTCTCTAGGCAATGTGCTTGAATGCTTATGCATTCCATTTTTCAATTTACCCTTAATCGGGTCATCTATATTTTTGTAGAGATATTTGTGGGTTCCATCCCCACTGTGCTTTTTCACTTAGCCGAGTTTCCATGTAAAAATCATGGTGTCATGATTTTTTGGTTGCTTTCATTGATCTATATCTATTTACCTTTTATTATGGCTAGCATGTGGTTGTGCAATCAAATTAATAAGTTTAAAAAGAACAGAACACTGATTCACCCCCTCATAGTATTTCTCAATACCAACAATTGGTATCAAAGCCTAGCGTCTCAAAAGAATTCTAACAGATTGAGGAAGGTCTTGATGGTTGAATTAGCAGTTTCCAATAGTGTTGAGAAGAAGCTCTCGATTTCACTTGAAGATGTTGACAAAGAAAATGTTGAGAATATTGAACTGAAAGAGAAACTCAAAGAAGCTGAGAAATTTATAGAAAATATGAAGGAACAATTGAACAAATCTAGAGATGAGGAAATAACTTATTGATAAATTACAACTAACAAGTAGTGCCAATAATTCACAAGTCCTAAAGATAAATCTGATGAATATGAATAACTTTCTAAAGAGAGAGCTAACCTAAAGCATGAAATAGAAGCCATGGTGATGAAGATGACTAAGGAAGTTGAGACAAGAAAAATCCTTGAGAAAACCTTGAAAGAAAAATTTGAGGAATGTCACAAACTAAATTGTGAGATTGGTCAATTACAACTTGATCTTATAGAATCTAGATACAATGAACAAGAGCTTGGAAGAGTCAATAAAGTTTTGAAGAGATAACTTGCAGCAACTAAAAAATTCAAAGAAAAATTCAAATCCTACTCAATGAAGCTTGATGAATAGATTGAGAGACAAAGAGAATTTGGAGACAAGCATGGATTAGGCTTTAAGAAAGGAGAAAGTTCTGAATTAGGAGGGAAAATCAATTCATTAGAAAATCAGACAGAAAAACCAAAGGAGAAATTTATGGGACAACCAAATTTCAATGGAAGATATTTTTACATGCAATAAGGTTGGTCATAGAGCGAAGGAATGTAGAAGAAGGAATGATGTTATATCCTTTTCAGATTACCCTTACACTTGAAGAAACTATGGACAAACATCAAGTGATTTTAGAACAAAGATAAGATGATAAATGTTACTTGTTACAAATGCAACAAATTTGGACACTTGGAAAAGTAGTATAGATTGAATTAGACTTATCAAAGGAATGAAAAACCAAATGTGATGTGTCTCAATTGAAAAAAAATTGGTCTTATTGCTAAGAATTGTAGATACAATAGAAATATAGGTTCAAAAAAAAGATATAATACTAGAGATGATAAGGGAAATAAAATTATTGATGTCGAAGAATTTAAGAAATGAATAAAACTTGGATGAGGAAAGAGTAGATTGATTCTACAAGACATCACAATAGTTTCTAGTGTGGAAAATTATTATGCTAACTAATTAGGTCTTTGACCTAAAGGGGAGCTCTTCATAAAAAATCTTACCTAACCCTATTTTAGAAGGATCAAAGGAAGCTATTGTAACAAAAAGTTGAGAAGTTGAATCTAGATCTTATTGATACCTTGATAAATTTCATCATGATTTTAAGGATCACAAGTAGAATTTACTTTACTAGTCTTGAGCAACTTTATGAGCTAGGGTTCAACCACATTAATTGTGAACTAATTTTTGGAATGTGCAAAGGAATAAAGGGTTTCTGAGACATCATTTGACACCTTGCTACCTAGAAAACAAGATTAGAGAGTGTTTGAAGGTGATTTGAGAAAATTCTTGGAGAAGATTTAGGAATATAATTTGTAAACCCTACTGTCGGTGCTAAAAGGTATTTACCTCTTCAATATTTTTCTATTTGTTCTAAAATCATGGGTACACCCTTGATAGTAGATTTGAAAGATAGAACCTATCCTATTTTTAAGAAATACCCCTATAAATCTATGGAAGATGATCCTAAGGGTTCATTTTCAAAAGTATTGCATGGAGTTTCACACATTGAAGACATTAGGGGATATATCTATTGTGATATTGAAGAATTAGGAGAAAGTACAATTCATCAGACATATGAATCTTTGGGTGAGGAAGGAAAACTTAAGGAAGAGTACAAATCATTGAAAACCATGAAGTTTTCATAGATCATGGATCATATCACTTTTGACGAACCAGAATGGACATAGATAATTTTGAGCATAATTCATGATCAATTAATTTTGAGTAGAATTCACAATCAATTCATCTAGTTAGATAAGGCCTACAAGATTACCAAGGAGGTTTTGGAAGTGATAATAAGATTATATTCAAATGGTAAAGTTCTAGCTTTGAAATCGATTCAGCAAAACATAGTTATAGACTTGGCAGGTTCACAGTGGGATAAGAGAGAAATGAAATTTGATTTTATCATACATCAAGATGTAAAATTTGCATCTATGGTATTAAGACACAAGGTTTATCATTCTAGGAGAGAAAATTCAATCTTTGGCACTATACTTTATACAACATACCAAATAATAAAAGGAGTTCAATATAATATATGTGAAGAACTTTGAGTACAACTTATGCAAAATCTTGAAAAGATCAAGAAGGATAAGAAGAAAATTTTCAAGCATGGATCAATGGTGATATACATCTTTTTCTACTTCATGAACTACTTTCCAAGGATTGGTAATATCACATGGAAGAAGAATATACCAGTTGCCAAATAGATCACAAAATACTACTTAATGCTTAATAATGTGTCTAGAAGGAGAGAACTCTGGGAATATTTCAAAATATTTCAAGAAGAAATGTAATTAAGATGGATAACTCTAAGATAGTTGGTTGAGAAATATGAAGACACTATCGATTTTATGGTTACGATTGATGAATTCTTAATGGAAGCAGTGGATCCAAGAACTTCTTGAATAGAACCTATGGGATAATGAGGTTGACCCAAAGATATTTGATGAAGGAATATAAGGAGGGGGTCCCTATTATCATGATCAAAATCAATGTCAATTTGGTCCTATATGGCCCACTCTAAAAACTTTTATGAGTACTTTGATTAGTATCATTTGTTAATTATGTCAGAAGTAGTTTGGCTATAAGTATAGGTGATGTTGATAGTAATAGGAAAGGTAGTTACAATAGAAGATACTCAGTTGTTTGTCATATGTGGAAGTTACTGTGACTATTTTTATACTAGTTTGTTTGTTGTTAATTTTCTTATAGTGTCAATCTACTGACTTTTCCCCTCTAGACTTTGTTCTTAAGGGACAACACCCTTGTTTTGTTGCTTCTAATATAAAAAACAATGAAAAAAATACATTGATTCATGTTTCCTCATAGTAGCGTACATGTTGGCTTGTGAAATGAATGCAACACTCTAGACCTAAATACATGATGACTATAATGTGAATGTGTTGATTCATATTCCAACAAAATTTACACCATTCTATAGAAAAATAGATTGAAATATAAAGGGGATGTGTATATAAAACAAATCCTACAAGACAAAAAATAGATCTCTCAATAAATGATTAGGATACATGACTAATTGATAAAGAATAAAATTATTACAATATAAGTCCAAGGATTTGTAAAAATCTTAAAAATAGAATCAAGGCCATTAGAATTTTGTGGATAGGTTTCCTAGCTAGAAGTGGATACATTGAACTATGACACAAATGTGTTAAAGTGTAGTAGATGTGGAAAATCAAGAACATGCAAATTAAAACTCATAAAAAAACTAAAACATGTTTAGATTGATGACATGATGTCCTATAAAGTATGTTAAAATGCGAAAAAGAATAAAAAAGACTCAAATGAAATAAAATAAACCTGATACCATACCCTATAATGCACCTACATTTGAGCATAATAGGCTAAGTGCCCGACTTGGGAAGTCTTCCAAAAGATTTTTAAAACCTCTTATCATAGACTATGACTATTGTTATTGTCAAGATTTGTGTGATAGTATGTGGTTTCCCTTTAAATTAACGTCTTTGCATTGTCCACTCTTGTTAAAATATGACTTGGACATAGTTTAATTTATACATTAGGATAAAATTGATCAAGGGTAGAGATTCATCAAAGTGATCAATGGCCAAGAATTCTTGAATGAGTTAGAGAAAAGAGATGCTTCCAAGTGGTACCTTATGATTGGTGCATTTGGAGAGGATTAAAATCAAAATACTTGGATGGACAAGATTGATTTGATTTGAAAGGTGGAGGTTGTAAGTTTTCACATATGTGAGAAAAACTAATAGGATGATTAATTTAACATGTGATTGATCTCAAACTTGTAAGGATTATTTAGGGATGTGCGATTTGACAAGTGAGAGGTTTCAATGTGTGAAGATGGAGGGTGAAGATTTTATAGGATAAATAGATGGCTATAATTTTATGGGAGGACATGACAAGTGATTAATTAGATTAATTAGGTTTTGATTTATGTAAGTGGGTTAATTTATTAGCTAATTTATTTTAGTCTACTAATAAATAGAGGTGGTCTTTTGTGAGAATTAAATACGTAGTTGTATTTTTTTTTGGAGGATATGAATGTGAAGGGTGAACTCAATCAAAAAAATGTGAATTTATTTAATGAAGGTTAATTGTAAAGGAATGGAGATACATTACTATATTTATTTAATTAATATTAAAAGTATGATTAGGGAGTTTAAATAAATAAGTAGTCTTATGGTCTTATTTAATTAATGTTTAGGAGAGATAAAATAGAGTGTTGTTAAGTGGGGACAATCTTAGGTGCCTATAATGAACATGTAATATATATGCACATCTAAGGGAATTAAACATAAGGATTAAATAAATGTATGGAAATACATATAAAGTTGTTAGTCCCAGTTTGAGTCTGGTCCTTTAATTCTTTGATTATGGCTTCGACTTAAAAAACCTTGTCTTCTGATCAGTATTTCCTTCACTCAATATGCATCAAATCCGGTCATCATTTTTGAAGTCTTATTTGTGTCTTGAGTCACATGGAATTTTACAAGCTTTGTTTTTCTTGAACACTCTTGAACACCTTTGAACAGCCTTGAACGGTGTTCACACCCATTCAAGGATGTTCACATGATTTTCATCTTTTGAGAAGGCATGATAGGCTGAAAAGTAAGTAAATAAATCCACCTACCGCTGAGACATCAGAAGATTGTAATGCATCAGATATTGATTTATGATATTCCCAGGTATTCAAAACTATCATTTGAGCTAAACCAGTTCACAAACTTTGAACAGGCTTGAACATACTTGAATAGTATTGAACACATAAGAACTTTGTTCTTTCCTGTTTGGGGGAATCCAAGAGGATAATAAAAGAAAGGAAGATCTACTGAGAGCTAAGCAGCAGGGCCCACAGGAGAGATGACATTAAATGCTAATTATGGTGGGAATTTGTTAAGTAAGCCCTAGAAATTTGGAATAATCATTTTTCTTAATGACCTTAGGATTTGTTTAAATGGTAATTATGGATTGCATGTACAAAATGTCAAATCAAATCCATGTTGCATTCTTCGTGAATCTGTGTTGCATTCTTCGTGAAAGATTTGCAATAAATTCATGGGCTCTCATGGTTCTATTTAAGTTATATCTTTTTATTCAAATGCCTAAGTATTTTAAGAAGCTAGAGCATGGAGGTAAAACTTGGGAGCTCTTGTGACCAAAATCTTCTGCAGAAACAAGGTGAGTTTGCCTTACTCCTGTGATATTTTCAAAAATTTAGTAATCTGCAAGGTGAATAAAGGATTAAATTTCTATATTCATGAGGTCAACTTTTCATATGTTTGGGAATACTACAAGTTTAGTATGTGATGGCCCCGTAGTATCAGACACTGACCTAGAAGACTATAATG